>JBAMBJ010004627.1:0-351934 GCA_037043495.1 Drosophila recens
TGTTGAAAAGAGAGGTTTCTAAAAATCAAATTTATTTGACTTAAAAAAAATTATGGTTTTCGATGCATTTTGTTATTAAAATATCTTAGAATTAATGTTTAAAAATAAAGTCATCTAATTTTTTTTCTGTGTACTTGCTGCCAGCTGATTTGATATAATTTATAGCAACAGATAAATTGTTGCTATAACAATTTCAAATACATTTAAAATGCAAATCACAAATGTTTGCATTGCTTTGCTTCACTATGACAAATCGCTAGCAAACACACATTGCAAAAAAAAAAGAAAGAAAAGAGAAGAAAAATACACACAACTAAAAGTCAAAGTCGCCTGACTGTCATGCACTGGTCGGCAGCGCAGATTGCAGTTCGCAGTCGTCAGTCGGCAGTCGGCAGTCGTCAGTCAGCAGCAAAGCCCAAAGCTTATCAATGTCAAAGCGTGAGAGACGGCGTAATTACAAGCAAACAAAATAGCAACGACAACGACAACAACAACAAATACATATCTCGTTTACACAAAGTAGACACAATGTAGCTGAGAGCATGAATACAATTTTATGCACGCCATGTAACAACAACAACAACTACTTGTACTACTACAACTACATAAGCAACAACAACAACAACAACAAGATGGCTGTCTGTTAATCAAATGAGCGCGCGAGTCCATTTCAATTAGCGCGCCGCGGCCGTGGCGAAGGAAGAGAGCAAGAGAGAGAGAGAGCGTAAACAATGAGAGCACAGTAGTTTTTACGCTCATTAGTTGGCGCTGCTGCTGATGATGTTGTTGTTGCTGTTGCTGTTAGTACGCGATTCTTGGCGCTTGCACACGAAGTGCGCTTCGGCGCTCGCTTGATCGCGAACGTCGATAACTACTGACGACGATGGCAGCACAAAATCATTGACCTCATTTTTTTTCGTCATGCGAATACAAACGCACACATGCAAAGATACTCAAGTATTTTGTATATGACAAATCGCTGCTGCACTTGTGTGCGAATGCAAGACTTGAAAAATCGTCAACATTCATACATTAACTTGCTTTGCCACTGTTATCGTTCTCTTTTTATCGCACCCATTCACCGTAGGTAAATAATTCTTATGTATGTATGTGTTTATGTTTTTTTCTATATTTGTTGTTAATGTCCTTGAGCTTAGGATAGAACTAAATTATGTCATACAATAAAAAGCATCGAATAACAGCAACCCTAATAAAAACGACACACTCACCACCCTAAAATCTCATTCGGAATTTACCAAAAAAAAACTCATTGCGAACGGTAGCACAAAAGAAATGCAAATAATAAGCTCTGACCGGGCAAAACAATTGTGCAAAAAGCACGCACACACGTCGCAGCAGAAGCAGCAGCAGCGACAGCAACAGCAGCAGCGACAGCAACAGCAGCAGCGACAGCGACTGCAGCAGAAGCTGTTTACACCGGTAGCAGCTTCAGACAGAGTCCGACGTCAGCGTCGTCGTCGTCGTCGTCGTCGGCATCGTATTGCTGTCTGCAGGGGTAAGGTCATGTACTTGAGCTTGCAATGCTTGCAATGGCACGTAAAGCTGTGCAGAGTGCGAGAGAGAGAGTAGGATTATAACGCACGAGAGAGAGTGTGAGATGTAAAGTGTGCAGTCATATGCACATTGACAGCTTTGTCCTTGCGGTTTTTTCGGGCCTGCACCAGTGACCCAAATTTTCATAAAATTACGACTTGAGTTCAAAGCCACGCAAAATAACCGTACAAAAAGCTACAGCTGTTATTGAGTTGCTCTCAATTTGAAGACGATTGAGAGAATGAGAATGCAGAATGCAGATTAACTGCAATATTGTTTATTAAACTCACATAAAGATAGTAGAAACTTAAATGCTGCTTCCTGATAATCATTTAAAGTGAATTGATAATCTTTTATTAGCTTATGACTGGTTTTTTCAATTTACGTCATTTTTATAAATTGAAATACTTTATGAATTCAAAAGATTCTGACAAGTCATAAGATATCATAAAACTATGAATTAATTGATATCGCAACTGGTTTTAAATTGAGATACATTTTAAATATGCCTTTTAAAAGATACTTTCAACTATTTTTGGAATTTTTAAGTTTATAATAAAAATATGTCTTGAAAATGTAAAGGAAATAAGTGTGTAATAAGCTGCAACTTGTCTATTTTTTCAACCTACATGACCTGACCATGACATGAGTCTGGCCGAAACAAGGACATGGTAAAAACCGTGTCAGCGTGTTAGAGACGCGAGAATCTATCGATTTCCGGCAAACACAGCAGCAGCAGCCCTGTTCCTGAAAACTGCATGTCCCTGACATCAGACAATTGGGTCAGCAACAACAACTACGTATATGCAAATTGGCCTGAAAATGATCTGACCCGGTTTCCACTTGCCACGAGAACAAGAACGAGGATGAGGACGAGGACGAGGTCATTTGTCCCAGCCGAAGGTCAGTTAGAAATCAGCTCTCAACTCTCCTGACGTCATTGAGATGCATCGACGTGCAACAGAACAAAATGTTGCAACACGAGATACGTTGCAACTTCAGTTTTACATTTTTCATTCCCAATTCTGGATTGTGTACGGGAACGACGGGAAGGGGCAACTAAATATAGAACAGCTTGAGGTAGGTTCAAGTTACAACACCCGCCCTTATGGCTGCACATTTGCCACTGTGTGTGTGTGTGTTTGTGTGTGTGTTTGTGGCATGCAGCCTTCCATGACGCAGCCTGATAAAATTCAAACAATGAACAACAATAAATGTGTGTGTATCTGTATCTGTGTGCCCTGTTGATTGTTGCATAGACCTCTTCCAAGTGCTTTTCCCTCTGTTGAAATGAGAGGCATGCAACTCATAAAAAGCGCATCATAAAGTTTGCCATAATAAAATTTAATTAGTGCAAGGGGGCGTGGCATCAAGCGTTGATGGCAGGCAAAAAAAAAAAAATTAAAATTCATTAATTATGGTGTACTATAAATAAAAAAGTTACGATCGTAATGTTGTAAGTCAATACCCATATCAAAAATGTCTATTAGTATTAAAACCGTTGGTTAAAGCTTGTATTTAGCTAATTAAGATAATATTTATTATTTTATTTATTATTTAAATTAATAGGGATCTATTGTGCCCCAAGATAATATTTATAAAATATAAATTTAATTGTATATAGTAAAAATCTTTAAATCTGAGTTTTTTCAATCAGATACCTCAAAAAAAAAATTTCTTTGGTTGTATCACAAAAAAAAAGGCCTAACTTACACTATTTTTTGAATAGTAAAAAATATTACTTAAGATAAAAAGATATTCAACTATTATAAATTAAAAAATTTTAACATTTATTAAACTATTTATATTTAGACCCCGTATTTTAAATTGATAATTTTTTTAGAGTTTTGATTTTTCCAAACATTTCTTTCTGCTATTTCAAAGATATATTTAAAAAAAAGAACCGAAAATTTGCTTCTATTATATTAATAATAATTATAAGAGATATTTATGTTTTGATATTTATAAAATATGTGATAAATACAGATATAGTATTTATTTTTAAGTAAACTTAAACTTTAACGAACGCTCAACCAACCAAGTTCTTGTCAATATATGAATTATTTCTCATTGATAATATTTTTGAAATACTTAAACTAAATTGTAAAAGTGCAATTTATGTTTTTTTTTTAGCCCACTAACCTGATGAAATGGAATTTGCTGAATCACTTCGCGGCGTGTGTTGCATGGCCATGCCCATGGGTCCGCCCATATTATTGTTGTTATTGTTGCCAACAATTCCAGCTGTTGGTCCGCCAAGTCCATTTGAATTACCATTCGTGTGATGCAGCGAATTGAGACTCATGCCACCAACAATGTTGCCCATTTGTTGCATGTTGTTTGGCGTTGTCGAATTGATGAGACTGTTGTTGTTGTGACCATTTTGCAACTGTTGCATGCCATTAACCAGACTCCCCATATTATGTCCATTGGTCAATGAGCCCAGATTTGTGGCACCGGGCACATAATGTCCATTACTGTTGTTGTTATTATTATTATTTGTATTATTATTATTGTTATTGTTATTATTGATAGGTATTATGGTTGTTTGTGGTGGCAAATTGCTGGAACAACCGTGCATGGCCACAGTGATGACACTCTGCTGTTGTGCCCCGTTGCCATTGCCGTGCCCCAATGTGTTGCCATTGCCAACATTGCCATAGACGCTGCTGGCATCGTTGCCACATAGCCACAATTCCTGTTCACCATAGTCATGGGAATCGAGCGATGATGGCGACATATTGATGCCAGATGGCAGCACCAATCCATTGCTCGAGGAGGTCACCTCCGAGGAGGATTCCTCCTGTATGCGCAGGAAGCCGCCATTGTTCGACCACCGTCGTTTCATCATTTGATAGCCGATGGTCGCCGTTGTGCTGCTGTTTTTGATTTCAACTTTCCACTCGCAAATTCTCAACTTTGGACAAATTTCCCTTTGTCCTGTTTCTTCTTCAAATATATTTGTTCCGCTTCTTTGTGGAACTTTTTGCTTGCTGTTAACTCTTTGAGGTTTCTCTTCTTTTCTATAGATTCAATAGATTTTCAGTATTTTTTACGCACTTGCTTGCGTTCAAAATACATTTTTATGGCGTTCTTCGAACGTCTTTAACATTCAAATGCTGCAAAATGAAAATTTGTTAGTTTGCACTCACTATTTTTAAATTTCTTGAAGCTTGGCAAACTCGTTCACATTTTGTGGTCAGTTTTCAAATAAAATACATTTCCTAAATACTCAAACAAGTTCAACGCACTTCGTCGCCTCGGAAGCTCATGAAATTTTCATTTTCATTTAATTGCAAATTTTCGCCTTGCCTTGAACCCAAAAAACAACAGAAAAACAAAAATAAAAAATTAAGTAACCACAACAGAAACTTAATTAATTTCGACACTCAGTCAAAAGAAATTTGTATATATAAATCTAAATTCAAGTTGTGTTTCAGTTTAATATCTAGCCGGCATCTTTTAATTATTATTTTTTGAGAACTGAATCAGTTCTATTCCTTGTTAAAACAAAAGATTGCAAGTTATGATAACTAAAAAAAATACGCAAAAAATTTATTATCATATGCATAGACCATAATTTAGTTCGCAGCTTTAGATTAATCAAAGTCAAAGCCATTCTTGGGAATGTCAACTAACCACTTTTAAGTTGTCTAGCTCTTAGGCCAAAGAAATGAGTAGATTTTATCAGACTTACAGACTATCCTTTTAATGATTGTCAATCAATCAAATTCTCAGCATTTTATCATCAACTAATCAATTTTATTTCCCATTTACCAAAAGAAAACAAACTTTGTTATTGAATTGGGCTAGACCCTGAATACAGTCGAACTTCCCTAACTCGAACTTCCCTAACTCGAAGTCTCTCTAACTCGAACAAAATCGAGTGGCAATACTAGGCAAATTTCATACAATTCTACTTCCCTAACTCGAAGTCTCCCTAACTCGAACTTTTTTGTGGATAATGGTGATTCGAGTTAGGGAAGTTCGACTGTAGTTTGGAATTTTATGTATGTGTTTATATTCCTTGAGCTTTGTACACTTGTCGCACTTATCTAAATATTTTTACAATCATTTGTTTACACATTTGTCTGTTCTGTGTAGCTTTTTTTCTAGCAAACAAACGACGCCAAGAAAATATTATGGATTGGTTAAATAGGAAGTTACGACAGTCGGAAAGGTGAGAAATTCTTGAAAAGACGTGCAGTCTATGAAGTTTTTGAGATAAGTTCTATAATTTGAAGTTTTGTTAAAGATTAAAATTAGATTTAGAAAAAAGGTATCGCAATATTTAATTACTTCATATAATGCTTTATTTGTCCATAGAAAATTTTTAGAATAGAAATAATTTAATAAATAAAGAATTTTTTATTTTTTAATTTATAAAATTGTACCTTTTATCAACATTTTTCTCTTTTCTTTAAACATCAAAGCAATCACTTAATAAATAAAGTTTGCTATTAATAGAAATCATTAGCAATCTATCTATACTCATTATATAAAGTAGATCTAATTGTTCATTTAATTAAGTGTTGTCACAATTAATCCTAATGGCATTGCAATGTTTAATTACAGTGTCACACAATTGTAATGCGCCTAATTGAGAGACATTTAATCAGTGAAAGTTTTGATTTTAAATGAAATAAATTAAACAACGAATTAAATGCAACAGGTATTTTTTGTTTTTTGATCATGGTCATGGTCTAAGTTTGACACTATTAAGAGAGGGATTGCAGTTGAGTCATTTGTGAGACACTCAAACAGGTGATTCATCTGACAGTTGAACTTAAAGGCGAGTCCAAGTGAATACCGGCAACAACAGCAACAACAATAACATCAGTGAGTAAAGTTAATAAGCAAAAGTTTTCGAACGATTTATTTTGGTCAAAGCGCCAAAAAACTGGTTTCTCAGAAATGTGAGCGAGTGAGATGTATGTAGAGTCAGAGCGGGGATTGCCATCGCTATTGCCATCTCGCTTGCGCAGGCAGCTTAGAACAAAATCTAAATGCGACGCAGCAACAACAACAACACACGACCTGTCTCTAAGCTTTCAAATTATGCGACTGAGCCGACACAGAACAAGAGAGCGTAAAGAGTGCGGCAGAGTGAAGAGTGTGGGAAGAGCGTGAGAGCGGCAGTTTGGTGAGAGTAAGGGCCTTTGTGTGCAAGTCAGGCAGACAACTGGTGGGTGTGTGTGTGTGTCTTGGGGAAAGGGGAGAAGGGGGAGGAGGGGGAGGCAGCGACGCGACGGGAGGCAAACACATTGCTGAGATTTTGGCCCGCATTAAGCAAAGGAGAAAAAAAAGGCAACAAGAAGAAGAAGAAAACACGTAAAAAACCTGTCGCTCTCGACGTATTTCGTTCAATACAAAAAAACAGGTTGTTCTTTGCTGTTGTTGTTGCTGCCTTTGCTTTGTTGTCTACAAAAATCTTGCCCAGAGGCCGCCGCGCCGCAGCTGAAGACGCAGCCAGTTTACACACACACACACATACACACACGCACATACATAGATATATACTTAAATGTGATATATAAACGACATTTAAGGCATTTTTATAGCTTTGCGTGTCTTGTTTTTGTTATTGTTGCTTTTGCACATTTTTACCATATTTTTGTTGTTGTCGCTTTTTAAAGTTTGAGCTGCAAAAGCAACAACAAAGCAAAAAGCAAGTGTAAAAAGGCAAAAAGCACAAGACGCAGACGCAAACGTCTTTGCCTTTCTATCTTGCCGTCTCTCTCACGTTCTCTCTTACTCCCTCTCTCTCTGTCTCTCTCTCGCTCTCGCACTCGCACTTACGCAGTAGGCGCGTAATTACCTCAGCATGTAAAAGTTCTGATTTTTTTTGTGTGTAATTTGTCAGCGCTTCTGTTGTGAAATTCGTGATGTTGTTGTTGCTGTTGTTGTTGGTCAACAATTTGTTACGCGTGTAATGCGTTTGGGCAGCGTGAAGCTAAAAAGCTTTAAGCGTCAAGTTTTAAGAATGGAAATTGTATTACAGTGCCAGAAATTGATCAGCCCGTGTTATGCCATGAGAATCGTAGAGAAAGGTTGAAAGAATTGAAGCTCACTTGAAGTTTGAGTTATGTTAGCTTGAAGGAAGAACTTGAGAATTGCATAGAAAGGCAATACTTTTAAGTATTCTAATCTTTCCTATTAATAATAATTTTTTAAAATATTTTATTACTAATTATTTTAATTTGCTTAAAGCTGAGCTTATTTGTTGCGAATTGTATAGAAAGGAAGCGCTTTAGTGTGTAATTAAACCATTTTAAATTTGAATTATTATTTTAAATCAGCGGTGGGCACGCAGTGGCTCCGGGAGCAACGACTGCTCCCAACTATTTTTCTGCCTATTCGGAGCCGTGCTCCGTGTTGTTGTCCCGAATTCAGATTTCGTGCCTACCGCTGTTTTAAATTATCCTTAGCAAAACTTTTTTCTATCAATCTATCTATCCATCGATGTGAGTACTCTGTATTCAATATTTTTAGAGTTTATGGTATATTGAACTCTTTTGAAATAACTATGAACTATTCAGAAGTACATTCACAAGTATGTCAAAGTCTGGCACGCGATTGTCATTTGGAATTTTGAATTGAGGGCGGAAAAGCAAAAACGGATTGAAGGTATTCAATTCAAGTTGCCCATTCCACACATTACGAAATGCAATAAAGTTTATTAGCTGAACAACAACAAATGAAGTAAGTACAACGGCAGGAAGGAAGACATGAAGAAAGGAAGGGGTTGTCCCTCTTTGCAGGACATGAACAGCCCAAAAAAAAAAAGGGATAGGGAAAAGAAAAACAATTAAATTTCCGCTTGCTGGGCTTGTCCAGGGCTCCCATTAATAGGCCTACAATATGCAAAGACACACTTACACACACACACACACACACACACTATGACATATGTATACACATGGATCCTTTTAATTTCCTGCTGTTATTTTTATGCACGTAGTGAAAACGCCGCGTGATTTTTCCATTTGCTAACACATCTTGACACGGGGAGGGAGCTACGCTCTGTCTAACTCTGACTCTAGATATATATATGTACATCTATGTATGTGTGTGTGTTGCCCACATGTGGCATATTCCCATAAACAAAACACAACAACTGCGACATGTGTCACATGGACACACAACACAAAATAAATGCTTTGCCTTTGCCTCAAGCAAAGTAATCTAATAATAATGCACAGGGCCACCCAAAAGAACAACGAAAGAAAGACAGAGAGAGAAACTGTAGAGAGAGAGAGAGAGAGAGAAAAAGTGCTCCACACTCTTTAAGCTAATGTTTCACAATGAGAAAAAGGCTTTTATGCCCATACACTAATGACTGTCATTGAGATTGACTTCCTGTTTGGGTTTTTGTGGACCAAAACCATATAAAAACATGTGTTACATATTATATAGATGATATATGACTGGACATTGTAGGGTATAATAGACTAGAGATGCTGTAAAAGTATTTAAACTCTGAGTTTAATAAATAAAGAGTTGTCCAGATTAATTTCAAAAATTATTTGTGTGCTTTTTAAAATGGAAGTTAAAATGAGTTTAAAATAGTTTAAGAGTAATGTTTCCAAAAGAGTTTCCATTTTTGAAACTTAAAAATTGTTAGATGTTCTCAAATCAAGTCCTTAACTCAATTAGATAATGATTTTAGATGGTGAATCTTTTTTGCCCGAAGAATTCTTTTACCTGTTCAATGTCGTAGAATAAAGTATTCAGATAGTTTGTTATTTTCACTCAAAGACTTCCTAAAGAATTGCTCATTAGAAAATAACTGAAAATTGTCCTAAACCGTTTTTTCAATCTTTTATTTAATATTCTTTCTAAATTTTAAACAAAATTAATTAAATTATTTCTTAACTTTTTATCGGATTTACAAAAATGTATTCCAATTTTCTATCCCATTCCTATTTAGCTAGGTATTTTCAAGTCGATCAACTGTCTAAAAAATAAAAGTGCTGTCAGTTATTTGCTTGATTTACATCTACCATCTGGCAGGTAAACAAATGAAACATGTCAACTGTTGCAACAACTCTTGCGTCTCAATCATTTTGATGAGTGTTATGAAGTTTTGATCGAATATGAATTCTTTTACTTTTTCGGCTTCAGAGACACAAAAGTTCTTCGAAAGACACTCTAAATATTCATCAAAAGCAGCACCAAAAACACAGTTGACCTCGTTTTATTTTCTTTCTTTTCTTTTCTGTCTTTATTTTTTTTTTTTTATTATTATTTGTGTGGTAAGGGAACTTTTGTTTTTGTTAGCAGTTTCTCAGCTTCTTCTGTTTTTGGCCCCTCTCGATGTCTGAGTGCAAACACACGTGCCCAAAACTTAAAAGACCGAAACCCCCAAAAAAGAAACCGCAGACAAGTATATATACCATATAAACACATAAATATATGTATATATTGACAACTTAACGGTTATTTCTTCAGTGTGCGTCTCTCTCTCGCGTTATAAACACATAAAACATATATAAAATAAAGGTATACAAAAAAAATAACCCAAGACAAACTGGTTGCGCTTTACTTTTCCGCGAATTTTTTGTTTTTAATTTTTTGGTGTTTTGGTTTCTTATGAACTTTGCTGATTTGGTTAAACATGAAAAATTGTGTCATTCAATTGACACATATTGAACAATCGTAAACAGCTTAACAGGTAGCTCAAAATATTGGCAACAGGTGAAGTTTCATTAAACCCTCAAATTCGGCCAATAGTTATGGCTTTTTATGCTCTTAATAATTCACTTTTTCAATAAACTTTTTATTGATTGAACCCACAGCTGTGAATTCTCAGTAGGCTTATGCTTATGATAATACCATTGGGATTTCGGAGGGCGCCATAAAACCATAAAATCATTTGCATGTAAGTCCTTTTTGGCTTTATTTCTTCATTAATAAATGTTCGCCTCAAACCAATTAACTGTAAAAACATGCCAAAAATTAAACTTGTGAGTTAGTACGAAACTTCAATACCCTAACAGATTACAAAAAGATTTTAAAATATATTTTTTGCTGAAGTTTGTCATACATTTTCATTTGTTTTTTACTGTTTTTAGTAATTTTCCAATATATTCCTTGAATTTTTCACCTTGCCCCAAAAAAATCTAAATTTTATTAAAAAAAATTCTGGAAAGCTCTAATGTTTTTTCACAATATATTTCACTTTAATTTCTCATTATTTATTTTATATAAAAGTATTTTTTTCCATTCAGCTTTATAAAATAATTGGTATACCCTATGCATAGGCATAAACCAACTTTTTAATGGTCAACTTATGTTCTAAGGTCTTCTATTTCCATACTTTCTCTCTCTCTCTCTCTTTCACATTTTCTCCCCACAAAAAAATAATTAAAAGCAAATCTCTTTCAAAAACAGATTTATGGCAATGTTTTGCGCAATTTTCAGCTTTTCACGAAATGAAAAAAGCACTTAATTGCTGGAAATTGTGTGACAAGGCACGCGTATAGATTAACGCTGGAGGAATTAAGATTTAATGAAATAAAAATGTGAATCTGAGGGGAGTACTCAACTAGCAGATGCTCTGTAATCAGCTATAAGCTTTCAATTAATATTTAAAATTAGGAAGCTGAATTTACAAATATTTAGGATAGAATTATTTTAACTAATCAGAAACCCTTTATAAGAAAATATTTTAAAAATTACAGGGTATTCATATTGAAAAATTTCAAAATGCTAAGAAAACAAAGAAAATTCATTATGTTGCTACTGAAAGACAAGCGAATAAATTTATTTATTCAAGTTCTTGACACAAATTATGCGAAAGCAATGGAAATATAAACAACAATATATGGCATAGAGTAGCGGTATATCTAAAAGATACAGATACAAATACAAATACAGAAACAGCTACAGATACTGACATTGTCATAAGCAAATTGGCAGCAACCTTGAGGCTTTTCAAAAAACCATTCAATAATAAATATAAACATCAATAATATAAGTTGATTTCGAATACCAAAAAAAAAAACCAGCCAAAAAACTGCGCTTGAATCATTTCCTTTTCCGGTATTGCGGCGTTTCTTTTTGACGTCTAATTTTTCAGCTTTATGTTGTTTTTATTTTGTACATTATCGATTTGCATGTATTATCAATTCAATTTGCATACGACATCGAGTCTGACCTTTTGGAAAGTTCTATAAATTTGGCAAAAAGTTTTGCGACTAAAAGTAATGTAAATCTAATTGAAGAAAGAACTCGACATATCGTCATCAATGCCTTTTGTCCATTTACATAAGTGTATGTAAGAAATTTGCAAATGCTAATTGAATTGCAAATCAAAACTGGTTCCAATTTCAAGTAGAAAAGATAACACAAATTGCTTGACCAAATGGAAATGAATTCAGCTGATGTTGGATATATTTTGATGTGTTGTTTTTTAATCGGAATCTGAATTGAAACAATCAGAAATGAACAGTGATAACCTTAGAGTCATACTCTTTTAGACAGTGATCGATATGTATCGGTAGTAAATTTAGTGCAATTGTATCTAATTTTTTAGTTGGGAATTACAATGTGCTTTTAACAAAAACTGTCTTTAAAATTCCATACTTAAATTTTCTTTTTTTTACCTCTTCTACATATTCTTAGTTTCTTCTACCTCTACCTAATTCATCCCAGACTTTCTTATTTCCATATCTTTATTATATTATTATTTTTAAATGTGCGGTTATTAATTTACTCTGTTATTTTGTGCACTTTTTGCGCGTGTCATATTTATTACTATATTTTAATTTTGTCTACCAACACAAAAGTGTTATACAAGTATATGAACTTTAGCATATGTATACGTATAACAGATTATAACAGTTTTCGACCTTGAGTGCTGGTTTTATATTTGACAAATGCTAACCAAAATAAAAATTATAATTAATTCATTTATCAACATTTTAAGTATGATTCATATAAATCTGGTTTAAATATTTAAGTTAAGTTGAGGTCATTAGCTTCAATGGAAGGTAATACTTTAAGTTTTTTATTATTATACATATTTATATAAATACATTAAATGAGGTTTAAGTTGTAGATGAATTGTGGAAAGTTTATTGGTATTGGCTGCGAAAGTGTTGACAGCCCAAGTTGCAGTTGCATGTGGATTGAGCAATGTGAAAGCGTTCCATTGAAACTCGTTTCGAGTGCCGCTTTTATGGCCAGAGACTTTGCTAATTAATGCCACACACACAGATACAAACACACACACACACATTGTAGCTGCAATCGCTCTGGTTTTTCCAGCGACAGATAAAATAATATAAAATAAAAAAACAGAGTCACAGACTCGCATGCTGCACAATGAATGTCCAGACAGAGAAAGAACTGCAAATACTCGCACTCATTCACACTCGCACTCATACACACACACACTCAGATACATTCACACAGGTAGTCAGAGGAAACGCATTGAGCCAAAAAAAAAAACAACTGACAAGATAAGACATATTGGACACAATGAAAAGGGAACCTGTTTGATGCGATATGCAATTGTCTGGCACTTCTGCCTCTTCTTCTTTTAAGGGTAGTTTATGGCAAAGAGAGAGAGAGAGAGAGAGAGAGAGAGAGAACCTGTACCTTTTGATACTCTACTCTACTTTACTCTGGACTCATGACTCATGACCCAGTCGAGCTGTCAGTCATGGGATGCTGTAAAATTGACTTATTGATTTGGACCGTAGTGTTAGTTTCATTACATTGAACCTGCATTGACCCAGAGGCAGGTGTTTAATTGTTTTGAGTCATTTGGGGTCAATTGATTGTCAGGGTAACTAGGAAATAGTTATAGTTAACTGTTTCAAGTGTTGCATCACATGTTTTACATACGTAATATGCTTATTTTCTCAATTATAGCACTTGCTATAAATTGTATAGCAACTTTTAAAAGATTTCTAATTTCTTGTTTCTATATTTAATTTAAAGACATTTTGAGTTTTAATCAGGGTTGCTATAAATTTATAGCAAGTCAAAAACGTGCCAAAATTTATCAATTTTGTTTGCTAAACATTAATGAATGACTTTTACAGCTGCCTTTAAATATATGGCAAATATTCAACCATATAATGTTGCCATAATTGTATAGCAAGTAATTTTTAGTCAAAGAAATGCTAAAATAAGTAAAGTAACCGACTTAATAGACATCGTAGACAGAGTTGAGACCATTAAAATCAGAAGTTTGTCAATGCAATGTGAGAAGAACACTTTGGAATGTGCGCCTAGAGCAATACATAAACACATGTCCAACATACACACACACACACACATCAACACATATCAATTTGCATAAAATGGCATTAAAATTTGCCATTTTGCCAACTTTAATGTACCATAAAACAAACAAGCAACAACGCCATAGGAAACAAGTAACTTTTTTCTTTATTTTTCTATTTTTTTTTAGTACCTAGAAACTGTAGCAAAAGAGAAATGGCAAAAATTTTAATGTGCAAAAAGAAGAAACAACTTGCAGACAGGTTGCCTGGTCAAAAGATTCACAAGAGACCCAACCCAGTAAGTGGAGCTTTAACATTATGACTAACTGCCAAGAGGGAGCACGAGAAAGGGAAGAGAAGAAATAGATAGGGATATGGACAGGGATCCCTCAATGCGACAGGCAAATTAATTGCGGGAGAGCCAAACTAATGTGGGCCTGGTTAATGTGGCTTTTCGGGCTCATTAGGCGCCTAGAATTAGGCAATAGAAATGAAAGCAGAGCACCAGAGCACATTTTTAATACTAATTGAAAAAAGTAACGAAAAGAAAAGCCTAAGAAGACTGTAGTAAAGAAAAAGAAGAGATAACTAAAATACGTAGCAAAAACTAAAGACACGCGCCGCGTTTTGTTTTTTTTTTCCCTACTTTCTATTCAAAACAATTAAGAGGGGAATCGTGTTCATTATCATGATTAGCATACAACAACAGCAACAACAACAACAACGTCGTTATCATCAATATCATCATCATCATAATCATTAACGTCATTCTTGCCTTGTGTCCTTGTGGATATCAATTTTTCTTTTTATTTTGTTCGCCTGTCCAGTCACAGGACACGACGTTTGATATGTTTTATCCCCTACTCTAATCATATTACATTTCCATTGTTTGCTACATTTTATCTATGGTTTATACGTAACGTTAAAGTAAAGACCTTAATTGAGTATTTTAATAATTAGTGTAAGTTGGAAAATTCTATTTTATAATATATTCAAATTGAAAGTATTATATTCGTCGTAAAGAAAATGTTATACTGGTCAAATACTTCTCTAATCAGATTAAAATTGAACTAAGCTTATCTAAAAGATCATCTGATAACTGTTTAACTTCTCTAAATTATAAATAAATGTAAATATATTCAAACCCATCAAAAGAATTTTAAATACATCTCCCAAAAAGCCAAGTTTCTCTAAACATATCTCTTAAACTTCTCTAAAAAAATAATACCCTGTAGCAGATGAACAAATCAGGCATAAAAATATTCTAAACTATACTCGATCTTTGGCAAAGAACTTTATAAATCACAACCCACTTAAAAGTCAATAAGCATCGCAATTTATATGTATATTGCTGGGTTACCAATTACATGTTCAAGCTGAAGCTCAATATTCCACTTATAGCTACGCAATTTGTATCTGAAAGATACATTTGTATATGTGCGTAAATATTGAAAAAATAAAAATAAATTTACATTTCAGCGAATGCGCTTTAATTGGCCGTCTGTCAGTTGTCATGACAATAATTAATGTATTACCAATTTATGTACATAAACATGTGTATTTTTAAGGCCTACATAAATGATTGTATCTGTATCTGTATCTACTGTATCTGTGTGTATCGCTTAATGCTGTGTGTTGTGTGTATCTTGGCATAGAAATGGCTTCATCTTGTTTTTCTCGCCAAATCACTTTTCACTTGGCCAATTTTTTCAATATTTTCTTTTCTTGTTTGAACTGGACAAAATGGAAATGTGTTGCGTGTTTTTTCTAGTTGAACGCATGTTCAATTGATGGAATGGTTGACAGCTCAAAAATGGAATCAAAATACACAAATCTCAAAACGAGACGACAGCTAAATTCACTTGACAATTGTTGGTAGAATGAGTTTTGAAAGGGACAAATCTATTGTTATGTAATTTTTTGAAGAAACTGAAAACTTATTTCAAATTTTAACATCAATTTATTTTTTTTATAATCTGACTAAATGTTTCTTTAATTTAAAAAAAAAAAAAATCATATGACCACAAAATGCAGAGTTTCTTTACTTTCTTTTTATTTCTTTCTCATTTTTGACGAGTTTGCCAGCTTTTCTTTTGTGATGAAAACTCAACTTACCGTTAGCATCTATAAAAAGCGCCAATTCAGCTGCTAATCCATAAAAGTTGTTATCCATTTACAAGAGATATTTATGTATATAATAATCCAATTTTTCTTATCTTGTCACACTAATAATTCTTCAATGATTTTTGAGACACTGTAACTTTTGTGCTACTTTTCAATTTGCACCATTTGTTAGAAAAGCACTTTGGGGAACAACTGTTAAAACTGGAATCACTTTGATGCGGGCACAAAATAGAACGAAACGAAACGAGATGAGACGAAACGGGACGAAACGAGACAAGACGAGACGAGACGAAGCGCGGAATCAGTCAATCAGTCAGTTTGTCAGTTAGTCAATGAGGCAGTAGGCAGACACAGGCAGTTGTAGTTCTCTTTCTCTCTCTTTCTCTCACTCTTCTTGCTCTCTGACTCCTTTTGCTTTGAAGACCGCAGGACATGCGTTATAATGGGGACTAGACAGAAGAGACAGACAAACTGTAGACGCTTGTCTGACGTCGTTTGTTGTTGCTGTTGCTCTTTCTCTTGCTCTTCTTCCTCTTCTTCTGTGGCGGCGACGCTGCCCCCGTTGATTACGTAGCACAGTCAATGATAAACGTCGCCTCTGTTGTTGTTGTTGCTTTTGCTGTTTTGGCTGTTGTTGATGTTTGATAGTTCTCTCATGTGTGTGTGTGTGTGTAGGTGTTTTGTTGGTGGTGTGTTTGCTTTCACTGTTAAATGTTTAGATTCATGTGCGTTTTTATTTACACATTTTGTCTTCGTTTTGAATTTTTTGTTATATTTTTATTCTTTTACTTTTTTGTGTTGGCTTGTTGCTATTTTAGAAGCATGTCTTCTGTTGCACACACGAAACTATTTTTCCCCAACAACAAAAATTAGAAATCGAGCAACTTTTTGTTTGCTATAATATCTATACATTCATATACATATTTATCAACTTGTTCAGCTACAATGCATTTGCACTTTCTTTTATATTTTGTTGTTTTATTTATTTTTGTATTATTATTATTAAATTGCACTTGTTGTGTGTTTAACAATATTTTTTATTTTTTTCATATAGAGAATATAATTTTTATTTTTTTTTTGTGTTTCAACGCGTGTTATAAACAAGAGTTTCAACGAAACCGTTTTGCTATTACATATTATTATTATTATTATTATAATTAATAATTTTTTGTATTTTGTTCAAAAGCAAACCGCAAAAAACACAACGAACGAACGAGCGAACGGGAGAACGAACCGTTAACGACAAAGTCCAAACAAATACTAAAATGTTATTGCTCTGTTATATTCAAAATGATGAACTTCATCGAAATTCACCACAAAATCCACCACCGCCAATAAGAGAGCATGTCGGTGTGAGAGTGACAGAGAGAGCAACTCATACCAATGCAAATAGCGCTCACAAAAGTCGAAAACGGAATCACCGCTAAAGTTAAATGTGAAGCGCAACCCACAGGCACCCTCTCACAGCCCCCCCCATACACTCACACATACGCTCTCATAGCAAGAGCGAGTGGCTTGAATGAAAATGCCGATGCAATCGCCCGCTGCTCTTTGTGTATTGCCTCTCTGGCACCTTACACACACACACACACTAACGCAGTGATTCTCCCCCCACTGCTGTATATGTATGTGCGTACACCCACATGCACAACAATGAGGCGTGTCTGCATTTGTGTGCGTGCCTGTGCCATCATCGCTTTCCTTTATATTTGCCTCCTTTTAATATTTCTTTACTTTTTATTTTCGTTGATTTTTTTTTCTTCAAGTGTTCGTGTGTGTGTGTGTGTGTGTTTTGTTCGCTCTGCTGCTGTCGCTGCCGCTGCTGTTGCTGCTGTTGCCGCTGCCATCGGGTGCACAAGTGCAAATTCACACGTACATTCGAAATGTGTTCGCACAGTGGCACAAAAGCGATTATAAACATTGCCAGACCGGACGACTCTGCTCAGAGACAAGGGCAAATACAAAGTTGGGAAGTTGTCGACTCTGTCCGTGATGGGAACCGAGACGATGGAATTTTCTAGTACACAACTACAACATCTGTATGTATGTACGAATGCATACATACATATGTATGTACATACGTATGTACATACTTATTTGCATACCATGCATGAAAATGAATGGAAATGGAAATTTGTAAACAGCAAGTGAGAGCTCCAAGGGAACTTTTGAATAGTTGTGGAGTTGGATGTTTGAGTCTATGCATAAGTACATACTTATTTACATATTTGCCTATGCAGTTAGGAATTATAATTAATTAGACAATATATATAGTCTTCCTAATCTTAAAATCTTGTGATCTGGATTTCTTTTATAAATTTATTCAGAGTTAAAATTTAGTTGGGGAAACAAATCTTGAAATTTTTCATAAATCTTAATCTTTGGATTTACAAATTTTGTTAGTGAAGAATCTTAAGAAAGTTCTCACTTTTTAGATATTGGATATCTTCTGACTGTGGCTTGATCTCTTCTGATAAGTTTTTTTTTTCGAATAAGTATCATCTTAAATCTATGTTTGTGTTATTTAGTAAGTAAATAAATATTACAAAAAGTCTAGAGTTGAGTGTATTTCATACATATTGTATTTATTATTTAGTTATAATTATCTTAATAATATAGATTTATGGTTTTTTCTAAGCTTTTGATATCCTGAGTTTTTCTATTGATTGAGACGACATCAAAATTTAGCTGAAAAATCTTAAAATTTTTAAAAAAATCTTTATTTTTCTGCAACTTTATCTATTCTGATTGCGTTTTATTTGTATTAGAACCTCTTAAATCTGATTTCTTTTGACTATAACCGGCTCTTCTCTGATCTACAAATAATCAGGAGGTCTGGCAAATAGACTAGATCAGTGATGATTGCATAAGTTGTCCACTTATGAGATATATTCTTCATAACGTATATTCTTCATACAACAAAAATAGTATCGTATCGAGAACTAAAATGTTTGCCTTGAAGTATGAGATATACAAACATATGTACATAAATAAATACATACATATATATTTACCACACAGACAAGACGTGCCGAGACGCAATTGATGAAAGGCAAAGATCTACAACAATTACAACAATAACAAAAAACCCAAACAACACTAACAAATTCAACTAAAGTATTCTACGTAACGCAACTGACGGCGACGTATGAAATTGCACATTTCAAATACAATGTGGTTAAAAAGTAAGCGCAGAGCGCAAACAAACAGAGATACACAAATACATACATACTAACATACAAATATATTTATAAGTATGTATGTTCTTCGATAGTGTAGAGAGGGGAGTGTGGTGTGGAGCCCTGCAGATAATTGTAGACAGTCTGTATATACATATGCGCTTATCTGTGCTTTGCTTGTGTGTGTGTTGAGTTAACGCTGGGCAAGTTCAAGTGTAGAATGCAATAGAGCGCTGCAAGCAGCGACAGCGGCAGCGGCAGCACTGCAGAGAGAGTGAGCGACAACGCGAGAGCGAGAGCGAAAGCGTCGTCTACGCATACGCATAGAAAAAGCCGGCAAAGGCAATGCTAAATAGCAAGAGAGCAAGAAAGAGTGATAGAGAGAGAGAGAGAGAGAGACACAGTTGCGCTTTGCAGCTAGTATTTGAGTGTGTGTGTGGTGAATTTGCCATTTGGCAGCTTTTGGGGTTGGCTAGACACATTGAACCACAAAAGTTCAAGATGAAAACACAAAATATCAACAATGACAGCTGAGTAAAGTAGCTGCTCCCAAGGGGGGCTCTCTCTCATCGTCACCCACTCTCTGTCCCACTCTCTTTCGCTCTCTTCTACGTCTGTGTATGTGTGTGTGTGTGTGTGACTCCACTGCTTTGGCCGACTGCCAAACGTTCAGTAGTACACTGGAGCAGTTTGGGTGTGAGTGCAACAGTCAGTCGATACATACATACAGTCATGGAAAAAAAAATAGAAACGGCATTTTTTTTTCGTGTTTTTTAAAATTTTGTTCAATGAACATTTTTTTTTCTTAAGTTTCATATTTTTTATATAAAGCCTATCCAGTAGTGTATCAAAATATAACAAAATAATATTTTTCAAAAAACTTAATACAGCAGAAAATTTTTTTTTAATTTTTTAGGCCTGGAAAAAATAATAGAAACGGAACGCCCAAAGTTAAGAAAAACATTTTTTAACTTATAAAGGCATAAAGATTAACCTTTTATTTTACTATTCGGTTGTAGCACCGCAATTTTTAGTGACTCCGAAACGTCGACGATCCATGGAGTCCTCCAGTTTGGCACAAATCGATGGATCAATGGAGTACCATTCGGATTTAACTTTTTTCAACTAATAATCCTTATTTTTGGGGCTTATAGCCCCCAATCCTTTTCTTTAAGATCCTCCAAAGATGCTCTATGGGAATTAGGTCTGGTGACTGTGAAGACCATTCCATTAGGGGAACTTTACTGTCAAGGAACCACTTCTTGGCCAGCTTTGAATAATGTTTTGGATCATTATCCTGGTGGAACTCCCACTTTAAAGGCATTTCCTTTTCAGCATAAGGTAGCATTATACTGTCGAGTATATTGACATACTGGGAGGCACTCATTTTTTCCCTTATCCAATGTAATGGACCAACACCAGAATGAGAAACGCATCCCTACAAAATTATGTTTCTAACTCCATACTCAAACGTTATAGTTGAGCACCTTGGGCCGTGGGGAGTATTCTTATGGGGCCTAACATGTGGTTCCCCATCAGATTCAAACAAATTGATCTAGTTTCGTCTGACAACAACATATTTTTTCAATTTGGAGGCAGGAAACGCACCTGCGCGAAATTTTCCCGGTTGCTGATGTGTTTTTTACTAAGGTATGGTACCTTTCAAACCATATGGCTTTTGAAACCGTCATGAATCGTTCTATTTCTTATAGTTCGACTACAGACAGGTGAATTTAAATCATTTTGTAGAACTTCCGATGACAGAAAGGGACTTTTTTTTGATTTTCGGACAAGGAGGTTGTCGAATTTACCCTATGGTGCAAGCTTTTTTACTGCGTGTCTTTGGTTTTTATTTACAGTAACCCGCTGAAAACATTTTTTTTATAAATATTAGGAATTGTAACAATATCTGAGATTGAGTTGTCTTTATTTTTTAGATTCAGAATATGTTTTCTTTCAATAACGGTACAATGTACGCCACCACCCATTATGAAACGAATAACAACAACAAGCAGAACGGGATCCAAAAAAAAAAGCTATTTAATGTCTTCTTCTATAGTTAGTTCATGAAATGATACCTACATAGCTCGATTTCAAGCTTTAAGAAACAAGATAATATCAAAATTCTAATGCGTTTCTATTATTTTTTCCAAGACAAAATCGTGGTCTTTCTACAAATCAGTATACACTGTTTATAATTCTTACGAAAGAGGCCCAAAAAGGTATCCAAAATAGAGCATTGTTATCCTGAAACCAAGTACACTGGTTTTCATGGATGAAATTTGCTCCAGAAACGAAATATTTGGTCTCAAATGTGAGCAGCCCTGTCGTTTCTATTATTTTTTCCATAACTGTATATGCACATGCAAGAGTGTGTGAGTGGGTGACTGCTTGTATGTATGTATGTATGCTTAGCAGGGCGTGTGGGGCATCATGTGCATGTCATGGCTGCCATTTGTTGGGGTAGTTCGCTGCCGGCAAATAGCAAAAAAAAAACAACAACACACACAAAATTACATATATTTAAAGCAGCAACCACAGTCGACGTCGACTCACAGATACTTACATACAACAGCATCGTGTATCTGGTAGTCAGTATCTATGCCTAGTCTACAACAATAACAGCAACAACAACAACAAGAAAAAAAACTTGTCTACATGCCGTGTCCAACAACGATGCAAAATTTATGCGAAGACACACAAATCTACTGAACGAGAGACCGACTGTGCAGTCAACGGCGCTGCATGCGTCGCTGCTGCTGTTGGCGTCATTTTGTCGTCGTCGTCGTTGTTGCTGTTGTTGTTTTTACTGCTGATTTATCCATAGAACTTGAACATGGGGCGCCCGTTCAAAGCTCGCTCTCTTCACTCTGTCGCTCTCGCTCTCGCTCTAACACTCTCATAAATGCATAACCCATGCACATAATAATCATAATCATTTGTTGTTGTATTTTCTTTGCCCGGTTTGCCTTGTATTCGGTTTCAGTTTTGACACACACACAGAAGGGGACTAGAAACCGAGAGAGAGAGTGAGAGAGAGGGAGAGCGAGACAGGCAGTCTGAGGCAGAGTGAGCAAGGGAGAGGCATGATGACAAAGTCAGGTTTAATGTCGTTCAGTGGCGCGCGGCATTTGCAGTTGAGGCAGGCAGCGGTCATAGAGGGGGCACTGTGTGTGCAAAAGGGGGTGGAGAGCATGTGGAAAAGTGGACTGCGGCTGATTGTGGGCATAGACAACAAGAAACAACAACAACAACAACAATTTAATGCTTACTCTAATATGAATGGGGGAAACTAGACACATTGCAATTGTCCAAAGAGTTGACAATGTCTGCGGAACTATTTATTATACTTATAAGGCAAGGGGTTGTCACTTGAGATTAGTAGCTCAGTAGGTAGATAAATCGATAACAGTATGCTTTATCGAAGACAATACTGTCAAATTAAGAACTGTATCCAGACTAATGAAATTTGTTCAATTAACACTGAAAATGAATGCCGTAAAAAATTTACTAGACTAGAAAAAGGAAATAAAAAAGTGTGTATCGATAACAGTGGAGTCAATAACAGCTAGCTTAATAAAGATAACTATTTTTTAAAACATTAATTATGCTTTTTTATCAATAAATCAATCCTCATTTGAGCATAATTTGTGTTAAATCTGCTTCAAGCAATTGATTTGATATTTTTAAGTGCTTCTTTGACTTGGAGCAATGGAAATACCACTTGAAACAATTCCCCAATTCTAAACCATTAGCAAAGATTTCATTTCATATCTTTAAAACTACCACGCCATAAACGATAAATTTTTTGACTTTGTCATTGTCACCGACAGCTTGAAATGCATTTTTTTGCTTATCAGTGAAATATTTGAAAATTGTCCCAATGTCTGGAAAATCAGAAAGAGCAGCGGGCACAGGAAGTTGACCGTCAGCTTAGAAACTTTGTTTGTCATTTCCACATTTATTTTATTTTGAATTCTTTCAATTTCAATTTCATTTTTTATGTGCGTGCATTTTTCACTTCTCTTCTTAGTTTGCTTTTGTAGTTTTCTCTTAATGTTTTTTTTATTGTTATTTTCTTTATTGCATATTGACATTTCAATTGCTTTTTATCAACGCAATTTATTTTCTTATATTTTTATTGCTGTCTTGTTGCATCTACATAAACAAGATTGGTTTGGTTGGTTGAGTTTCGATAAAGTAATATGTTAGACTTACCTATCGATGTATGTATATCTTATGCATACGTACAACAACATCAACTGCATATTGCGACTCACCTGTAAAGATACAAAAATAAAATTCAATTAATTAGTTTCATTCGCTTCAATTAGCTTAGCTTAAGTATAAGTTCATTTGACCCCGCCATATACCGGATTTGATATATACAAAATACTTGTTAGTTCAACCAACAAAAATTAACAACAATTAGCAACTTGTTTAACAGTTTAACACATTTTCCGTTCTCATACATATTTCTGTACATTTTTTGTGAAGAAAAACCTTGAGATGCGTGCACTCCCTGTTATTCCCCCTAGTTTGCATATTAAAATGATAGCAACAACTGAAAATTTAGTGAAAAAATACGTAAAGAGAGAGAAAAAATCCTAGAGAATATTGTAATTAAATAAATTAGATTATTCTGATTTTTCAAACTCTTCTTCTTTCGTTTATATACTCCACTTGTTCTTATTTAGTCAGCAGACAATTCATTTCCTTCCCTCTATGTCGAGCACTTGACATCTGTTAAACATTCCGCACTTTTTTATGCATTATAATTTAGAACCGTCTGATAACTTTATTATTTGCGCACGTTTCTCATGTCAACAGGCGACACATAAAGTTAAAGGCAAAATGCAAATTCAAATTGAAAATTGCGACAGTCAACGAGGCGACACTTGACGAGCTGTCCACAAAAAAAAGTAAATAAATAAATAAATTATATAAAAAGAAATCCATTCAACTATATAGTTAAGTACAGAAACCTCTACGCTATGCTCTGAGCAGTGGCGCCAACTGACTGTGTCAAGGGGGATCACTTTAGGGGGGCTGAAAAGGTTCTACGATAAATGTTTAGACCAACTTTCTGAACTTTTTGATTACTTCTTATTGCTATTCTTTAGATTCTAAAGTTTAGAATTTTAAAAAAAAAATCTAGCTTAAATCTATTTGGCTTGGTATAAGTTATAAGTTCCTTTTATTTAGATCGCAGTTTCCCCTTAAAAATATCAAAATAGCCACAGCGTCCCTGTCAAAACCTGTTGCCACATAAATTGCATTAGTATATGTATTTATATTTGTATTTGTATCTGTACTCGCTGTTTGGCCAGACATGCGACTTGAATGCTTCACAAATACTGTCTGACTGATATTTAGTCTGTCTGGAATTTTATTAAAATAATTTATATAGGATGCCGTGCGATTTCTTAAGCCCATCCCCCCAACCTCCCAATCATGATTTAGATTTATATTCATATGCAATAATATTGTATATGCTGCATACATATTATGATTATTATTGTTATTATTGCTATTGTTATTGTTATTTAATGTTAATGCCACCTTGCGTGACATTCTTTCATTCAATATGACAACTTCAGTCAGCAAAACGAGTGAAAAGAATATTGACAGATTGATATCAGCATGTGAAAACATTTTACCTACGTTGATGAACTCTCAGATATGCTGTACAAATGTGAAACTCCAAGAAAAACCTTTGCAATTACCTTATAATTACTTTATCAATTACTCAAGATGAATAAATGTAATTTTAAGTAATTACAAGTAATTAAATACCTGAAAGTAGAGAAAATCCCTTTATTTTAAATTCTACTTTATGCTTTACTACTTTCGGAAATATTTCTGTTCAATATACCCCACACTTTAGCTTAAATACAGGGCATCAAATTGACAACTACTCGTATAATAAAGTGTCGACGCCTCAATGCTGTCAGATTGTAAATGGAAACTGACAACTCGATACTGAGAATCAACGATTGCATATTAAACAGAGCTTTGCTTTTTGGGGCGTGGCACACGCTTCTCTACCCCGCTGTTAAGCTGTTATCGATAGCAGAGCACACGTGCCACACGTTGCAGCCACCTGTTGCACTGAAGTTTCTCATTTTGTGTAGTTTACACTGCAAAATAGTGAATAGTCTTGTTTACACATCATTTCAAATGATGTCTGGCACTGTTTTGCGTTGTTGTGGCATCGGATTACAGGATCAGAGACAGGACGTGGACCAAAATCCCAGTTCCTAACACGCGCCAACGCCTCCACATAAATAGAGCTCAGGGCTCAAGGTCCTTTCTGTAGCATGGATCAAAATAATGTCGCAGCTGGACTGTGTGTGGTCTTAAGTGGGCGGTGGGCGGTGGTCTCTCATTGCATGCAACACACGCCTCTAGTGGCAAGGACAACTGAAATAGCCACGCACTTGACTGCACTTGTCACACACAATCTGCGTCGTTTAACCAACTCACAAAACCAACAACTTTAACCCTTTATTGCACCAACAAGTGGAGCAATCTATTTTTAAATTGCACATATTTAATCAGCTGTCGATTTATTTAAATACTGCATTTATTTAAGCATTTAAATAATTTATTAAAATGCTTTCAAGCCGACAACTTATTAGGTTTAACATTGTAAAACGTGATAATAATAATAATATTCTAAACTTTATGAAATATGTTGATAGCATAAAAGAACAACATTTAAGATAATATAACGCATTAAATCGAAATTGAAAAATATCCATAATCTATTTAAAATTATGTTCAAATGTCTTATAAATAGAATCTTTGCAATTATTTAACAATCTTGTCTCATATCAAATTTAATCGACAGTTTTGATTAAACAATTTTTGATATAAAGATCTTTAATTTCTTAAATGTTATCGATATGCTTTTTTTAAATACACACATTTTAAAAATAAATATATAGTTAAATATATTCAGTTTATTTACTAAACTGCGACACCTGCAACAGCTTTAATCTTTCCCTAAAAAATGTAAACGTTTTTTATATGCACACGCGAATATTTGCGCAATAAAACAAATGAATCATTTAAGTTATAATGTGAGTACGTAAATGATTATTCGTATTTTACTTACGACTTGACTTGTCTACCGTCTGTGAACCATTTCAGCAGAGGTCGCAAATGTCGCCTTTGCCCTCACACTCACATTTGCATTCATATATATGAATACATGTATTCATATTCACACTCGCACCCAGATTTATACTTATTTAGTTGCCGCCAGTTCAATGAACGACTTGTCGCTGCGGCCGTTACTCATTTTGGCATTTTGTATGCCACAAAGTTTTTACCTAATTAAATCCATAAAGTGTTGGAAAAACCACACACACACACACACTCACAGGGAACACCCACTTTATTCACAACCAAGCAAAAAAAAAAGCGCAAGTCTGTCTAAAACACACAATAATATTAATAAAATGCAATTATGAAGCCACAACAAACAGAAAAATATAGCCAAAAATTAAACAAATTTCGTTTCAACTACCTATTTAAGGTTTGGGGAAAGAGGAGGAATGGCAAGGTCGAGGGGGTGTCTGGCCAATGAGTTATCAAAATTTCTGATTAACACGCGCGCGACACAACAAATTTATCATAATAAAAAGTTTATACAAGTCTGGATTTTGCATAAAAGTGGAACTCTAATTGGGTCGGGACATGTCGCCAGCGTTGTGCTTTTATGCTTAAAATACCCTGTTATTTGGGTTATTTGTTAAAGGTTATATAATGCGGAAACTTGATTTATTTTCTTTTAAATTATTTGTAATTATTAATAAAAATGTTGGTTAGCAAAGGAGCTTTAAAAAATACCAATTTATTGACAGATCGATAAATATGTTATCGATTAAATATTAAACAAATTATTTGTAATTATTAATAACAATTTTGGTTAGCAAAGTAGCTTTAAAAAAAAACAATTTTTTAACAGATCGATAAATATGATATCGATTAAATGTGTCTATGATATTTAAAATTAAATTTAAATTAAAGTTTATAAATGCATTATCAATTCTTATTTTATAGCAACACATACATGTATATGTATGTCTTTTATAATGAAATACAGGGTATTTTCTAGCCAAACACAACTTATTTTGTTAAAAATTCGCTGCCAGAAGGTCAAAACTAAAGAGGGAAGAACTTTGGGACCTGTCTGCTTGCAAAGAAAACACAAAGATGACATAGACAAGTCAATAATTAGTATTTGACTGAGTGAAAGAGAGGGACATAATTAAGATATAATGTCAATAAAACAGTTCTGTTTTTAAAGAATATAATTCATACTTTGACAATTTCTTCTTTAATAAAAATAAAACGCCTTTATTTATATTAAACAACTTTTTTCTTTGATGGAACTCGAAAAATACTAAATAGGAACCTCTTTCATTTAAAAAATTGGAATTAATTTCACAAAATTCTCTTAATCCGCAATATTTCCCAGCTTAGATCCATTTCACCTTTCGATTGTTATTTTATTATCAATATTGAGTAAGCTTTGCTCTTTAAATATTGTAAAAAAAATTCCAAAATCTTTATATTTATATAAACTTTCACAAAGCACAAAATTCTCTGAATCATTTCACTACTTTAATTTCTATCTCAACAGTTTTACTCGCTGAGATGCGGGGCATTGCAAATTGGATAGTATGTTTTGTTTTGGCTCTTGTTATTTGGCTGGTTTTCCATTATTACCATATAATTGGGGTACAAAATGAAACTAAATTTGGTAAGTACTTGAATGAAAATCGAATATAAAATCGCAGCAGGCTTGCAATTAAATACCACACATCTGTATAATATTATTATAAATAATACTGACAACATTAATACAACTCTATCCCACATATTATACAAATCAAAAAACAATTACTATGATGGTAATGGATATGGATAATAATACGTTAGATAAGGAATTGCAGGAACCTTTCTCGATGAGCTGTAAGACAAGTTCAATTGATGTTTATTTGCACTTCTTTTGGATATTTGCCTGCATCTATGCATTGTCCAAGTTTACCGAGTTGTCGGAACGTTATCTAAGTGCAAAGATTGCATTCAAGGAGCGTAGCTCAGACATGCGTGTCCTCAACGACGAATGGGAGAAGACATTGAAACTCTATGAACAGGATAAAACGAAATTGGATACACAGCTGAATGCATTGCGTGAAAAGAATTGCGGTCTGGAGCAATCGATGCGAGATTTACGGGATTGCAATCTTCATCTCATTAGTGAGAATTTTATGCGCACTGTGTTGCAGGATCAACAGATCCAGGGACTGGCCCAACGTGTCCAGGATCAACAGCCCTCGAATATATATATTACCAATCGTCACATCCATTTGACACGCCAAGTTTTCCTCAACGAGGGTCTGATCGATATCGATTGTAATCTACGTTCAGCCGGTGGCCAGGATATCATCAAATCGGATAAATCCTTCAATGTGTGGGTACAATATCTCAAGATGCGTAAATGCTATATGGGACCCATAGCTGATCCAAAATTGGTACTCAACGGCGATCCGGAGCATATTCAACCGATTGTTATGACTACGGAGCAATTGGCCAAACTACAGGGTATTAAGCATTTATTTTCTAAACTATTTTCAGTTTTTCTTATTCCCTTTTTTGTCTAAAACTCTCTCAGGTATGATCTGAGTCCGATTTGCGATATTTCTGTCCTCAGACAATTTGTTTCCTTTGCGAAGTTTCCATACAAATTTATCCACAAATATATATAATGGACTGTATTTAAGGTTCAATTCCTTATCATGTGAAGCAAATATAGAATTGGCTGATTTGCAATTGAAAAATCAGGAAATAAGCAATAGGTACAATAACACAAATCAAAAAGACCGTAATTTTAAGGATTAACTATATATAGATTTATGTACAATATACTGTAAATTCTGCAATATTCTCCATTGCATTGCAAAAAAATATAAACATGTTTTAAAACAAATAGAAATATTTTGTTTAATATAACAAACTTGGTTGGAACTCGCAACTCTGATGGCGCTGTAAATGATTGGGAATTATAAGCTTATTTGTAATAAATATATAATATTGCATTACCTTCTGTGTTTCTTAAACTCGAATTTTGTAAAACAAGAAATTAACCAAGAAATATATAATATGTTGTATTTTTAAAATAGTTTAAATTCTAAAATTGGCTGATTTTTCAAAGGTATATTGGGAAAGTTTTATTTCATTTGAAAGTAAATATACCAAAGTTTTTTCTGAATTTCGGAATTTTTTTAAAAGTTTTTCCAATTGATAAATTTGTAGAAAAAACCTTTTAACCTTTTATTAAAATAAAATATATGTTTCCCTAGCTTTTTGTCCCTATTCATCGTGTTTTCTATTAAAGATTTTCCCATCGATAAATCGTCGATAAATGGGAAAAAATCAAATTTTGACAAACCAAATCAAATTCAAAAATATTCTATCCAAGCAGAGCGTCAACATCTGGCGGTCAGGAAATGATGACGATGTTGATGACGCTGACTTATCATCACACAGTGTCAGAGTCGCAGTTTTTATGTCGTCCTCTCTCTCCCTCTCCCCTCGTCTCGTTCTCTCTTTCACTTCAGTTTTGCTCTTGCTTTCTGCGTTCGCCCATTCATTGGGCGTTGGGGTCACTGGCAGTTATCGGTGCAATTTTGTAATCAGTCGCTGCCTCAAGGTTAACTGCTAGCTGCGTTCTCTCTTCCTCTCCTTCTCTCTTCCTCTCACACTTCACTACCTCTCTCTTTCGCACTGTGTCACCATCTCCTGTTACGCTCTTTTTGCATTTAATTTGCACATATTGACAGTCGCCATGTTTGTTTTGTTTCTGTATTTGTATTTGTGAGCACATACTGCGCTTTCAACTGTATTTCACTTTTTTATTTGATTTGATTTTATTTTATTTTATTGCTGTTTTTGTCGTTATTTTTTTCCTTTTATTTTTGGGTCATTTGCCCGTCTGGAAAGCGGTTTTGTTTTGTATTTTGTTTTTTATTGTCACTCTGTTAATTTAGATTTATTGCCATTTAAATGCACTTCCATTGTATATTTACTGTACGACAGTTGGCATTTTTTTTAAATATTTTTTTGGGCCTCACGATTAGCGCTGATTGTGCGGCAAGTCATCCTAATGAGCTCTGTAGACAATAATACATTAAGCAATCGACTCTTTACGAAGTTCATTCTGAGCCATAACAATCCAGGCATTCTTTTTTTTATAAATAAAAATATTTTTATCTAATTTGAAACATGTCTTCATTCATTTGAAATAACTTTTTACTTTTCTTAGTATATTCTTTGATTATTATAGAACATTTGTGTATTTGTTGGATGGATCATTAACAGTTTTATGTGTTTTATGTAGACTCCATTTAGTTTACTCTAAAATCTTTACGTATACTTGATTTTATGTATTTCTCAACATTTTTTTAATATTGTGTTCCAATTTTCCTATAGTTACATTATGATCTCTTAGGTAACTCGTTACTCATCTACTTTTAAAATCTATTTCATCATTTATATTTCCTACCACCTGTGTTTTTTTCAGAGTTCTACATAATCTGGGGTGCCATAGAAATTGCTTTCGCATGAATTTCACTTAAATTTGTATGTAATTTGTATGTAATTTAAATGAAATTCATGCGAAAGCGATTTCTGTGGCACCCTCGAATATTACTCTTTAATACATATTTTTTCCTAGTTCTCATTTTTCCTTTCTTACCTCAACTTTATCTAATATTTATTTATATGTGTATTTGCCAATTATAGCACATCTTTCTTTCTTTGTTTGCAGCACTTTTTCAGCCTCCTTTTCTCATTCTCCCCGCTGTCCCACAGTTTATTTAACATACAATTACTGGGTCAGGGCTAACAACTTGTACAACGTCATTCGATTGCCCGCATCCTCCACAATTACCAAGTGTTTTAATTGTTATGCGACATTATTGACACTGTTGACAGCCCTGCTCTAACCACTTTGTTGCTCTTTCTCTTTCTCTAGAGAAATACGCTTACATAAAAGCTATGGCACAGACATGACGCAGTAACATTGCATTGTTTACTTTTTCAGACACTACGCAAATATCAATTGCTTACAAAATTCATACATAGAATATTTTTAGATAAACAAAGTCTGGACTACCTTAAAGAACCATCTACTCTAATACATGCTACCCACATTTGGGTTGAAACATTTTTTTACACAATTTTATTGCGCATTTTGTCGCATTTTATTCAACATTTGCATATGATTTGCATAGATAATTTGTTTACCGTTTCCAACAGAATCATCTCAAAAATAAAATTTGTTCGGTTCCATTCCAATAACCTACATAAACAGCAGAGTAAACGGATCAGCTGAGAGCCAAAAAAAAAACAGAGCAGAGAACAGAGAACAGAGAAATCTAATCGTTAATTGGCACACTAACCCCAAATAAATTGGGCAACAGGCTGGCGTTGCCATTGGCCCCGTTTTTTGTCTGACTGATAAAAATAGTTTATCAAGGTTATGCGCAAAAAATTAAATAGAAAAAAAATTCGCAATAGCAAACAAAAAACGAAAGCAATGTGGGTGCCACAGTAAAGTGCGAGTAACAACAACAATAAAAAAAATACAATACAACGACAATAACAATAATAATGTATACAAAGGCGAAGCGAAACCTAAACGAAAGTAATTGAAAACGACCTTGAGATAATGGCCTCATTTATGCAGATATATTTGTTTGTATTTGTTGAAATTCTTTGGCTATCCGTTTGCTTAGCTGCTAAATGAACCAGGAACCAGGCCAAAATATTATAACAAATGGAATTAGGTATTAAATTGTTTACAATGCGCCAAATTGAATAATTATAATGCTCTTATTCTCTCTTTCTAAGTATACAAAAGAAAATGTTGATTATCTTATATTATTTATTCAGAAGAAAGCAGAGCAATGCTTGAACACGATAGTCTAGACTTTATAGACGGAAGATAGTTAGAGAAAGAAAAGATAGCATAAAATCAATGTGTAGCCCAAACGGTTAAACCTAGAAAACTACAATTTTCACAAGACATAGGTGAGAAAACTTAATTGTGCAATAATTATATGATTCTGCAACTTTAGCTAAGAACCAAAAAACGTTCGAGAACGTTTATTATTTTGTAGCTCATCACAGACAGCAGAGACTATAAAATATTTATTTAATCATTAGCTGTTTTGAGAGACGGAAAAGGAGAGAAATATAATCAAATTCTGTTGCCAACCAGTTTTGCAATTCTCAATACCTAAAATTTGCAATTTGTGACGCTCTGCAAACGATTTGAGCAAATAAATCAGCATTGACAAACGGCATCATAAAAATTCAATCAACATTTTGAGAGAGGTTCAAATGCGAATTTCAGAGATACCAATATACAGATACGCAGATACAGATACAGATACAGAAGCTCAACTGAATTGCAGCAAGTTCAATAACATCGCATTGCTAAATTCCATGGAATATCTAAACAGCTGTCAGCTTCACATGCGTCACATGACAAAACGACATATAAAAGTGTATATAAGATAATATAAATAAAATGCGCTGCACATTGAACTCAAATTTTGGCATAGAAATGGGAAAAATGTCATAATACAAAAATAATTAAATTATGCCATCGACAACAAAAAAAAAAGAAACCAAAAGTAGCTTAGAAGCCATATTTTAAAATAGGAATACAATTGCATTTGCATTAATTAAAAAAGACTTGTAAATAAGTATAATTGATGTAATATTGTGTTTTTATTTAATTAAATCTCAGAAATATTTTTAAATATGCTGCAAATAAATTAGTCGTAGTCCTCGCAATTTATTATAGTTTTTTTTCATATAATACAAATACTTTTGGTACAAAATTTCAGCATAAAATTCTATTCATTTCAATACACCCCATCTCCTCTAGCTGAGCATAGAGTATACATAAAACAAAATTTGTATTAATGGGTCAATGTGCTAGTTTGAGGCTGACTGTGTATTTAGCCACAAATAAAAGCGAAAAAGAGAAGAAATACAAAAATCTGGTTGACTGTCGAGCGTTGACACCTTATTTCACCAGAGATTCCGATTCAGATTCTAAACAATACAAAAAAACACAAACCTCAACCGCAACCCAGTTCATTCACAGTGAAAACAGATATCGGGCTGGGGCAAATGGACAGCCATAGAATTTAGAGCGATTAGGTAGATAAGGGCTTAAAAGATATGCCTCTCAAAGTTAAGAAACGCTGTCGTTCTGGGTGTTGACAGAACAAAAGTGAGAAAGGAACAAAAAAAATAAAATAAAACGAAACGAAATGTTTGTTTACCCAAAAATTAGGGTCAGGGCTAGAGGCAAATATGACGACAGACAGCAGACAGACGACTTTGCTTGCTTTCTTATCCTCCCCACTCAGTCTGAGCTTTGCTATCTGTCTGTCTTGTGTCTGTATCTTTATCTGTACCTGTGTGTGTGTGTGTGTGTGTGTAAGTATCTGTGTCATGCGAAAGCGAAAATACACTGTATATACAGATTGAGATATTCAACTGTCGACACACAGCAACTGAATGCAGCCAGTCCAAAAAAAAAAAAAAACCAAAATTGTTCATGACTCTCATTCTAATTTCATTTAAATGTTGCTTACCCTCTCTCTCTCTCTCGTTCTTTCTCGCTCACACTCTGACTGTGCCAGACGAGACATTTGCTATATGTATGCACGTAAAACACCCGAAACTCTCAAAATATTGCAGCCCGCCGGCCATTTTGGTTTTACTGTTTCTGTTTCTTTTTCTTTTCATTTTATTTTGTTGCTGCTTTTTTTTCTTTTTGGCAAATTTTATATTTTTTTTTTTGCCATTGTTCTCTTGTTGTTTCTGTTGACGTGCTGTCTGCTGCCGCGCGCCTTCGCTTTGACGCCCACATTGCAAGCTGTCACGCCCCCCGCTCACTCGCACACACACACACTCCGCCCAAAGTCACCGCTGTTTTCTAGCTGTTGTTATTGTTGTTCGCTGAAGCGCAAAAACGTGTCGTTGTCAATTTTGTTGTTGTTGTGTTTATTATAATTTCATTTTTTTTGTGCTCTTTTCTGTTTTCTTGTTCTGTTTGCGTACATTTTTGCAATTCTCTCGTTTTATCTGTCTACCATATTTTATGTATTACATATTTTATCTTATTTTTTTTAATTTCAATTTTACGTGGAAAGTTTTACAAAATTTGTATTTTGATTTCAATTAATTGGTTTTTAATTTTAATTCTATGCCAATTATTATCTAGTTGCTGCTTGTTGATTCATCGGTCCTGTGGCGCAATGGATAACGCGTCTGACTACGGATCAGAAGATTCCAGGTTCGACTCCTGGCAGGATCGTAGAAATCTTTTTAATTTTTTGACATTTTTATTTATTTTTGTTCAATTATATTTATTTAAAAAAACTTTAAAATAATAAAGACAAAAAATTTGTTTTTCGCCCAACGTGGGGCTCGAACCCACGACCCTGAGATTAAGAGTCTCATGCTCTACCGACTGAGCTAGCCGGGCACTTGGAGGCGTTCTGCCCAACACACAATTTGTAGGCATGTCTAGAATTATTTACACACAGCACACAGACAACGCTGTAGAGTTTCCGAAAAAAGCTGAACACAAAATAGAAATAAACATAAATAATAACGCCCACGCCTTACAATCAAGAAAATACATGCCCTATGCCTCAATTGAGGTCACACTGCGTATACGTAATGTACTCATAGTTTTTGGCTTATTTTTATTAATTTTGTTGATATTTTCTATGATTTTTCTTGTGCTTTCTCAATTGAAATTTAGGTCAAACTAATTAGTAGCTGAACAATTGATTTGATGTTTACTGATTACCTGGAGGCGATGTGCGTTGTCGTCGGTCGTCGTGTGCTTGATTAGCGAAACGACCCCATTGTGTATTTATCAGCAAGTGCATGTGATTACGTTCCAACAAACACACACAAACACAGACTGACGTTATTACATTGTAGTTGCATTTTAATTACACTATCAGCTTTAATCAGTTTCAGTCTGGTTTATAATTTGCTTACTTGGGCATTTCATTCATTCATTCGCACACTCGTTTATTCGCTTACACATTCAAACGCAAACAACTATAACAACACTATTCATAGATTTCTATTTCATTTCACCCTGACCCACCGCAATAGTTTTCATATGTACCCCTTTTTTTCTCAGCTCTGTTAGCGTCGACGTCGACTGCAGCTACAACACAATAATAATAACAACAACAACAACAATGCCAACTATTTATGGCGAATTTCATTCGCCGCTTTCTTTTGCTCTGTTGTATGTATTTATATGTATGTGTTTGTTGTTGATCTTGATTTAGTTTATTATTTTTATGGCTTGGCTTCTATTTGATGCTCTTTTTTATAGGGTATTTATAAAAGCATCATCACGTTATATTTAAAGCGAATTTGTATAAGAATAAGCAACTTCTGTTTTCTTATTAAATCATATAAAAATTAGTTTTTTGATAGAGAAAATTCTATTAATGTAATAGATTTTGTATGTGTTCACATTTTATCAACAATTGCAATTTAAATTTATCAATTGTTCTTATAATATTTATCACACTCTCTTATCACTATTTGTATATTGTCTAGTAAATTCATGTTGAAGAGTATATAAGCTTCGTTCCGTCTATGCTATAATTATAGTTTTGTTATGTTTTTTTTTGTGTATTTTATTTCTGTCTGCGACGGTTCATTGAGTTTCAGTTGCGATAAAGCGACGCCGGCGCCGATGCCACGCACTTTTTTACGCACACATAAAGCAACAAAAATAAATATACAAAAAACAACAATAACTTTGTGGTGACAAAAGTTTGGCAAGTGCGAAATTTCATGCAGACAGCTGTGTATGTATTTATCATGCTTGTCTGTGTGTGTGTGTGTGTGTGTTTGTGTTAATGTATTCGTACACGGTGCGTATGACGCGTTTATGACGCATACGCCGCGTTGTCTGCGACGCACATTCCAAATAGAGGCAATTAATGTGACTTTGGGTGAAGCGTAACACGCTTTTGCTCAGCAAATTTATGGATTACTTTTCGGAAAAGTTTTACCTAAAATGGCAATATGATATGATATAAGAGTCATTAGATTAAGGAAAAGGTTAAAGAAAGTAAAGTTTAGTAAATATATGTAGTTTGGATAACGTACATTAATTTGTTTTATTTACTCTAGTTTATTAATTTACTAAGAAGATAACACAAAATATTTCAGAAATTTAAATTTATATATATTTTTTTTCAGATTTTGACAATGTTATTCAGAATATTTGCGATATTTTTCAACCACCCACTTGTTTCCATTAGCTGTGAATTTCCTTAATAATATATCCATGCTTATATGCACTTTGATTTGTTATATATATATTTATTTTTTTGATTTTCTCAAGCTACCGATTATTCATTTCGCATTTCGTTTGTTATTTTCGTATATTTATTTATTTCTTTTTCTTTTTTTTGCACTACCTTTGTTCTGGCATTTATTTGTGTGTGCCGTGATTTGAAATGCTTTGTTCATTTTTCGCACAAACGTATCTGTATCTGTGTATGCATGTGTGCAAAAGTATCTGTATCTGTAAACACTTATGTTAGGTACACATGCAGTTTGCTTTTTATACACATTTTGTTTTATTTTTCGGTTGCTTTTTGTTTGCATTTTTTTTCATTTTCTTTTGCTTTCTTTTCTTGCTCATTTTTTTGTTTTTTTTTTTTTTTAACTTGGTGAATTTCAGGTACATATTAACAGAATTTAATGCGTCGTTAGGTTCATTGTTTCCCCGAAATTGTGTTTGCAATACACTCAAATGTGTACTTATTCCCAAATTGTTTAACTTAAAAGACTAAAAGATTTTTATGTGATTCATTTAAATATTAAATATTTAAATATTAACGATATTTATTATTTGAAACATATTTAGCTTTTACTTCTAGCTCTTACGTTCACAAAAGATTTAAATGTCGTTGAAAAAACAGCGACTGATAATCGTACTACCTTTATCCATTACTTTTTCATAAACTTGCCCTATTGTTTGTCATGTTTATACTTTGTATTTCAGTTGGAAACACTTAATGAGTGCATTGCCTCGCATTAATTAGACATTAATCATCAGTTTACCTGCCTAAACATAAAACATCAATCAAATATTGAGCAGTAGCAAAATAAACAAAATATTAACAATACCCTGCACAATACCCTTCTCCTGCTCACCGGTCTGCACATAATTTCTTAGATTACTTTTAATTAATGGCTTTTGTTTTGCCAATTTTCTGTTTGCTTGTACCTACTAAAACTTTTACTATATCTACTCTATACATGTATATATTTTATTTTGCCATATACTCGTGTGTATTTATGAATACATTCGCGTATATATTCGTTGCACTCGACTGCGGTATTTGTTGAGATAAGCGTCGACGTTTCGAGCTGTTAAATTCATAGCATTTCAATTTGAAAGCGAGAGTGTACATAATGATTGTTTACCAAGTTTGAGTATGTGTATAAGTACTATATGCACATATATGCATCTATCTATCTGTATACGTATTTGTTCTGCAATATCTATAGAACTCGTGTTTACTGGGGGTTCTAGTTGAAATATTTTTACATTTATTAGTCATATTGCACGCTTTCTAATTGCTGTATATTAATTGTTGACGCACAGTTATCAGACATTACTCCCAAATACAGTGAGAATAACTGAAAAATGTAGAAAATTACATCAAATTAAATAGAGAAACTTTCACTGAATGAAGAGCAAAATAAATTCCGAAAAAAAAGGACAACAAGAAAATTATCTGATAAGAAATCCAAGGTTGAAACTATGAAAAGAATGTTGCTTTAAATGACAAGAAGTTTCAACGAAAAATGGACACTGAAAATTATTTAAATATAGTTTTACAGTATTTTAAATGCCACAAAAAACTTGAGAGTATAATTATAGTTAGATATTTACAATAGAAAACAGCTAAAAGTAGGCAATATAAATGTTTGCCTTAAACTAACAAAACTACAACTTTTAATATATAACCAATATTCCTTTAAATTTCTCCATGTCATGCATGCAATGATGAGCTCATTGATAGCTTGAAACATTTGAGTTATTAATGGTGGAAACTACAACATTCATTGATAAATATCCGCAGCGAAATAGACAGCAATTAGTTGAGCTGCTAAAAGTAAATCAAAGAGTGAAACAACAAAAATGCTTTTTTATTTTTAGTGTTTCGCACTTCAACTCGTGAAATTTTATATATATTATTTTTGCTTTATTATTTTGTTGTTGTTCGACTGGGCGGCCATTTTTGATGACGCGCAGCGAGACTGAATGACATACAGTCAGACAATTGTGCGATACACAGACAGATACAAGCTGCAGATACAGATACAGCTACAAGATACAGATATACAAATACATAAGCACGTGTAGCGATTGCTGATGAAATGAAATGCTCCGAGACAATGTTTGTATCGGAGCCCCCCGAAATTGTATATTATACAAAAATATATAAATGTGTTAATGGGTCTCTGACCTGATTTAATAATAATAAATATCATGACATGACTGTGTGTGTGTGTGCTTGTGTGTGCGAGACAGAATGTGCAATAAATACAAGGCACATAAATAAAAGAATGTAAAAGTTTATATACATTTTGAAATTGCAATCAACGCAAGTTGCGGTCAATTTTATTTATTGTTTTTTTTTTTTATTTATTTTCTTTCTCTTTTCACTTTCTTAAATTTATTTATTAGTATATTTTTGAAAATTTTTTATATTAAGAAAAAAGTAATCAAAATGTCAACACAAAAAAACTGTGCAAAAATTCTTATCAAAAAATAAAAATGTTCCCAATAGCATTGAATCATTGAACACATAATAAATAAAATTTTAATATACGACTTACAAATGCTCTGCTATTGAAATAAAATAAATATAAATATATTAAACATTTGTATTATTTTAATATTGCAATTACAAAAAAAACTAATTTCTACATATTTATTTGACACTGCTTTTGACTTTAGTACAAATCAACTTTAGCTTTCGATAATTTTTCGCTTTTCTTTTTTATAACAAATGATCTGCGACCACGCCCACAGAAATCCCAAAGCCCAACGCCCCCTTATAATTTCATATACCCCACGCGAATTTTAAGCACAAAAAAAGAAAAGAAAATAAAACAAAATATTATCAACACAGTCTGTTCTTTTTTTTAGCGTTTCGAGTGAGTTTCTCTGTATGCGTGTGTGTGTGTCTGTGTGAGGGTGTGTGTGTGTGTTAGTGCAACTGCTGTGAAGCTGTGTGCGTGACCTTGAAAACGGTTGCTTTGTTGTTGGCACATTTTGGAAATAATCGCGCGTGTTTCATTGTATGCGTTTATACATACATACATATGTATATACTTCTATCTCTCTCGTTCTTGCCCTCAGAGAGTGTATATCTCTGTCTGTTATTGATGAAATGAAAGTTGACAAAATGCAAGAAGCTGAAATTGAAATGCGCTCGGTAATTATCGCAGCGCTCTGCCATGAAATTAATTATCTTTTTTACAGAGAGATGTACGATAAACTTGTGCGCCATATAAAAAGCCAAAGTTCGCTGTATTAATTCAAGGCCAAGTGCAAAAAGATATATATACATACATATATATTAACAACAACAAAATTGCACAGAACAAAAATACAAAGCAAACAGCGAAAGCGCAACTGAAATAAGTACAACAACAACGATAGCAAATAAATAAATAAACATATGTGCGATAAAATAAAAAAGCACATACATACATTTAAATCTAATAACGACAAATGTGCAATCAGAGAAAGAGGCAAAGACGCGAAATCAAATACAGAGAAAGAGTGAAAGAAGTTTGAGCACTGCAGTAGACTATGAGATACCCAGTAAACAGGTCAAAAAATACCCTAAGAATTTCTAAAATATAAATATACAAAAATATACAAGAATATATTAATAGACTACTTAAAATATTATCTTTCTTATTCACATTTTTGGGTAATTTTAACACATCATATTTTTCTAACAAAGTTACAAATGGAGGCCGTGTGTAAACAATCTTAGTGCACTGTATATGTACTTATATGCATTAATAAAATGTATATGGCAAAAACTTTGAGGTACTTAAATTATGTTATCTCAATAATTAAAAGTTTTAAGGCAATATTCACTTCATTAAGTCATTATATCATCTGATTCGATTAAAATTCATCAGCTTTCATTTGCTTAATATCATCAAATTTATCATTGGTATTTAGGCAAATTTACGGCTCAGAATTAAGCTTTCAATAAGCGTATTTTCACAATTTATTGTTATATATAATATATACTATACTTATCTAATCAACTAAAAGCTTCAAATTGTAACCATTTTCTTCAGCCATCAATTTGATTAACTGAAACAAATTTAAATAAGCAGTTTCTGCCTTGTATTAAATGCCAATCAAATGCCTGCAAAAGTGTCAATCAAATGGACACAAATTTGAGCCTCGTTGCGTTCACAAAATGTGTCATCCCTGGGGGAGACACAAACACAGGCTTATAGGACACAAATGTAACCCAAATGCAAATTGAACTGTCGCATAAATCCCTACAACAACTAGCAAATAACAACAACAACAAGAACAACAACAAAATTTGTGGTAAAACGAGTCTAAACATCTAAATGCCATTTGTGGCACGTAGCTCACGTATCTGGGCTAAAACATCACTCTACTCGTAACTATCTATCCCAAAAAATCGGGAGTAGGCGTTACCTATCGCATATTTCTGGAGCTAAATAACAAACAACAACAACAACATCATCATTATGGAACATCATAATCATGTTGCAACGTTGTTGTTATTCAAAAATTCACATGAATTTCAAGGACAAACTCGAAACTCAAACTCTGCACAACATTTGGGAAGGTTTTGTTTTTTTTTTTTGTTTTTTATTTTTCGTTCTTTTTTTATTTGTTAGTTGGGAATTAATTGTGCGGGTTCTCTGCACGTCACACAAACAAGCGTTGCACTTATTCTATATACTATATATGTATATACTTCACTTATATACTCGTTGCTTAAATGAAAGGCAAACAGGAAAGCAAAAACCGCCACAACGTCAGCTTCTGTTGTTGTGTTGTGTTGTGTGTGCTAATGGCATTTGGCCTATTTATGCTTCCACGTATTCGACACACACACACACACACATTGATAGATTGGCATATTAGGTAACATTTTGTGCCTTCATTTTCGCTCCAGGGGTTTAAAATTTGTATTGCTGTTGTTGTTGTTCTCTTTTTTTTTTGTATTTAACCCTTCAACTTGCGCAGGGTAACTTTTCAATTTTATTCCAGCTTTTCGAGCCTTAAATATTTTTGTTGTTGTTGTCGTTTATGCAGTTGAAAGTTAATTGGGTTACAAGCGCACTGGGTTAACAGGGTGTCCCATTTGGTTCAGTTATAAATGGAGAAGATAAGGTAGGGGTATAAAATTATGCGAAAAAATTCTAAACTTGCTAAATGTACAAAATTAGGATAGCGAATGCTTCAAGAGATCAAACAACGATCAGAATGAGCAGTCGTTGCTCCCGGAGCCACTGCGTGCCCACCGCTGATTTAGAGTTTAAACAATGATCATCTGAAAAATCATTGTATCAAAATATAGAACAAATCTCAAATTACAATTTTAAGTAATGATCAAAATGATACTCCACAGAAAATCGCATACATTTGACAAGATTGAGTTTTCACAGAGTTATGGCAGTCTAAAACCTTAGAAAGCTATTTCTACATTTCCCTCTCTTCCTCACTCTCGATCTTCTTTCTCCGTAGGATTGCTGTAAGCACCTTAGACACCCTGTATTGCAATACCCTTGGACTTGTTTTGCACTCGTTTTGCGCAAATTTCTCCCCACACAACCATATAAATATAAACATATGTGCACATCTATATATAACTGACTTGTATGTATGTTTTCAAGATCAAGGTCAAGCCATATACCGAAACTCTTATGTACAAGAGCGTTAAAAAAAAAAGCTCAGAAGAGAATCGCAAACATGTGCCCCGATGGCATAAACAATGAAACTCTGGCCTCTCTATCTCTCTCTCTCTCGCCTCTGAGGTTGTGGTTCGAGTTTTTTTTTTATTTTTTTTTAAAGAGCAACCCCAATGCAGACCATTTGACACACTAAGGCAGCCGCAATGATCATTATGATGATGATCAAGTTCTGTGAGCCTCTGGACAATGGGCAGAGACAAGTGTACCTGCCAAGAGGAATATTGAAAAAAAAAAAAAAGAGAGGCAGCTGCTGTCGAAGACCATGTCGTTAGACCTTGAAAACCAAAAGCCAGACAATAATAACAACAACAACGGCAAGAAGAACAAGAGCAACCGCAACGACAAATTTCGAGACTTCATTTTTTGCTTTTTGGTCAAGCAACAAATTCTAAGGCAAAGATCAGGAAATGCAAGCCATAAAACCAGTTCTGCCTACATTCAATCCTTTTTTTTTTCTTACCCAGACAGACAGAAAGAGATGCAGATAGCGCATGTATAGGTGAGTGATAGAGAGAGAGAGAAAGCTAAGCAAACGGGTATCATGTTTCAGGCACATGATTGAAATTGAAATTCATCGCTGGAAACCTTGAAAACTTTAAGTAACTTTTGCCCAAAAAAAAAAGGAACGAAAAAAACATTTGCGTGTCCTGCACAGATTAAGCTCAGGCTGCGCCCTTTACTTAGGGTCTGTTTCTGGGTTCTGAGTTCTGGGCTGTGTGCTCTGATTCCTCTGCCCTGGGCTTGGCCCGTCTAGACATTTTTGGTACGCACCTAATTGCAGTCCATTGCTCAATCGATGCCAAGAGGAAGCACATTTCGATTGGGTTTCTCGGGAAAGCGCCTGCAGCAACCTTATGCTAATTGGATATGAAATCTGAGGCAACACTCGATATTCAGTTGACTCTTATGCAATTAACAGTTAGGCCAGGTAACTGTCTGCTGATTACGAGTATAGTCTTATATTAGTGCTTACCTTTTAAAGGTGAGTTAGTTATAAGAGAACTTCACAAAAGTGAGCTTACCTGTAAGCAAAAAGAAGAAAATATTTAAGAATTTTGTTTTCAATAGAAATATAATGACTTATCTAAATAGAAATAAATTTAAAAATATTTTTTTTTATAAAAAAGTTGATCGAACAAATGCCAACAACACGCGGTGTTCCCAAGCGGTCTCCCATCTAAGTACTAACCGCGCCCGACGCTGCTTAATTTCGGTGATCGGACGAGAACCGATGTAATCAGCGCAGTGTCCCTTTTTTCCCGATAAATCTGGCTTTTTTCAAAGGCCATTTGCTAGAAAAATTTAAAAACAGCGGGAATGCTGGCTTTTTTTTTGTTGAAATGTTTTTTTAGATTAAAACCCAATATAAAAAAATGCACTTCATGAAATGGCAAAATAATGACAGGCAAAATAAAGTCTATTCCTATAAGGATTCTGGGGGCAACAGTACTTTTGCAGTCCTGGCTAAGGTTGCCATTTATACTTAAGGCAATTGGTTCAATAGTTTGCTACTTAAAATTAAAAGAATATATATTTTATTATGAATTAAAAATAGTGCTTTTGCGTATGCTTTTTTTTCAAACAAAAGTTGGCAGCACTGATTCATTGGGTACGGTCGTTGGCGAAAGACGCATGCTTAGAGTACGATTTTCTATGTGAAATTAACAGTACTTTGAAGATTTTGTACCAAGAGACATAAAAAGATTGAATAAAGTGATCGAGTCTATGGGATACTTTTAAAAGTTTAAGTCAAATCAATGTCAATTGTATTCTGATTAAAAGAAAATTACTGAGTCGACGACATTGGGTAAAAAATGACTGATAGTTGTAATGAAAATAAAAAAAATATTTTGAACAGAAGACCATGTTAAAATATTTGACACAAAGAGTACGCTTTTTTTTATCTTTTATCTGATATTGATTTTATTAGTAGTATTTTTTAGTATTTTTTATACTTGTAAATGTATTTTAGTCATTAGAGTTAATTTTGCAACCTTGCATTTTGAGTATTTGTTGATAGAATAATATATATTTATGTATTATATTTATTTTATTTTTAAGAAAATACTTTTATAGTTGTTGGTAGAATTCTTAAGTTACAAGTTGGATTCTGTGTTAAGCATTAAATTTGCTATGTACGCCCTTTTGTTATTTTATGTAATTTCTCTCTGTATCTGTCTACAAAGTTTCGCTATCATAACCACTGCTTATCTTTCAATTCTGTCTTCTTAACATTTTCTTTGCTTTTCTCTGACCCCCGCAAGTCCTCCTTGTTCACTTTAGTGCTAAACAATAAACAGAAGCTGCTTTTTAACATATTTTTCGCAGACTTTCGCAACTTTTGCAATAGCATCCAACTCTAACCCCTTTGAAAGGTTGCAAACGGACGGAGTGGAGAGTCTCCATCTGTTGTGAACTGTGACGACCTTGTGCCTGTCATTAGCATAAGATTAATGAGGCACACCAATATATAAAATGCACTCAAAGCCTGGACCATACATATAAATAACCAATTACAGTTGCCAGACCATAACTCAATGTGTGGGAAACGCAATCGAATGAAAATGTCAAGAAAATGTACAGAAAAATATGCGTAAAATCAAGCGAGAAAAACAAGAAGAATATCAACAACTCTGTACAACAGCAGCTGGTGTATCTAGGGAGCATTTTTATGGTTTTGCAGACATTGCGCATACGCCACATTGAACACAAGCAGCACAAAATACGATACCAAATTGCCTGCGAAATTGCGAAAATGACAACAACAACAGTAACTAGACAATATGTGGGTTGCGTCTGTGTGTATGTGTAGTTGTGTGTGTTACCCACAACATCATCGTCTCTAGGGCACATTTATTGATATCCTCTTGCCCCCTTTTTTATAGCTAGCACTCAAAGTCTACAGAAATACTACAAGATTTTAATAATTTATGTAATGTAAAATTTTATAATTAATTTAAACTAATTTTATTTCATATTCATTTTTGTTTTTAACTGATAATCAAAGTTTTTAAAAAAATAATTACATGTCTGTTTTTCTTCTTTATAATTGTAAAAACAAAAAATGTTTAACTATAAATAGTTCATATTTATAAAGAGTTCATATTTATAAAGAATTTGAATATATTTTGAGAATTTTTACAGTGTATTTCGTAGCCAAAAACTCTCGACTAGCACATTCTTACTTGTCTTAATAATTAAGTTTTCCTCCTTTTTCTCTTTTTTTCTCTTTTCTCAGCTTCTTCTTCACTTTCCTTTCACTTTCTCCTGCTTGAGCTCTTTCTCATCCTTGTCATTTGCCGTCTGCCTCAACAGCCTTGGCATGATTTCATTACATTACGCGCTTTCCTTACACAGTTGCCTCAATTCTTCTCTCCTTAACCCTCCCTCCCTTTCCCCTCCCCCCTCCCTCTTTTGACCTTTTTTTTTGGATTTTGTGGGTCGTTTACTTGTCTTCGTTGCGCTCACCGCGCACCGCCAGACACATCACCAAAGCGAGAATTTGGGTTCAAAAGCACACGCACAATTTGCAGCAGAAGCACCTTCTAGGGGATGGGCGTTGGGGGTGGTCTGTAGGAGCCCGGGAAACAATCGATTATTTTCGGGCCGACGTTTTCTGGCCATTTTCATTCAAGTTGGCCGCATAAAAGCAACGCCAGACCCTCAAACACTTTCACGGCCAGGGCCAAAGCCTGCGCTGAAAATGGAAATGAACATTTTACGACCAAGGGAAATTGGGAACTGGAATAGAAGCTGCGCAAGGGCGTTGGCGTTCCTTTTTGGGGAGGAAAATGGAGCGGGACGTGGGGATGAAATTGTGCGTCTGCTGGGGGAGGGAGAATGTCTGTCTACCTCAAAGTTTATTGTCTGCGTTCAGCCTTCAACTTGTTTGGCGATGCCAAAAACCGACGCTGACGACGACGTCGACGTCTGTCTGGTGACCTTCAACTTTCAACTTTATTGGCATTGTCAGTCAGACAACACCCCCGATACCCTCCCCATTCACTTCCCTGCCGCCCACTCCCTCTCAACACATACACAAGTATCTCTGTGTCTGTGCGCGTTTTAGCAATTTCAAGGCTTACTTTTGGCTCGTCTCCTCCTCAAACTAGGGGAGAGGCTTTCAATTTGCTGTCTGCCATGCGCGACCTTGAAAATGGCCACGTTTTCACGTGAAAGGTGAAAGGCACGTTCTGAGCATATATTTTTGTACATGTGTGTGTCTTTGTTTGTATGTGTGCATTTGCTTGAGCTCGTGCCTAATATATTTTTAGGTCTACATTTAACTTTGCCCAGCTTAGCTTTTCCTTGTCTTTGCCACATTTGCAGCCGCATATACCGAGACAGGTTAACAAACTGCCTGTTAATACTCAGAGTATTGCATTAATATTTAAACTAGGTTGGATAATGAACAGCAACCGACAGCTTTCAATTAAAGACTTTAAGTAAACAATTGAGATTAAGTAAGAAGCCGCGAGTTTGCTAATGTGAACTAAACTAATGCAACAAATATTTAAAACTTACATTATTATAAAGTTAAGGAATGTGTAAGAAAATAAAATAAAAGTATTTAATATATTCAAAAAAAAAAATATCAGCATAAAAAAAAAAATTTGTTGAACAATGTCAACAACACGCGGTGTTCCCAAGCGGTCCCCCATCTAAGTACTAACCGCGCCCGACGCTGCTTAATTTCGGTGATCGGACGAGAACCGATGTATTCAGCGTGGTATGGTCGTTGGCGAAAGACGCATGCTTAGAGTATGATTTTCTATATGAAATTGATTTTTTTTTCAGAATTTTGTATAGAAAAGAGGTAGATTTAAATGAAATATGTTACGAATGCTTTACTCAGCATTAAAAGGATAAAAACGTGGGTAAGCACAAGAACCAGGAAGATTAAATTAAAATATTTCACAAAAAGAAACTTTATGAAAAGCATGCAACTAAATTTCACATTGTGTATTGTGTACAGTAGAAAAAAGTAAACAAAAAAAAACAGCCTACTCTTAATATACAGTCATGGAAAAAATAATAGAAACGGCATTTTTTTTTCGTATTTTTTAAAATTTTGTTCAATGAACATTTTTTTTTCTTAAGTTTCATATTTTTTATATAAAGCCTATCCAGTAATGTATCAAAATATAACAAAATAATATTTTACAAAAAACTTATTATAGCAGAAAATTTTTTTTTAATATTTTAGGCCTGGAAAAAATAATAGAAACGGAACGCCCAAAGTTAAGAAAAACAATTTTTAAGTTATAAAGGCATAAAGATTAACCTTTAATTTTACTATTCGGTTGTAGCCCCGCGATTTTTAGTGACTCCGAAACGTCGACGATCCATGGAGTCCACCAGTTTGGCACAAATCGATGGATCAATGGAGTACCATTCGGATTTAACTTTTTTCAACTAATAATCCTTATTTTTGGGGTTTATAGCCCCCAATCCTTTTCCTTAAGATCCTCCAAAAATGCTCTGTAGGATTTAGGTCTGGTGACTGTGAAGATCATTCCATTAGGGGAACTTTACTGTCAAGGAACCACTTTTTGGCCAGCTTTGAATAATGTTTTGGATCATTATCCTGCTGGAACTCCCACTTTGACGACATTTCCTTTTCAGCATAAGGTAGCATTATACTGACGAGTATATTGACATACTGGGAGACACTCATTTTTTCCCTTATCAAATGTAATGGACCAACACCAGAATGAGAAACGCATCCCTACAAAATTATGTTTCTACCTCCATACTCAAACGTTTTAGTTGAGCACCTTGGGTCGTGGGGAGTATTCTTATGGGGCCTAACATGTGGTTCCCCATCAGATTCAAACAAATTGATCTTAGTTTCGTCTGAGAACAACATATTTTTTCAATTTGGAGGCAGGAAACGCACCTGCGCGAAATTTTCCCGTTTCCTGATGTGTTTTTTACTAAGATATGGTACCTTTCGATCCATATGGCTTTTGAAACCGTCATTAATCGGCCTATTTCTTATAGTGCGACTACTGACAGGTGCATTTAAATAATTTTTTAGAACTTCCGATGACAGAAAGGGATTTTTTTTTGATTTTCGGACAAGGAGGTTGTCGAATTTACCCTATCGTGCAAGCTTTTTTCTGCGTGTCTTTGGTTTTTATTTATAGTAACCCGCTGAAAATATTTTTTTTATAAATATTAGGAATTGTAACAATATCTGAGATTGAGTTGCCTTTATTTTTTTTGATTCAGAATATGTTTCCTTTCAATAACGGTACAATGTACGCCACCACCCATTCTGATACGAGTAACAACAACAAGCAGAACGGGATCCAAAAAAAAGTTATTTAATGTCTTCTTCTATCTTTAGTTCATGAAATAATACCTATATAACTCGATTTCAACCTTTAAGAAACAAGATAATACCAAAATTCTAGTGCGTTTCTATTATTTTTTCCAAGACAAAAACATGGTCTTTCTACAGATCAGTATACACAGTTTATAATTCTTACGAAAGAGGCCCAAAAAGGTATCCAAAGTAGAGCATTGTTATCCTGAAACCAAGTACACTGGTTTTCATGGATGAAATTTGCTCCAGAAACGAAATATTTGCTCTCAAATGTGAGCAGCCCTGTCGTTTCTATTATTTTTTCCATAACTGTATGCAACGTTTTCAACCTGCAACGCTGCTAAGCTAAGGTCAGGTGAACACCCTAAATTGTATTTTTATTAATTTAGTACTATATGTTTCGATATTTTCACACTGCAAAGTGAATTAAAATGAAATTTGATTTGATATATGAAATATTGAAATGATCATGAAATAAACAACCTTTCGAGCTAGTTAACTAATATTAAATATTCAAATTAAATGGAAGTCATTTGTTTATATTTTAGCAAATTTTAATATCTCATTTCATTGTTGTACTATATTTTATTTCCTATTTTTTTTTATGCATGTTTTATTTATTACTATTTATTATTAGATATTATAAAGTTATTAAAATGAAACAACTCTTTCTTTTTATTATTTTATCGTTAACAATTTTGTTTCAAGCATTTGCCGAGCTCTCAACGAAAATATTTGTACAGCGCCATCTGTGAACAACTATTGTAAGCACTTGACAGCAGAATGAGCACAAACGAACTCTAGATGGCGCTGTTTGCAGTTTGTGCAAAAGCACGGTTGCCACAATTGGCGTTTTTGTGCCAAAACTGGCTCTATTTTGTCCTGCACTTATTTTTTCGAATTGGCTCCTTTTTTCATCAGTTCATATACTCAATTATTTTGTATAGTTTTAGGTTGAAAACTAAATATGTATTTTTACTTAATAAATTAAGATGAAAATGTGAATATGTGCTTTAAGTGTTTGTGAACGAATTATTTTTTATTTAACTAAATGCAAAAATCAAATGAACTGCAAAAAAAGTTTTGGCTCTTTTTTAGTCAATTTGGCTAATTTTTTGTCTGTTTTTGGCTCAATCTGATATTTTTAAGTGTCAACCGTGTTCATATCTGTATTTCTGTTTCACACACTCACCTGTTTTGCCATTGGGACTGTATGGATCGTAGCTGCCAGCTGACATGGGAGATGCGTAGCCATTGGACATGTTATAGCTGTGATTCTGCGAACCTGGCGACGGCGACAGCGGCGGCGCTGAGCTTGGCACGCTGCCTGGACTTGGTGTGGACATCCAATCCTCGGGCCTGCAACAATTCAGAAAACAACAAAAGCTTTAGAGTGGACAGTGTAAATGAAAAGAAGAAAAAGCTTTTTCAACTTACGCATCTAGACGCGCCCGTTTTGTGGGCACATAGACCAAATGCCCATTGGAAGCTGCAGTCGCGGCAGCAGCAGCGGCAGATGTTGATGCAACTGAGCTGCTGTTGCTATTGTTGTTGTTGTTGGAGGTGGTGGTCAAGGCGATGACGTCAGGCATGGGTTCGGTTTTTATTATTGCGGGTGTCGGCGACGGCGTCGCCGTGGCAGTTGTCAATAGCTTTAATTTATCCTCAACACTAGTTGCACTTGCACTTGCTGTTGTTGTTGCTGTTGATGCGCCGCCATTTGCATTGGCCACTTGAAAGGTCAAGGCGACGGCGGCATTGTTGTTGTTGTTGTTGCTGTTGCCAGCTCCAGTTGCGGTTGCGGCTGCTGCCGCGGCGCTTAATTGTTGCTGCAACAAAATGTGGCTGGGGATTGTTGATTGTTTTTGTTGTTGTTGTTGCTTGCTTTGTTGTCCAGTTTGTTGCGATTGTTGCTGCTGCTGCTGTTGCTGTTGTGAAGCATTCAAACGGTACATTTTGAATGCGCAAAATTTTTACTAGCAATTAATTGTTGTTGTTGTTGTTGCTGTTGTTGCAGTGGCGTTTGACAACATGGCAACGCCTTCATGTTGCCTATTAGCATCTTATTTTACATATTTTGTCAAGTGCCGTAAAGCTGCAATAAAGAAAGAAATAAAAATAATTATAAAAATTATATTTAAGAAAAAATTAAATCGCCCCCGGGTGGACTCGAACCACCAACCTTTCGGTTAACAGCCGAACGCGCTAACCAATTGCGCCACGGAGGCTGCGTTGGCAACGCAAAATTTTAACATACTTAAGCATGCGACGAGTCACAGTCATAAGTTCTTACTAATCCAATAAGACAACAATAAGAGCTTTTAATTAGAGTTGGGCATTTTAGTTCAATTTGCTGAATAAGTTCAATCGTTCATTTTTCGGTCGTGATCTAAATCAGTCATTTAGTTCAGTTATTCAGTTGGTCAGTTGGTCATGAACTATGAATGATGAAAGATTTATTTTCAGTTGGTCATGAACTAGATGGTTTCTATTCAGTTGGTCATGAACTATTAACGATATGGTTTCTATTCAGTTGGTCATGATCGATGAAAGATGAAGAGGTCATTTTGATCAGTTGGTCAGATGTTTATGGAAGATAAACGATGTGAATAGGCTACAAGTGTTTCTTTTTAGTGGAATGTGAAATGTGTTTTAAGTTATTAATAAGAATAGACGACAACTGCCAAATATATATTAAGGATTATTTTTTAATATTTTGGGTTATACCTATACCTTGGCTTATTGAAAATGAGCAAAATGAGAAAATTGTTTTTTTTTTTGGGCTTAAATAATCCTTCACACTGTTCGAAACTTAAAAATATATGAAATTAAAGCATTGCTACATGTACAATTTTTTTAAAAAATTCTGACCAGCTGCAAAATGATCGGTTTAGTTCATGATTGACTGAATAAGTTCATTCGTTCATCTTAATGACCCGTTCACTTGAACTTTTTCAGAACGAAACGACACAACTCTACTTTTAATACAATTGTACTGCTTCGAATGAGCTGTGTGTGCACTGCTTGACAAAAGCAACATTGGCCGCTCGGAAAACAGCAGCCTCCGTGGCGCAATTGGTTAGCGCGTTCGGCTGTTAACCGAAAGGTTGGTGGTTCGAGTCCACCCGGGGGCGAACTAAATTTTTTTTTTAACATTTTCAATATAAAAATTCTCAAAATACAAATTTAAAAATATAAATTATATTATAGTTTAGAAATAGATAGAAGGGTATATTTTTTTGGTTTAATATGTGATTACTAGAGTTGTTTTACAATTTCTTTTATTTTTCAAAATGTCAATTGCTTGTAGTCTAACGAGGTCAATGCAGTAGTTTAATGCACCTTAAGCGCTCATAATATCCGTCCCAGTTCCAGCACCCACCTCAGCTCCCCTTCCGAAGGGGGGCCTGTCTTTGTTTTCAGTAATGACCAGCAGTGTAAATTGAATTCTCAAGAGAATGCATTGCCACACCCCCCCCCCATGCCCCCGTTTACACGCCGACATGCCCACACGCAAACACACACTTGGCGATATGTAAGCATATTGACCCAGAATCCTTGATAAGGTCGCCTGCGACGACGCTGACCTAATTTCTTTATAGCTCTGCTTATGTAAGGATAGTCCTCTTGGGTGGAAAATAGGGGAGATAGTCATAATTACACTTGTAGCTGCATGAAATTCTATCGACTTATTAAAATTAAAAATAATGCATGCCAAAAATAGAGCAAATGAAACAGAATGATCGACTATATAACACCCCACATTTTATTTATTTTTTATTTTAATAATTTTTATTAAATTTAAAACATTTGTTTTGAATGCTTTTTTTGTAGTTCCTACCTTATATACAGTGAACCACGAATGTCTTCATACAGCATAAATTTGTTAAATTTGCGTATAATAAAGATGTTTTGATGCGGTTTTCTTATATTTATCTTTTATTCACTTCAATCCCGTTCTAATGATACCAAAATTTCTTTAACCCATTAAGTACCCATCGAAAATTTTGAATTTTAAAAAAAGTCAATTTTTTAACTTTTTTCCTCGATTTTTTCCAAAATATATTTTGATGCAGAAAAATTTTCAAACAATTCTAAGAGTGACTGCAAAAAAAATGTTTAAAAAATATTTTTGCTAGTATTTTTTATAACTTTTTGAAAATCCTAAAAATGACGATTTTAACCCCTTTTTCCTACTTTTCACCCAAAAAGTGGCTTTTTTGCAGTTTTCAAATAATGATAAAAAATATTTATTTTTTATTTTAATTTTTAATAAATTTAATAATTAATTAAATTTTTAATAAATTTAAAACATTTGTTTTGAATGCTATTTTATAGTTCCTACCTTATATATATTTAATGCTGTTCTAAGAGTTTATCATGCCCGATTTATACATTATCTTGTGTATAAAAAGCGCATAAAAGCTGGCAAATTAAAATCTATTTATTCAACACACAGTTGAAAATAGAATTTACAGTCGAACTTCCCTAACTCGAATCACCATTATCCCAGAAAAAAGTTCGAGTTAGGGAGACTTCGAGTTAGGGAATTTTTTTTTTTAGTTTTTTAAATGAAACTACAATTTCATTCAATCATAAATACATTTCAAAATGCAAATTTTTCTTGTTATTTTCAACAAAACAGGATTCCAGTTTTTTCAAGACCTATTAATAATCTCAAAAAATGTTTTTATCGTTCTTTTGCTGTATCCAGAAGAAGTTCCCGATTCAAATGACATAATTAATTTTCCATTTTTTAATATAATGGAAACTGTTATCGATGAGATACCATATTTTTCAGCCACTTTAATTTTTTTGGTCCACTTTCGAATTCGTTAACTAATAATTTTAAAGATTTCTTAAAGAGATAAACATTTTAGTACACGCGCTGGTGATATGGTAAATATTTTTGAGCTGATGCGCTGACATCTTTCCTAAAGCAATTTCACAAGCTTAAGTAATTTTTGATGCAATATCTATCATATACCATCACCATATGTTAATGTACGTAAATATTACGTATCAAAACGAGCCGGTAACGAAAGCATAAAATAGAAACGAAAAAAAATTTCTAACTTTATTGGGAATTTTCCCGAAAAATTCGACTTACAGAAGTACGGGCCAATGCTTTTGTTCGAGTTAAGGAGAACTTCGAGTTAGGGAAGTTCGAGTTAGGGAGACAGAATTGTATGAAATTTGCTCAGTAAACGCTATTGCCACTCGATTTTGTTCGAGTTAGAGAAAATTCGAGTTAGGGAAGTTCGAGTTAGGGAAGTTCGACTGTATTTCGAATTTCTATTGGTTTTGTTTTTGTTTTTATTTTGCAATTGGCAAAGTTTATTCGCCTTTCGTTGCACTTGCACTCATTTTTGAGCGGTAAATGCTAAACTAGCTGTTGTTTTTGTTATTGTTGTTGACTGTCTGTCTATCTGTCTGTCCGACTGTCTATCGTATGACTAAACAAATAGTTGGAAACTGACTGACTGACTGCCTGATTGACCGATGGACCGACGTTGTAAATGATGCATTTCCGTTGCGAAAAAAATTGTTTCAGTTTTATTTTTGTAAAAAAAAGGGGGGGAAACAGCAAAAGAAGAAGAGGAAGAAAAGAGAGCGCGCACAGGAAAAGCGACGTCTGTCATGCAACTCAAAACTCAACTCATCTGCATTGCCAATTGGCGCGCCACAAAACAGCTGCAATTTATGTGCATTACAATTAGCGAAAAGAGTTGCACTTTTTTCTTTATTTTTTATTCTTCTTCCCTTTTTTTTTTAATTGTGTTAAATACAATTGAAACTAGCAAAATAGTTGAAAAGTGAATTGAAATTAATAATTTGCAATTTTCTTAGTGAAGCATTTGAAATGAGGTCATAAAAATGGTTGGAGTAATTAGCTTAAAATATAACTTACCAATTTAGCATATATAATATATAGTTTCCTTTATGATAAAATCCAAATTTTATTGCAGTGTTTTTTGTGTTTTGTTCACTTTGTTTAAGTTTTTCTTAATTGTCAGTTTGTATTAAAAATCACCAAAATCTGTAAATAAAAAAAGCAGACAGCATTCGTTTAATCAATCAATCCATCAATCAATCACTTAGTTTTGACACTTAAATGTCTAGTCAATTCCAAACAAATGACGTTTAACACACTGTGCGCCATTGCATTTTGTTTAAAAGCGCCAAAGAGCGAGAGAGCAAAAGTTTCATTTGTGGAGAGCAAGAGAACAGATTTGGGCTTGCTATGCAATTGGGTCTCAGTCAAATGGCAACGCCGACTTTCCGCCTACACCCCTGACCACTCACACCCTCCTTTAGACATAGACACGTGCATTTCAGCAAATTTTATTGGCATGCAACAACGAAGAAGAAAACGAAACGCAGCAGAAACTTTGAATGAAAATTGTTCAATGTGCTCGTTCAATTTTTGCATAAAAATGCTATTTTTTTGATTTGATAAACATTGCACGCGTTTTAAATACGAACAGCAGCAACAACAAAACGCACACACTGCACTCTTTCTGTTTCTATTCTGTTCACAGTTTCAATAGCACACGTTCTCAGAGAGCGTCGAAGAGATAGAGAGAGCGCGAGCGAGAGCGAGAGCGAGAGAATGACGAGTAAACAAGCGCCAACAAATGCATGAAAGTGACTTGTGTGTGGGTGGCAAAGGGAGTAAAATAACGTCTCTCTCACTAACGGCAGTCAGAACAGCATCACACGAAACGCACCAACAACAAACATCATGCACACATTCTGCTGCACTCTCATTGTGCTCTCAGTTGGCGGCGCTCTATGAGTAAACAAGCGCCAGCAAAAATGCATGGAATAATCATGTGGGTGGGAAAGGGAGGGTAAACGTCACTCGCCAACAGCAACAACAACAATAGCACTTGGCACGGCACAGTTTTTGTAGTTGTTTAAAATGTAATATATAAATATGTCTTTGTATATGTAAATACAGATATGTATGAATATTGTAACTAACATTTGTTTAAATCGTTATCGTTCTTGTTGTTGTTGTTGTGCTTCTTCTACTTCTTACAGCAGCACACATCGAACTTTTCTTAAGCGAATTTTACGCACACAACAATAACAAATTCACATGCACGCGTACGCACACAAAGAGAAACAGTCGCAGGGCATGTGTACAATTTGAATTAAACAAAAATTTGTTTCACTTTACGTTTTGCATGTATTTCTAGCACAAATTTGTTGTATATTTCTTATTTTTCTGCACTTTTTCAGCGACATAAACGACGCGCAATGTAATTTTTATTACACGAGAGCCGCACATAAAAACTAAAACTAAAAGGCCGCCGTTGCCGTTAGCCCGTCGCTGCTGCTGCTACTGCTGCTGCTGCTGCTGTCAAAGCTACATTCGGACGAGCTGCTCTCGCGCTCTCTTTTGGCACTTGGCTCTCGCTGGCGCTCTTTCGCTGTTCCTTGTCTTATGTTTGCTATTGCGGCGGGGGCGAGTGTGAAGCGCTTGCAATTGTTATTGCGCTGTGAGCGCATGCGCGCTTCTCAATATTTTTTTTTCTACTTTGGCAATGCTTGATTCTGCCTTACTAAGCTGCGCTCAACTTTCGCGCGAACGGCAACACAAACGACAACAAAAACATCAAGAAGAGACGTGCAGTAGCCAAAGCGGCAGCAGCACTTGACTGCACCGTGGTGCATAGACTGCATAAAGCGAAACGAGATATGTCGTCTATTAAATTGTGCATGCATTGATATTAAAAATGGTATACATTTTTTTTAATTAATATATTTTGGATTACATATTACATAATTTAAAACTTCATTGTTAATTATTGATACTTGCATATCCGGCCCAATGTGCACCCACACTAATTTAACTTTGAGGCCACTGTGCGGAACTTTTCAAAAAACTGGTTTTCGACATGGGCTCATTGTGTGTGCCTGACTTGCTGCTTATTGCTGCTGCTGCTGCTGCTGTTGCTGCTGCTGCTTTTGGTTGTACTAGTTGTTGTTGTTGGTATTCTTGGTTTCTTTTTCGTTGTGGTTTTCAAGCTCTACTTGTTGTTGCCTGCTGCTAACTGCCGACCGCTTCGGCTTCTTTTTCTTCTTCTTTGTGTTGTTGTTGTTATTGACGTTGTGCTTTTGACTTTGTAACACACTTTTTGTGTTGATTTCGCTGCCGACGCGTCGCGACGTCGCTGCTATGTGACTTTTGATTTTAAGGCTTTTTTTTTCTTTAATGGAATTTATGTTTTCTACCCGTTTAAGCTGCTCTTATACTCTCCCACTCTCTCTCTCTCTTACTCTCTGCCTCATTTGCTCTCTGAATGCATTGCGATTAACAATGAGACGCACACGTGTTGTTGTTGTTGTTATCGTTGTTGTTCTCTTCATTTCGTGGGAATTTGGCAATTTATATTGTTTATTTTCAACACTTTGAGTCAAGTGAAAAGGTCAGGTGTTGGATTTGCATGGTATACAAAACGATTAAATCTCAGCTTGCCATGTGTGGTAAATACATTTACTGTAGTCACTGTATATAATGCACATAACCTTACTCGCTCTCACACCCTAAACTAATTTGCAATAATCGTCTATTAAACTTATTAGTTAAGGGGAATCCAATAAGAAAAAACGTGCAAAGCAAAAACGTGCAAAGTGTGTGTTTGAAATGAATCCCAATTGAATTGAATTGAGTATACATATTTTTCAGAACAAATTATGTTTGAGAATTTAAAAATACATACAGTGGCTTACAGCTTATTTCAACCAGCACAAAAAGCAACTTTACTCAAAAGCTACGATTACAACTAACTAAAAAAAAATCTTGAAAAATAGTATTTACAGAAAACTAATGTTATATCAACTCATAATTTGAAAATATTCGAAAATATTTGAGTTTTCGTAAAAGTCCACTTTTTGAACTTTTTCCCTCGATTTTTTACAATAAATGTTGGGATGCAAAAAATTACTTCATAGAATTTTAATAGTGTCTGCAAAAAAAAAATTTCAAAAATATTTTTGCTAGTATTTTTTAGAATTTTTTGAAAATTTTTGAAAACTGCAAAAAAGGCACTTTTTGCATGAAAATGAGGAAAAATGGGTTAAAATTGTTATTTTTAGGATTTTCAAAACATTAAAAAAAGTACTAACAAAAATATTTTTGAAAAATTTCTTTTGCAGTTACTCCTAAAATTGTTTGAAGAATGTTTTTGCATCCCAACATTTTTTGGAAAAAATCGAGGAAAAAAGTTGAAAAAGTTGACTTTTTTTAAAATTCGAATATTTTAATGGGTACTTAATGGGTTAAGGAAAGTTATACATCATTCAAACGGAATTTAGATGACCTTTCCAAATATATTTTTTAAATTTGAAGACTTGACTTACAATAGCTGTTATAGTAAAAGAAAGAGCGGTGCTATTATTTTCACCGCAGCTGTATGCATGAAAAAAGTCAATATACAGTATATCAAGTAATTGTTTTGACAAAGGTAGTCAGTTTGATAATTTAAAATTAAATCTGATTGTTTTTCTTTGTCAAAACAATTACTTCACATACTGTATATTACATCAGTAAAAAAATGAAGACATTTTTAAAAGCTAAAACAGCGGAATGCACTTGGGCCTATATTAGGGAATGGGGAATGTATGTACACACACACACACACACACGCACACACACACACACAAACATAGCTGGTAAAGCGAATGGGAGTGGGAATGGGAATAAGATTAGATGCCGGGCCACACGCCCCAATTGAATGTCTCAACACGCAAACGAATCGCGCCAAACATTTATAAGCAGCAGCAGCAGCAACAACAACACCAACGGCAATAAAAAAGCGCAAAGCGCAGCAATGACGAAAATGTAAAAGCAGCAACAACAACAACAACAAGAGCAGCAACGAAAACAGCGACGACAACGACAACGGCAAGTTGAATGACATAAAACATCAACTGACCTTCAACTCTGCGACTGAACCTTAGAAAAAATGAATAATTTTACACTCGAAACAAAACACACACACACACACACACACACACACACACACACACACACACACACACACACACTTGCATGCATGCAAATGTGAGCGGCGAGCGGCGCATGCAACTTACAGCATTACATTTACAATGGACACAATGAAGCTCCCAGCGTAAGAGAGAGAGAGAGAGGGAGAGAGAGAGAGAGGAGAGCGAAAACGAAAACGCCAAAGCAGTCAAGCATGACAAAAAATAATAGTGTTGCAAGCGCCAAACACTATCAGACACACACACTCAAAACACACACACACAGAATGTGCATGCCCAAAGCTACTGCAAGAGAGTGAACGAGAGTGAGAGAGTGAACGTGTAAGCGAGCTAAAAGCTTTGCAGTGCATGACGTAAATTACAGCAAAGCAAAAGCTAAAACTTTGCTCTTGCACTTGGCCAGAGAGCGTACGTATGCATGTAGGTGTACATATGTATGTATGTGTGTGTGTGTGCCTGCCTTGGCAGAGGCTGAGAGCGCAGTCAGCTACAATTACAACTATAACTACAACTACAACTGCAACTGCAACTACAATAATAATAACAACGAGTCTGTAGTTCGGGGCGGCCTATTTAACGTTGCATGTTTATTTTCGGCTCAGGCAGCGACTGCGGCAGCAGCAGCGACAGCAGCACCGACAGCGACATCGACATCGGCAAAACTGCATTCACTCTCGTTTCAGTTTTTGTTTTAGGGCGTTGTACAAACGTTGCAACTACGGAAGTGGTGGGCGGGGAACGGGAATGGGGAAAAGCGAGAGGGGACCGGTGAAAACGGCAGCATTTTTGCTATGTCAGCGGATGCATCATGTGACGACGACGAGTGGCAGTCGGAGGGGTAGGGGGAAACATGTACATATAGGTACTTATACTATGTGGCATGTGGAATGTGTCGTGCATGCCATTTACACCTGTGTAAATGACACAGGTAGGTCAAATTTACCTGGCAATGGTTTTTGGTTGAATGCCTCAACAGCTGTTGGCTGTGGGATGGGGGAGGGGGGGGGCTAAAACCACAAAATGCCAAACAAGTTTGCTAAATAATATGTATGTAATTAAATCGATGGGATCCCAGCTCAATGTGGGGCAAAACAATTTAGGTGCAATAATACGAAAGGGAACTTTTGTAAGTCGAAAAAGTAGTCAATAAAACATCGTGGAGTTTACATAAAAGGAAGTTATTAGAAATCTTTAGAAATATGTACTTTTAAAGAATTTTAATGTAGAAAAATTTGAGTATCTAATTTAAAAAACAATGCTTTCTTTAAGATGGATTTAAAAATCTTCCTAAACTTCAGGTTGAAATAAACATTTAATTACTAATTCTTTGGTTTACTCAATTAAAACCCAGTTTCACAATCTTCAATAAAACAACTAAAATAAAATCAAAACAAAGATTCTTCAAATTGTATTATAATACATACAAATTATGATTATAAAACACATAACTTAAAGTATATATGTATTTTGGTTTAAACTGCACAGAAATTCTTTCATTTCAAACACTTTTTTTCATTTTTTTTAGCAGCAAATCCCTCAGCAAACAAAGTAAAATTTATTAAATTCAACTGATAAGTACACCTCAGGGAAATAAGTATAAGTGGATGACGTTATTGAAAAAAAATATACTCTTAACAAAAAAAGATTTGATTCAGATTTTCTGAAATAAACTTATCATTTAAATTCCGTTTAAATGATACAAAGATTTCTTTAGCCCATTAATACCCATGGAAAATTTAGAATTATTGTAAAAGTGTTTCGCTAGTATTTTTAATGATTTTTTTTTTAAATTGCTAAAAAGTACTTTTTTTTATCCCATTATTCTCCTTTTTATACAAAAAGTAGCATTTTGGCACCGAGGAAAAAAGTTGAAAAAAAAGAAAATTTCTAGAATTTCCATGGGTACTTAATGGGTTAAAGAAATTTTTGTATCATTAAAACAGAATTTAAATGATAAGATTTTTTTAAGAAATCTCCATCAAATCTTTTTTGCTAAAAGTTTGTTTTTTTTAAATATTTTTATCCACATTTACTTATTTCCCTGAGTGTATTTACCTGCTGAATTTGCTCAAGAGTCTTATCATACCTCAAAAAAAATACTTCATTTATTGACATTCTTCAGTTATTTTTTTTGTGCCAGACATTTCTTCATGTTTTATGCATGCTGCACTCAATTTGCACCCAACATTGAAATTCCACCAGTTGTCGCACATTTTTGATGAGCATTCAGAGAGTGTGAACTCAAACTGACCCCTTCTAAATACTATAGTGGGGAGAAAGAGGGACGACGTCAAGTTAACGCCTGTTAAAAGTTCAAAGCTTTCAAGTCAAGTGCCGCCAAAATGTACAAGGCAAAGTGTTGTGTCCTCCTTCCTTCCTTCCTTCCCACTCTTTTTGTGTCCCCTGTAGCCCAGCATGACGTTCCATTGCTGCATCCTTGACCCAAACAATGCGCCAATTTGTGGGCCACTGGGCGCACTGGGGTGAATGGAAGAAGATGAACCTAACGACGCGAAAAGTTAAGTGAAAATGTAAAAGAAAGAACCAGAATAATCGGATGTCTTTGGGCTTTGACGAACATTTTATACTCTTATGTAACATTTTAAAGGAAGTGATATGATATCGTAATTTAATTTTAATTAAAGTATCTATCGATACTTCACATCGAATATTAATTTTTATCATATGCTTTGTCGATTTACCAACAACTTTTTGAACTGGGTATAACATTTTACTATACAATGTTCTTCTGGTTATTGGCATGAAATAATCACCTTGTTCTTCTATAGTAATCTAAGCTCTCGAAAGCGATACATAAATTATTAAAGTACTTAGTTAAGTTTAATAACAATAAAAGTTAACTTCTTTTTTGTTTTGGCAATTGTAAAATATTGATTTAAAATATATTTTTACGTATAATAAATATTATTATCAATATTACAAATTTTAATTTAATGTAAGGACTCTCCTCAGTTCATTACTTACTTTATGAAAAAATAAAAATTCCTTTAATAAAGGGTATCTAAAAACTTAGTGCTGACTCGTTGGTTAGGCGTTGACAATGGCCAGCAACACTACAGACTGACTAAGAATTAGAATCGGAATCAGAATCCAAAACAGAACCAGAAGTAGAGGCAGAGACAGAAGCAAGTGTGAAATGGAAAGGTCTACCACCTGGCAGCCGCCATGGCGACGATGGCTGAGACAAGGACACGTTCCGGCGCGGCATTAAATGAAAATTGAAAACATACAAAATAGTGCTGCAAAAAAATCGATAAATTTCATTTGTGCCTAAAGAAAAGTTAGAGAACTTCGTTTTCAACTCTTTTACAGTTTGGCAGGGTAATTAAATGTGACGTGCGGAAAGTTTTCTATGCTTAATTACTATATTGAAAAGTGGCTAAACCAAAGTTAAAACTTGGCCCATTTTTTTTAAGAAATTGCATCACACAATATTCCACATAGAGAAGATCTGTCATTAATAAATTCCATTTATAGAGTTTTTGAAAACTCGTTTTTATAAAATATGTAGTTACTAAAATTCATTTTAAATACGTTATTTTTAAACTATTCTTTTATATAATGTTATCCTATGGTGAGTATTCTTAAGATTTGTATTGTATTATAATAAAAGTTGCGCTAATTTTATATTTATATACAAAATTGATGAAATATTGTATACTTTTCTATATGACAAGCAACATAGATTATAAACTTGTTTTGTTTTCACTTTTCAGCAAATATGCTAATGATATCAACAACCTGCTAAATTCAATGAACTTGCATAAATTAAAATAGAGTTTAAACATAGCTTTGTATTGAGACATTTGTGAAATCGTAAACGAAAAAAATTAAAGAATGGTTAAAGTTTATAACTAAGAACTTTGAGAAACTTTCAGCTTATCTATGAGCTTTGAGTAACGCACTGATCAACCGGTCCTGTGGCGCAATGGATAACGCGTCTGACTACGGATCAGAAGATTCCAGGTTCGACTCCTGGCAGGATCGTAATATTATTTTTTTAATTCTTTTCTAGTGTTTTATTTTTTTTTTATTATTTTTATAAACTTGACTAATATTTTAAATGTCTTTTAAATATTATTATTTAGTTAAGAACAAATTAATTAGGAAAATTTTAATATCTTGTTTACTATTTCTTCCAGCTATTTACAACAGCCTCCGTGGCGCAATTGGTTAGCGCGTTCGGCTGTTAACCGAAAGGTTGGTGGTTCGAGTCCACCCGGGGGCGGATTTACTTTTTTATAGTAATTTCTTCTTTTTATTTCATTTTACCTTAATTTAAAATTCGACTGATCATATCTCGCTCATGTTCCGTAACGGCAAGAGGGTTTCTTGGCGCTGCAGCGAGCTCTTCAAGGTCATTTTTATAAAACTCGTTGGGCGGCTCTGTGTCTCAATTGACTCTTACCAAGTGGTAAAGCAAGTTTTTTATTTATTCCAGTGTTGGACAGTTAAATGCACTTGAAACTGGCTCCAGACATTATGCAGACTTATCGCGCGAACATCAGTATAAAATAAAACTACTTTTTGCTATTGCTATAAAGTGTTTCGTCACGCGCGAAAAAACAATGGGGAAATGAAATTAAAATGCAACTAAGGGAAGGAATACAAAACTAAAGTGTGTGAAAGCAAATGCTAAGCCACGGCTGAGATTCTTAAAATAAAAACACATCGAAAAAAAGATTTCAAATCAATTCCGATTTCCCATACCGGGAATTGAACCCGGGCCTTCCGGGTGAGAGCCGGATATCCTAACCACTAGACAATATGGGATATGAGATTATATTTTCTTAAAGATAAATTAGCAGCCAGAGAAAAACATTTACTTACTATATGAAGATATATTTAATTATGCGTGTTAATGAAAACAACACTACTTATTTATAATTAGTCCGTTCTGTATAGTCCGATAACGGACTAATTATAATCAAAAAGTATTAAATATATTTTACTATAGTGAAACTGAATTCCATTTGAATTTTTTGAAAATCACTAATCTTTGTTATGATTAAGTTTTCCTGCATTTACAAAATGCAATAGCATTCATTAATATTTTGCAATATTTGCAATTTGTATGTTGAAATCGTTTGGTTTTTGTTTTTGGATTTGCGGTGCATTAACCGCAATTTACGTTGTCTAAACAAAATAGTTGAAGTCCATATAGAAATTACGTAGACCAATGCGTATGTGTGTGTGTCTACTATATGGAGTGATATGTGTTTGTATTTCATTTTAAGGTTAAGTTCAGTCATTCGCCTCGTTTCGTTTTATTTGCATGACAAACAGAAACGTTTTTAATATTTTTACGTCGCTCCTCAACTGTGTGCAAGTGTGTGTGTGAATGTGTGTGTGTGTGTGTGTAGAGCACTGTTATGCATTCAAATTTATGCATTTTCTAAACGTGCTTTTATTTCCATTTGCTTTCTGTGCTGATTATTGGCAGCGTCGCAACGTTGCTTTGGTCATCAATAGTTTCTTATTGAGTCTCGTATTTTGCTTTAATATTGAGGCATTGCCATATAGTCAAAGTTGTTGTTATGGCTAACAATGCAACGCAGTTGTTAGTGTACACAAGGTGCAGCATCATTTTGATATCAGTTAAAAGCAGGAAAACTTAAATATTGTTGATTTAAATTTTACAAAAAAAATTTACTCTCGCCCAACGTGGGGCTCGAACCCACGACCCTGAGATTAAGAGTCTCATGCTCTACCGACTGAGCTAGCCGGGCTGTGTGAGAATCATTGAAAAATATGCGTAGCTGAAGTCCATGCAAAGGATCTAATACAAATATCGTTCTAGTTTTCGAAATTTCCAAAATCGTCAAAAATATACATAAATACAATCTTTACTTTATATCGTTAGATGTTTTGTGATCGAATACCTGAGAAAATGCCTTACTTTTTTTTTATGCTAGTGTGAAATATTCATAACAATTGATATTCCAATACTTGTTGAAGGTTACATGAATACAGGTGCAATATCATTAGCTATTGTCTGTATACTGTTTGCATAATTTTAAGGAGTAAGCAGGTTTCTAAATCAAATAATGCTAACTTTCGCAAACAATCGGTGTCGATCAGTTTTTGTAAACCTTTTATTTTTGTATAAGTCTAATATGTGTAGCTATTGTGAATAAATTCGGTTTTATTTTTAAACTACAGTCGAACTTCCCTAACTCGAATCACCATTATCCACGAAAAAAGTTCGAGTTAGGGAAGACTTCGAGTTAGGGAAGTAGAATTGTATGAGATTTGCCTAGTATTGCCACTCGATTTTGTTCGAGTTAGAGAGACTTCGAGTTAGGGAAGTTCGAGTTAGGGAAGTTCGACTGTAATAGGTATGTAAAACATTTCGGCTAGAACTCTTCTAAATATATCGATTTCTACTGCTGATTGCTTCTGCCGATCATTTCGGTGGCCAGATATCAGCCCGGCTAGCTCAGTCGGTAGAGCATGAGACTCTTAATCTCAGGGTCGTGGGTTCGAGCCCCACGTTGGGCGCAAACCAACTTTTTTTTCACTCGCTTTAATTTTTTGATTTTATTCTAAAAATGTTTTTGTCTGGTTTTGTTGCTTGTTGTTTATCAAATAACATTTTTGTTTATATTATTTGGCGAGCCTACCCTAACTTATTTGGCCTTGTCTGCCGCAGACATTGCCGTTGCCTCGGGCAATGGAAATACGACTGTATGTCTTTATTTATGTGTACATATGTACAGTTGCGGTCAAAAAAATAGTAGTGCGTGCAATGAATTTACAAAAACTTAAAATTTAATGACTTTTAATTTATCCAAATTTTTTATTTAATTTTTTTAAGATACGTTATTATATTGTTAATCTATCTGAGAAATCAAAGATAGTGAACAGTTATTATTTTTCGACTTAGGAATTTTTTTCTTGCAATAGCCTGAAAAATGGGCGGTCAAAATAATAGTAGTGATGAACATATTCAAAAATATTAATGATGAAAACGATCCAAAACCCCCTTTTTTTTATTCAAAAGGTTAGATATGTGAAATGCACTTAATAATAAACAAATTTAGTAATTTGTTGTGAAGCCTTTATCTTGAATTACCGCCTTACAACGACGGATCATGGCTTTTACATCGTTCTGTTTGTATTGAGCTCCAGACGCTCCTAGCGATCTTCCAAAGATGAATATTATTTGTTGGTTGATGCTTGGCAATATCCTTCTTCATATCGGACCACAAATTTTCAATGGGATTCAGATCGGGGGACCGTGGTGACCACTCCACTACATAAACTTTTTTCTATGCGAACAATTCTTTCGAAGATTTGCTGATATACTTTGGGTCTATGTCCAGTTGGAACCTCCAAATTATCGGCATATCATCTGAAAAATACGGTAGCATAGTGTCCTGCAGAATTTTCACTTGTTCGTGCCTTTCCATTATGGTTATGATCCATTATATGGGTTGGACCCAGTAATGTGAAAATGCGCTCAGGTTATTATTCCCATACCACAATGTTTGATGGTCCTGCAGGTGAATCTGGGCTGATATTCGGACTTTAACGGATACCTTACATGTTGTCAAGATCCTCGACCAGTAATAAAAATAATTTTGGACACATCCGACCACTAGAGGTTTCTTTATTTCTCTAGGGTCAATTCAGATGATCCTTAGCAAATCGAAATCGCTTTTGGGCAGGTATTTTTTTCAATAACGGAATTTTTCACGGGCTTCTTTCTGCCAGATTATTATTTTGCAAACATCTAAGAATGTTTTACACACTTTGGTCTATACCAAAGTCCTTTTTTTTAAGTGCTGCAGGAGCAAAAGGGTCGCGTTTCAAAAACCTCACTACTTTTGTCACTTGTCTTTTGGACATGGATCGAGGTCTTCCACATTTATCCTATTTTGGCGACTACTTAATGGCGTTTCTGATTATGGTTGGCAATCATCTAATCAAATTTTTCCACTTCCTTAAACGTTATCCTTTTTGAAATAAATTTTTTATAGGAGCACGCTTTTCTGGAGTGCAATGCTTGCCACGCCCCATTGTAACAACTCTAAGCAAAATATTTTTTATACAATTTATAGAAAATTATCAAATAACAATTATAAATATCAAATCAAGTGCCTTTCCTGCTTAATATCCTTTTTTTCCACTTTTAATGCATTCACTACTATTATTTTGACCGCCCATTTTTCAGACTATTACAAGAAAAAAATTCCTAAGTCGAAAAATAATAACTGTTCACTATCTTTGATTTCTCAGATGGATTTACAATATAATAACGTATCTTAAAAAAATTAAATAAAAAATTTGGATAAATTAAAAGTCTTTAAATTTTGAGCTTTTGTAAGTTCATTGCAGGCACTACTATTATTTTGACCGCAGCTGTATGTGTAAATGTATGAGCTTAGCATTAAGCGTGAAGGGAGAGGTGGTCTAGACGGAGGTCGCTGAGTGTCCAACATAGACAATAAACAAAAAACAATTTGCATGCACAAATAAGCGTTGCTTCATTTTTCCCTTATTTCATTTTAAAGAATACACAATCTAAATTAAGGAAATAAAAGTATAAATACTTTTTTTTTTATCAAATTTTCTACAAAAGAGTGTAGAATTGGAAAAGTTAGTTATAATTCATTAACAAAACATTCTGTGGAGCTGAAATCTAGTTTAATTTTATATAAATTCGTTGTAAAATTAACACAGACTTGGTTCATTTTACAACGAATATGCTTGACTGTCTCGAATGTAGCGCAACCAAAAGCCGTCTGCCTGGCTGATTATCTGCCTGCTGTCTACAGGTCTGTCCCTTTGTCCGTATGTTGCCGTTTCTTGTCGTTAGTCTCATGACCCGCTCTCTCTCTCTCTTTCTTTCTTTCACTCACTGCTTCACTGTCTGAGTCTCTGTTTCTATATGCATGTATTTTGTTTTGTTTCCTTTTGCACATTGTTTCGTTTTAATATTTTATAGCAAATTACTTGGCCGACGGGGGCGGCAGTCCGACTGTTAGAAGCGTCTGCACTACACCCCTTTTTCTGCATTGAGGTAGGCGCGTAATTTTATACATAATTTCCATTAGGAAGCAGCAAAATGTGCTACACAATAGGCCCCTATCATCATGAAAACAATTACAAAGGCAATGCAAGGAGAATAAGAAAGAGGAAATCGTAAGCGTGGAGCTCTGTCGACTCCAAACAGCGGGGATTATAAATAAACATCTATGACATCAACCACAAGCTGCCACGTGTATAGAACCTATCGCTGTATAGGGACATGCCCATTTGGCCGCCTACATTCACCAAGCCCGGCTAGCTCAGTCGGTAGAGCATGAGACTCTTAATCTCAGGGTCGTGGGTTCGAGCCCCACGTTGGGCGCAAAACAACTTTTTTGTCCTTTTAAATTATTTTATTTTTAAAGCAATGGGCACGGGATATAATGAAAGGATATAATAAAGTTCTATTAAATATTTTTCCTTTTATTGTGTAATTATTTTCTATATACAGTCGAACTTCCCTAACTCGAATCACCATTATCCGAGAAAAAAGTTCGAGTTAGGGAGACTTCGAGTTAGGGAAGCAGAATTGTATGAAATTTGCTCGCTATTGCCACTCGATTTTGTTCGAGTTAGAGAAAATTCGAGTTAGGGAAGTTCGAGTTACGGAAGTTCAACTGTATATTAAAGTATTGTTTTGGGCAAGAAGCGCACAACAGGCCCATTAGCTCAGCTGGTTAGAGCGTCGTGCTAATAACGCGAAGGCCGCGGGTTCGATCCCCCCATGGGCCAGGTTAAAATCCTTTTTGTATATTTTTTTCAAATTTATCCAAGAAAGCCATTTTGAATTTTATTATGGTAAGTAAACCAAAAAAAAATTTGTTATTTCCTGCAAACAATTACAAAACCGTAAAATTTATACATTCTGATTCATTTTGAATAAGGACTTTGATTTATATTATCGGAAGAGTCTATATTAAAATAGTACAAAAAATATATACGAAGTTTGGCCCATGGGGGGATCGAACCCGCGGCCTTCGCGTTATTAGCACGACGCTCTAACCAGCTGAGCTAATGGGCCAGGTTGGTCTCTCCTTATTTTAAAGCTTATTTGACAAAACAATAGAGCTGAGGGGTACTAGAAAGTGACAAATAAATATCTATATTAAACAAAATCTAGGTTAAAATAAAAAAATATTTTTTTAAAAGTTTTCCTAGTTTTCAAATATATTTTGAATCATTATTAATTCAGAATGAAATATAATTAAACATAAAAAAAAAGACATTTACTGTGACATGTTATGATAAAACATAAAAATAGAATTTACATAAAAATATTATTTTTGGCCCATGGGGGGATCGAACCCGCGGCCTTCGCGTTATTAGCACGACGCTCTAACCAGCTGAGCTAATGGGCCATGTTGGCGCCATTTTGTTTTAAGGACTTGACTTATGAGAATTTTATCTACTACCAAAAGAGTTTAAATTAAAAAAAAATACTAAGATGGCCCATGGGGGGATCGAACCCGCGGCCTTCGCGTTATTAGCACGACGCTCTAACCAGCTGAGCTAATGGGCCATGACGACGCCATTTTGTTCTAAGGACTTTATGAGAATTTTATCTATTACCAAAAGAGTTTAAATTAAAAAAAATTATTAAGATGGCCCATGGGGGGATCGAACCCGCGGCCTTCGCGTTATTAGCACGACGCTCTAACCAGCTGAGCTAATGGGCCTCACGATCGTCCATAGAATAGACGCCATTCTAGCCTTTCCGGTCAAAATGAACGTTAATAAAATTGCAAACTTACCATTATGGTCTACCATTATTACATTTTTTTTTCCTGGCTAAGAGAATTATTTCGAGTTGAAATATTGCACGATTGCCCGTCAGAATGTGTTATAAATAATGTTTAATACGTATAATTAATTGACCGGATCGATTGATTATAATTCGCACAATGCAAGGCTGCAATGAAAAAGGAATGAAAATTAGTTTCGTATTAAACGAAAGAGCGAGAAAGAGAATCTATAAAAATTGCATCAATGAAACCAAATCGGAAAACTAATGAAGAAATACAAATAACAAGAACAACAATAACAAATGCCTAAGAAAATCGTCGTGTAGACTGAAAAATGTATGCCTCGTAGATACGTAGATAATGCGAGAAATCAAGTGAAGTGTGTGAGTGGAAGTAGAGCCGACGCAATAAATTTTCTGTGGTGTAGGTTAGGGCAAGGCAACGTTCTCACTCGCTCACACTCGTACTCTCACAGAAACTCAGCCACAGACACACACACAAAAACATCGTGAGAGAGGTGGAGCGGAAGAGAGGCAGACAGACAGACAGCTGCATGGCCGACTGCACTAGCAAGCAGTGTGGCGCAGGCAGAGGCAGAGGAAGAGACAGAGGCAGAGAGCTTCAATAGGCCGCAGCAACTTGCAATTTTACAAGAATGAGCGTAGAAACGTGCAGAGACAGAGTAAAAAGCAGTGTAAAGCTGAAAAAGGGTCGTTGGAGGCGTGTGCTGGTTGAGTAAAGTAAAGTGAGGCTGGGAAGCAAGGGGGGCAGTCAGGGTTGAGGTAGGGACGGACGGACGACGGACAACTTACAACAGGCTGACAGGCAGGCAGGCTAGCAGGCTGGCATGGCCCGATGTCAGGGGCATGAAGTTGCAATGAAAATGAAATTGCAAGCGGCGCAACGTTGCACATGAAGGAAGCATGATGGAAAGGGGAGGTGTGTGGGGAGGTACACTACCTAGTTGAGGCAGACATAGAGTTAGTATGTATCTGCAGTCTGTGTGTGTTTGTGTTATATTTAGTTACTTGTGTCTGGTTCTTACACTGCATGCTATGTAGCAATTTTAGATATGTATCTGCAAGATACATTCGCAGCCTGTGCAAGCACCCAACATCATTTTGTTGATTTTTTTTTTCTTCTTTTTCTGCGCTATTTTCGCTTTCAACCAAAGCTGCAACCCAAAATGGTCGACGCTATTAATGCTCCAGACTAGTTTTCGATTGAGCAGGTTAATGGGGCTATAGGCTATGAATAAAAGAGAATTCCACATCAATATTTATCTATCAAATCTATCGCTAAAAAAAAGCTAAAAACAACTTGAGTCTCGTTATTTCAATGTCGTAAATCTTATTAAAGTTTTAGACTTTTCCAAGCAAGAAATGGTTACAAGCAGTTTTTAACAAGAAATTGTCAAAAACAACTATTACTTGTCTTAAAAGTTAACTATTTTAGCATTTAACAAAAATTAAAAAGTTTAAGACAATTGTTTCAAACTTTAAAATTAACAAAAAAGTTTAAAAGTTTGTTGTTTTGAAGGAATCTAAATTGAGTTGCTGTAATTTGTTTGTGGCTAACACAATTACAGCAGTTGAATCTACAAATTTATCTCTCAAAGGGATTTTTAAATTGAAATTTCTTTTTGATATCCATAAAATTGCCTTAAATTATAAAAACTAATGATTTTTAAACGATTTGATAACACGGTTTTCAGAATAAAACAACTCGTACTATATTTCAATTTTTTATCCATTTATCCAAACCTATTTTGGTAATCCGATCTATTGCATGTAGTTCTAGGTATTTTGAAAAAATTTTAGTTCAGTTTAAACTCGGATACATTTTTTTTAGAACAAATTTCAGTTTAAGCGAATTTAAAGTCATTAATTAATTTAAAGTAATTAATTTGCAGATCTAGACACTTAAAACCATGCTTTAACAATGCTTAAAGCATTGAAAAAACACTTCATAATAATACAGTTGAATTTCCATATCTCGAATTACTCTCTAACTCGAGCTAAATGAGTGGCAGAAAAATTAATAAATTAAAGAAAAAGAACTCTATAAGTCGAATACCTCCATAACTCGAACATTTTTTTTTTAATAATGGTGATACCAGTTGGGGAAGTTCGACTGTAATATTAATTTTGGGGATCTTATTATAATTCTTCTTTTTAAATCAATTTTTAAATTAGGGGTCTGAAATGTAAAAAGTTTTTCACATTATTTATATGTTATTCAGATACTTTTTTGACTTCTGATTCAAAAAAAAAACTTGCTGATTGAGACTTTTAGTTTTTGAAGTGATTCTTTTCAGGAATTCAGTGCTAATTAAGTACAATCATGTAAATTTAAACACTTTTTGGTCAATTTCGACATACTAAAGTAAAATGCAAGAAGTTTTCTCTCTATGCACATTACATTTAAGAAACTGGCAATGTAATCATGTTACCAACAATGCCAATTTGGTAGTCTTGGCTATGTAGGGAATATACAACATTGTATGTAATACAATTCAATATTTGTCTACAATATTTTGATATGTACACACTGACGCCGACATTTGTGGGCCGGCACACGTTTGTCAAAAGGGAAGTCAACAATTCTTACCAGACTATTTTTATGTGCCGTGCTACGGCGTTTTATTGTATGTATGGCAAAGCAAAGCAGGCAAAACAAGTCGCCAAACGAGTTAAAGATGGAGATGCCGACGAAATGAGAGATATGTATGTAGAGAGTCAGAGCGGGAGATGCCGAGAGGCAGACAGTGAAGAACGGGCGCAGAGAGGGAGCAGGTCGCTCGCTTGGCGCTTTTCGCTGCCAGTGTGGAAGGCCTACAAACACATATACACGCATACAAACATAAGCACACACACACACATACACATTTGGCTAGCGCCAAAGCAGCAGCAGCAACAACAACAACAGCGTGACACCGTCTGATAGTTGTAGGCAGCGAAGAGAGAGAGAGAGATCTACACACACACACCAAGAAATCCACATATCATATCCTACACATACAAGCAAGTACACATATGTAAATGGAGAAACGACAGCTAAACAAACAGCGAAAAACAACAACAAAGAACGGCGTCTGCTGTAGCCCTAGCCCCAATCTTTAAGCTTTTCGCTTTTACACTTTGCCTTGTGCTGTTTCTTATTCTTCGTATTGTGTTCTTGTTCTTGTACAAATTTCGTTTCATTTCGATTCGTTTCATTTCGTTTCGCTTTGAGGAAGGCAGAAGCAGACGATGAAAACAAAAAAGTATGCGAAAAAACAGAATAGGCAACTCAATACAAAATGCAGAAAATTAAGAGAGCGGCAGGTTGGCGGGAGGGGGCTAAAGAACATAGGGGGGAAAGGGAAGTCTCGACTGCACTTACCGAAACAAACGTCAACCAAAAAGAAAACCGTTTATTATTTGTATTTGCATTAATTTTTATTAATATAACAATATTTATTTATTATTGCACACGCAATCACAATTACACTGACACACACAGCTATACACACTCTTTTTTATTATTTTTATTTGTTATAAACAATTTTTGTGTATGTATGTATTAATTACAGATATATTTTTTGTTGCTCAGAGATTCTTCTTTTTTTATGCTTCGCTTTTGCTTACGTCGCGCGCACGTAAAACTTTTTAGCGTCCAATAAGTTGTCGGTCTTGTCTGCGTTGTCACTGAACTGCACACTTTGAGTGCCAAAGAGAGACTAAACCGAATTTTGTTTTTGACGCCAACTGCCAAGCAGCGCTGCTGCAGACGTTTTGACGACGCGTCGTCGCAGCGGCAAAGAGAGACAGCAAAAGCCTTAACTCTATTTTTTGGACTGTAATTTTTCAATTTATAAATTAATTGATAGATTTGCATGAATATTTATGATTTTTAGCTCACGTTTAAAAAAAAAAGAATTTTTTAATGCTCGCTTGTACTTTTTGCCAGTTAACAGCTGTGCAGCACTGCTTTCTGGACTGCTTGTGGCACCTGCTTGAATACTTCACGAAGTTGCTTCAGCACTGCTTCGATACTATATTTTATATCAGTCCCAGCTGTAACCAGCGGTCCTGTGGCGCAATGGATAACGCGTCTGACTACGGATCAGAAGATTCCAGGTTCGACTCCTGGCAGGATCGATTTTTTTTATAAATTAAACTTTGAGCTTCTAAAAACATTAACAGGGCCTATCAACTTATCTATTTTGTTTTTGCTATTAGAATAGAAATAATATATTTCCAATATTCGAATGATAACAATCAAATTGAGCTTTTTATGATACTGGGTTTTGGATGAGGCGCAATCAACCGGTCCTGTGGCGCAATGGATAACGCGTCTGACTACGGATCAGAAGATTCCAGGTTCGACTCCTGGCAGGATCGAGAGATTAACATTTTATTTTTAATTTTATTATTTTTCAAATTTCTGTTTGTTTCGTATTTTAATTGGACGTCATAGTAATATTAAGTATTGTTTTAATTAAAATAGTATAAACTGTTTATATTTTATTATAAGGTGAGCTGCTTTAGGTTATATAATGCGTTTTTTCCTCTCACAATACAAGCCTCCCATATGGTCTAGTGGCTAGGATATCTGGCTTTCACCCAGAAGGCCCGGGTTCGATTCCCGGTATGGGAAGATATCTTTTTTGTTTTATATTATATTTTATTATTAAATTGAAGTTGGGTTCGTTCAGTCCCCACCCAATTTGTATATACATTTTGACAATTGTAAATAGCACGAGCTCTTTGCATATTCTTCGATTACAAGTTTCTGCTATTATGCAAATCACGGTGGATAAAAAGTCATTTGGAACACACACGCACCAAACGACTTGCAGTCAGTCAGACCTTCAAAGACAACTCGCATTCGGATGTCACCTTAAATGTCCTTGGCGTGCAATTGCTTACACAGCTGCCGCTTCCCGATTTGATACTCGCCCCTCGCTGCACAATCTTAGCATTTCTGCTGCTTAGCATAAAGCGACACATAATCCACACAACTCCACACGACGCCACTTTATTTGCTTTTAGCCACCGCAGCTCAACTCTGTCATTGAGCCCCAGGCTAAGTTGTGCAATTGCATTACGTGTAATGCGACAAAGGGAATAAGTAGTAAACGTTGTTCATATTACAAGCATATAACCAGTTTCAGGTGCTGTCAGCTAATCTATTTATCTACTAGTATAATATCAAATATATAAAACAAAAAAATTTGCTAATAAATGTAAAAAAAAATCGATCCTGCCAGGAGTCGAACCTGGAATCTTCTGATCCGTAGTCAGACGCGTTATCCATTGCGCCACAGGACCGTTGGACGGACGGCTGCCAAAAGCTTTTTTGTGTTAAGAACAATTAATATTTGTAATTGTAAATGTATTATTCTGAGTAAATTTTGAATGGGATACTAGTATTATTAAATTCAAATTTTACTAGCTTAAATTTTTTTAGTAATTAAAATTCTTTTATTTATATTACCGATTAAAGTCAAATTAAAAGTAGCAATCAAATGTTGCTATTATTTAGATATACATATTTTGTGACAGGCTTACTTATTGCTGTTATATTTTCAGTGTTCATTAACTGACTCGCTGTCATCTCCCATATACTATCTTGCCTCTTAACATTTTCAATGAATAAAAATACTGCTAAGATTCCAATAAACTGTTTCACTTTAATGTATCTTTTAGTACAAAATGCTAGATGTGCTGTCAATTTCAAATATAAAACCGTACTCTTGACCTACGACTTTCGCCAACGACCATACCACGCTGAATACATCGGTTCTCGTCCGATCACCGAAATTAAGCAGCGTCGGGCGCGGTTAGTACTTAGATGGGGGACCGCTTGGGAACACCGCGTGTTGTTGGCATCGTTCAACAAACTTTTTGTTTGGTTTTGATGTGTTTTTTGTGGAATATATTAATATATTAAAGTATTTTTTAACTAGACAATTCACTGCATTCGTTCTTGCGGGCCTTTTCGATTGTTTTGAATGTTTGAGTATTTCTATTTCTACAAAGTTTAATTTGCATTCAAACTAAATAAATTAAATAGAGAATATATTAATTAAAAAAACTAATATTTATTAAAAAAAAAAAGTCGATCCTGCCAGGAGTCGAACCTGGAATCTTCTGATCCGTAGTCAGACGCGTTATCCATTGCGCCACAGGACCACATGTGCGTGTAGTGTCTGAAACAATTAAATTGTAGCCAGCATGGTTCGTAATGTGAGAACTGTATTATCGACGTCAGCAAGCAGTGCTGAAAACTGTTTTGCATATGCACATGTCGTTAAATTGTGTTTTTGTATTCGGTTTTATCACATCCCATATTGTCTAGTGGTTAGGATATCCGGCTCTCACCCGGAAGGCCCGGGTTCAATTCCCGGTATGGGAAATACTATAGTAATATAATTTTTTTTATTTTTATAAATTTCAGTAACGAATTACGAAATTATTGCCAGAATATACTTATCTTAACATATATAGAACAATAATAAATTCTTCAGTATCTGCTAGGATTAAATTTTATTTTTGAACTAAGCTCATAGCAAAAAATAAAAAAAATAGAATGCCTTTTATATGAAACGCTCAATTATTATATTAAGTTGGCTTAGTTTCCTTTATCGTGCTGTTATCGATTCTCTTTTTGTTAACTGACGTTTTGTTTATGTTATCACGTTGGTATTCAATTTTGAAAACTTAGTTCCAGCTAGCGGGAGGTCCGTTTGTAGACACTTGGACATTATCTTAATCGATAGATTTATTGAAGCATAACCCGGCAACGAAAACCGAATTGACCTAGTACAGTGGCTACAAATACGAATTAATCACTTCTTCTGCAAAGCATTTGTTTACTTTTAAAGCAAAACAAAAACACAAGAAAAATTCATTGTCCATTTATTCAAAGTCATGCAGAATAGCATTTTAGTAGAATAGAAAATCTAATATAACTGATTGAGTTTTGTCAAGTCATTCAGATTAGGCACTAAATGTGGTTATTTTCCCGCGTCTTATCAGGCTTTGTAGTACTTATCAAGTGCACACTGTCGATCGACGACGCCACTTTCGGGGTATTTATAAGTGTTCGCTAATGTTACGAGTCCCATAGTCGATCACTGCACTTAAAGTGGCAAACATGTCGACGGAGATACTTTTACTGATCGCCACTTTGGCGATCATTTTTTATATATGGCAGAGACGTACCTACAATTTCTGGCAGCGCTTGGGAATCAAGCACATAAAACCTTCGCCAATATTTGGAAATATGCGCAGATTTCTGACTGCCAAAGTGTCGTTCTACGAGCAGATCAGATTGTTTCACAATACACCCGGCTATGAAAAGGAGCCGCTCATTGGAGTTTATCTAGTGCATCGTCCGGCTGTAGTTATAAAAGATCTGGAGCTTATCAAGACGGTGATGATCAAGAAGTTTAACTACTTTACCAATCGTGCTATGCAAACTGATCCGCATAACGATCCTCTCGGCTATAACAATCTTTTCTTTGTGCGCAATCCCGATTGGAAGGACTTGCGAAATAAGATCTCGCCGGTTTTTACCAGTGGCAAGATCAAACAAATGTATCCACTTATGGTTGAGGTAAGTTTAAAAGAAATCATTTAAGAAGATCAATTAACAATTGATATTTATTTATCTTTCACAGATAGGCAAAAATCTCGAGAGTCATTTGGAAAAATTGCCAGTTGGTTCAATGATTGCCATTAAGAATACTTGTGCTCGTTTTACAACCGATCTGATAGCAACAATTGCATTTGGGGTCAACGCCAATTCACTCAACGACATGCAGAGCGAATTCTTTATAAATAACAAGGCAATATTCGATGTGAACTGGAGTCGAGGCTTTGATTTTATGATTATCTTTATGCTGCCAGCGCTGGCAACGTTGGCCCGTGTCAAGGTCTTCTCGAACAGCACTTCCAACTTCATAAGACGCAGTATCCGATATGTTTTGGCGGAGCGAGAGAAATCGGGATTGGTACGCAAAGATCTGGTCGACATATTGCTGGCCATGAAGCGTGAGGCTGTCGCTGAGCCCGATAACAAGGCCAATCAATTGGATTATCTGGTGGCACAGGCAGCCATCTTTCAGTCGGCGGGATTTGAGACGAGCTCATCCACGATGACAATGACACTCTTTGAGTTGTCGCACAACACTGAGATCCAAGATCGTTTGCGTCAGGAAATCCAGGATTATTTTGGTGATGATCAGCATATTGATTATGAACGCATTCAGGAGATGCCCTATCTCACCCAGGTGGTAAATGAGACACTGCGCAAATATCCCATTGCCGGCTATGTGGAACGTGAGTGCAGTCAACCTTTGAGTGGTGAACGCTTCACATTGTCGCCCTACTACAATGTGGAATTACCCACGGGTACACCCGTCTATATCTCCACCCTCGCCATACATCATGATGAGCGCGTAAGTCTAACAATATATCTAAATTCTCTATATAGTTTAATATACTTATGTTTTGCAGTACTGGCCGGAACCGGAGAAATATGATCCAGAACGTTTTGCACCGGAGAATCGTCACAATCTGAACATGGATGCCTATATGCCCTTTGGCATTGGTCCTCGCAACTGTATTGGCATGCGTCTTGGCTTATTGCAAACCAAATTGGGTCTGGTTCATTTGTTGCGCCATCATCGTGTTCATGTTTGTGAGAAAACTGTCAAGACTATCAAATTCGCACCCATGTCCATTGCACTTATATCGAAAGATGAAATCTTTTTGAAATTAGAAAGAGTCTAGAGAAATCTTTTCGAGATTTATTATAATTTTATGCTCATTGTTGAGCTATTTATTAACTACTATTTTGTATCAAAAAGTTGTTAAAAATTATAAATACTATATATTTAAGTGCAATAACAAGAGCTAAGATATTACATATTTACAATCTTAAATTTAATAGAGTATCCTCACATTTAATTATTTTTTGCTTAAGATCTTTACACAAATCTATGACACTTTGTAAAATTTTAATCGCTTAGTCATAATAATTATTCAACTTTTAGAAGCAAATATTAAATTAAACAAATAAATGTTCTTAGTTTTTGGGAAATTAAAAAAGTCATAATTGCAGCTAATGATTTTGTTTGACTTAAAAATACAAGCAATTCAATAATTAAATTAACTTAGACTATTTACATAGTAACTTTAATCAACTTTTAATAAAAAAACGCCATTATAATTAAAATTGAAGTCTAGATTTTTAATTTTCAATTTTTTATAAAATAACCTTTTATCTTTTCAGTTTAAATTTAAAAATAGCTATAAATATTGAATTTAATTTTTATATTAATTAACTTAAATTTCAATTTTTTACTTAATTGGTAAAGTGTTGACATTAAATTTAATTATTAATTTATTGTCCATTCTTTTAATTAACTTTTTATCTTATCAGTTTAAATTTAAATAGAGCTAAATATTTAATTTAATTTTTATTTTAATTAACCTATGCTTTTATTTTTACTAAATTGGTCAACTGCTCTTAGTTGACATTAAATAAATAACTAAATAAATAAATTTAATAACTTGATTAAAAATATTGCAATTGTGTGAAATGTTGTTATAAATCATATTAAGTATACGTAAGGTAAGCTACGATTTTGAAGTAAATAAACTTAATGTAATTTAATGTCAGATTACATAAACTTAATCAATCAAATACATTCAATGGCGCAAAAGTTGTTAAAGCAAACGTGTTGTGTCGTTTAACCTTGCCACAAGTATCGCAAGGCGACTCATGGTGGCGACTCGTGCGTGACATGCGAAGGATGCCCCGTGGACAATTATCCTTCAGAGCTGAAGAGCAACCTCGAAGCAAATGTGTCATAATAAGGGAAGCCGCAACAGCTGCGGCAAACAAACACTTGCAACAATTGTTGTAACAACATCAACAGCAAAAAGTTTTGACGGATAAAAAGCTTCGCTTTCCGGCAAACAACTGTGAGTCCTTGTTATAATCCATGTACTGACTTTTTCTTGTTGTTGTTGTTGTTAAGCACACACACTGTGGATGCTGTAGCACTTAACGCACTTAATACAATTGTCAATTTACTCAGTGAAATGTCGCATGAGCTAAAGTCCTAAATGCAATGCCATAACAAAAAGTGGGAAAGGGACTTGAAGGTACTTAGCTCTTAGTTAACTGAAACCACGTAATGTGCGCACATTACGTGGCTAATTATAGATACATTGACTGTCAACTGGCAATACGAGTATTTGCTACTCTGCTCTTTTATTGCTGCTCAATAATTTTAATAATAAGGGACACAGATAGTATTTTCATAGGCAAATTGATATACAAATAAGCAATCATTAATATAACAGTTGCTGTTCAAATACTATTAAATTTTCTGACATTATATGTTATTTAATTTAATTTCTACTTCATACATATGTATATACAGTTGAGCTTCCATAACTCGAGCTTCAATAACTCGAATTTCTCTCTAACTCGAGCTAAATGAGTGGCAGTCAAATTAATAAACTTAAGAAAAAGAACTCTATACGTTGAAATTCTCCATAGCTCAAACATTTTCTTTTAATAATGATAGTTTGAGTTAGGGAAGCTCGACTGTATTTTTCCCAGTTCATGTTTACAGGGAGCTTTTTATGATTTCTCACCCACCATCTTCCCTTTAATCAATTTCATTGAATCAATAGACTGCTTAGATAGATTGCTCTGAGTAAAAATTTAAAAAGTATCTTATGAGTTGTTTTATGTTTCTCAGAACAAATACCTAAGAGTTCTGTCAACTTCAGATAGAAAATCGTACTCTTGACATGCATTTTTCGCCAACGACCATACCACGCTGAATACATCGGTTCTCGTCCGATCACCGAAATTAAGCAGCGTCGGGCGCGGTTAGTACTTAGATGGGGGACCGCTTGGGAACACCGCGTGTTGTTGGCATTTGTTTCAACAATAACTTTTTTTTTACAAATATGTTGGCATTGTTAAACACATTTTTTTTACAAAATAACTCTTTTAAAATACTCTTGATTTATTTTATAAGCTTTTTCTATCTATTTGCGTCAAATACTTTAACTTGGTATTCTCAGCATTATAGTTTTCATTAAACTATTTCTTTGTCATTTTAACCCCTGTTTTTTGATGTTGCCAATCATAGAGCAATTACGCAAAATATTTATTAAATTAAGATTTAATTGCTCTTAAATCTTAACATAAACTCTGCTATAAACTCTCCATAGATATATAGTAAGTCATATTTGTATATTTTAAAATTTTGTCTATATATAAAAAACACATCAGATTGGCATTTATTTTTGCTAATTTCCCTTGGGAAAATGTTATCTTGTGCTTTTCTATTATTGCGCAGATTTCATTACGACATCAAAATCAACGTGCAAAAATGTGAAATGACATAAAATTAAATGATATACTGCATTTAAGCCAATTTACAGTTGACTTGTTTTAAGGGGGATGCAACAGCAGTGCACGCAACAACTTGCAATGACTTTGCAATGACCTTCCGGGAGAAAAGGCCACAACAGCAACAACAGCAACAGCAAATCCCAAATGCGAAATGCGAACTACAAAATACAAAATTCATTCTCGATTCTACTTATTTTCTCCTTATGTGCTATTGAAAATCGCGCGTAAGTCGCACGCGACTTTTATACCCCGTAGCCAAAAGAAGTAAAAAAAGGGGAATAATAAGCATATGGGAATCTTACCAGTTGATATTTTTTTTTATATGAATTGTAAAAAAAACATAATTTAATATAGGGATTTAATAAAAGATCTCCTTCAAAACATAAAAAATGAATTTATCTTTCTACTATGGAGCTTTGAATGTTTAAGCATTTACAATGAAGGTTAATCAATATTTTAGATTTTCTGAAATCTAAAATTCTAGTTAAAGATATTGAGTTTTTGCTGGATGAGAATTGAATTATTGATTATTTGTATAAGAACTTTTTCTTTTAGGTTATAAAAGTATTTCTACACATACTACATCCTAAGTTCTCTAAATTTCAGAGCTTTTTGTTAAAAGTTGTAAATTCTTTTAAAATATTGAAATTTGTACAGGATATTTCTAAGTCGTGTCGCTATACAGAAGAATACTTGTTAGCATCTAACTTTTCCCACCTTGGAGCTTCATTCGACGTATTTATTTTTATTGAATTGCAGTTTCAAAGCCATCGAACAACAAAATCCACTCAGCTAGCGACAATTTGAAGTTTTTGGTGCAACGTTCGGGGATTTGGGGCAGTTGCAGCTCCACCTGCTGCAAGCAACATAACTGGGTTGGTCATTAGTTTTAATTAACCCACTGTGCAACGCGCATTTCCTTCCACTAGATTAGCCATCATAAATGCTAAAACCGACTCTGCGATGGCGTTGGCGACTTCGACTTTGCCACAGATAAAGCTTCGCCTTGAGCCAAAATTGCATGCAAATTGACATAAAATTAATAAACACGCAAATTGCATCATTTGGGGGATAAGTGTGGGTAAAGTAGACGGTAAACGGGGCAGGGGACAAGCTTTAGTTCTAATTAGCTGGAAACTTTACCCCAGAGAACCTTGTGCTATATCAAAGAATTTCTTAATTAAACGGAGCGACCCTCGCTAATGTCTCCTGCTTTGACGGGACATTGACTAAGAAACAAAAAAAGGAAACTAATAATAAAAAAAAACACAAAAGAGCGATAAAATCTTAATGAAACATTGGATTTTGTTGCAGTGATTTGGCTAGAAACTTAGCAGTTAAGCAAAAGCGAAGGGTCAGTGATTATGTAATGAAATTAAACAGAATATATGAATAAGGAATTGCTGAAATGAAATTTGGCTTTAAAATAATGAATTCTCTGCGTATCTATAGACTTTTTATATGTTCTCTATGGCATTCAGATAAGAAATTTATGAGAGTAATACAACAAACTAATAATAATTAAAATAATCAATTTTAGGCATAATATTAACTTAATTTATACTTCATAGATTGTTTTTGCAGCTATCAAATCGCACTCTTGACACGCGACGTTCGCCAACGACCATACCATAGATGGGGGACCGCTTGGGAACACCGCGTGTTGTTGGCATTGTTCATCAACAACTTTTTTGTTTAATTTTTTGTGTTATTTATATAAAATTTAATTAATAAATTTAAGTAACTAAATATTGTAATCTAATAATAGTAAGAAATTGCTATATTCATTTATGAAGGATATTGGCCGCGTTTGTGTTTCGTTGACTTCCTTAAGAGCATACGGATTAAACCAAGAACTATTAACTGCATTTTTAAAAAAGAGTCAAACAAGTTGAAGTCCCTTAATACAATTATACAGGGCTAAAGCTAATTGCATACTATATTCATCAATGTCAGTTCGATAAGCTTGAAATCTATGTAATTCTCTTTAAATTTGTTGCATTTAAGTTTTTTTGTCTGATTTTTTTTTTGGTTTTCTGGCGTTTGCCATAAATTTAGCTTACAGTAAATCTCAATTTTAAGCGTTGCGTAAATCCGTTTGCCATTTTTATGGCAAAGTTTTGCGCTAATAATGTTATCCAGTATCCAGTGACAGTGAGTGCCAGGGGTGCCACAGAGAATTTATCGAAAAAATGTAAAAGCATATCTCATTTAACTGTGCTGTCAGAAAACTCGTGCAGCAGCAGCATTGAAGGAGACGTTATGACGGGTCAAGGATTGGCAATTGCCACTGCTCTGCTAGCTAGAATATTATTATTTGGGGTTGTGCTTGGCAACACCCTCATCGACTTGCTTGCAACTTTTATCCTGCAATACAATTCCTTCCTTCTTTCTCCTACTTCATTTTTCTGCGATTTTGCGTTTTGGCCAAAGTGTTTACGAGTCCCATTGGGATTGGACAACAAGAATGAAATGTGCAAACACAGATCGTTGCGTTTTTGTTCCGGAGGGTTGTGTTCGTGTCAGATATAAAATCAAAAATTGCTGCCACTGTGTGTGGTTGTGTGTGTGTGGCGAACGGGGCGTATGGATAATATGATTTCTGTTTCTTTGAATGGCATGCCATTTACATTTGCCAGTGCAGCATAAAACTAACTTCTTCCTTTTGTTAGGCAAGGTCATGCTTGTGTTGAAATGGTAATGCACTTAACATAACTAAACTATCATTCTTTATATTTAAATTAGATTTCTGAATTCGAAACTGTTTTTGTTTAGCATATATGTATACTATACGCATGTAATTTCGTTACCATCAATAATTTACGGAATATCATGTGGGTCCTGTGGCGCAATGGATAACGCGTCTGACTACGGATCAGAAGATTCCAGGTTCGACTCCTGGCAGGATCGTTTAATTTTTTTTTTTATTATTTTTTAAAATTCTGCCTTAATTTTTTCAAAATAAATTAAATTTTTATTTATTTTAAATTAATTTAGTTTTTGTAGAACAAAACAAAAAAAAAGTTGGTTTGCGCCCAACGTGGGGCTCGAACCCACGACCCTGAGATTAAGAGTCTCATGCTCTACCGACTGAGCTAGCCGGGCTGTTGTAAAGGTGATCTCTAATAAATTTTAAGCATCGAATCTGACAATTTGAAAACTATTTTTGAATATTACAGAATTTTTTTAAAAATTAAATTTAATATTAGCTAAGAAAATAAATGTAATGCCCGAATAAAATTACAGATCAAAACAAGTAGCCAAAGCTAATTTTTGATTTGGTTTTCTAAGTTGGAAATGAATAAAGAAAATTTATTGTGTAATCGAAGCATCTCATATCTTAAAGTAAATAACGTTCGCCTGATTGAAGCACAAATTGAGATGCTGTTGGCTCTTGTTAAATGTGCGCAATTAGATTGTAAAACTTGTTGACAAGATGACATGATCTATTAGCTTTGGTTATTTGTCTTTGGCGCTGCTTGCAGGAAAAATTGCAATTAAATTGGTTACTGCTGCAGGAAGTTGAGTGCAAAGGACGAGGACAACAACGACAGCAAGGACAATAACACCGGATGAGTGAAGAGGGGAGACTGACAACAAAAGTCACGCAGGATAAATACACCATGCGACAGGGCTAAGGCTAAGGGCCAATGGCTGATACTTTCCTGCTCCTGCTCCTGCTCCTGTTACCACTTAATTTATGCGTCAAGCAAAGGGGCAGCGAGTGTGTGTGGCTTAAACAGCATAGAGCAGGGGGAAGAGGCGAGGGGACAGCTGCCTGTTGGCCATTTTCACAGCACGTTTAACGAAGGTCGTCAATGGCTAAGCCAACGCTTAGCTCTCGTTTTATAGCGTGGAAATTCATCTTATGCGCACAATTCTCTGTCTCCCTTAACAATACAATTTTCCAGCTTTTCAATTTCCCCATTGCCCCTGGTTAGCCTTGATTAACAAGGCTGATAACAAAGATTGCGAAAGGTTATCCTACAAGGTGATCCAATGTTAAAGTGTTGGAAGTGATGTTGATATTGTTGTTAAAATAAATATTGATAAACAGTCGGAAACATTGAGGAACGTTATAAAATTTTGACATAAGTACAGAAGAACTTAGATGACAGCATTTAATGTATAGTAAGAAATCTTTAAAAAAGTGAACGATGAACTAAAATTTTTAAATTAGATATGAATCAAAGAATATGAAAAATATGAAAAGATTACACTAGATAGTTGTAGATTCACTAAAGAGAAGATAAAATATTTGTGTACGAGTATTTTCAAAAGTAAATTTGTATAAATAAAAAGATTGTTGGAACAATGCCAACAACACGCGGTGTTCCCAAGCGGTCCCCCATCTAAGTACTAACCGCGCCCGACGCTGCTTAATTTCGGTGATCGGACGAGAACCGATGTATTCAGCGTGGTATGGTCGTTGGCGAAAGTAGCGCGTCTAGAGTGCGATTTTGTACTAAGAGATATAAAAAGATAGATTTGTGTGCAATAATCTGTAGTAATGTAGCAAAGTTTAAATAAAAGCATGAAAATTAAGATAGTTAGATATTATAAAAATAGTATTTAACAAATTTCTAATATATCTTTAAACGATTGTATAACAATATATTTACTACACATTTTTATCATTCTTAATAAATTTAAATTTCTTGCCTGTACAATTTTCATAGTGAATAATGGAGATAATTTGGCATAAGCGCTAAAAAAGTACAAATACTACGTTGAAGAAAACACATAGATATTTGACCTATCAGTTTTGTTACTATATTTAAATTTTCTACTAAGATTAGCATAAAATGTCAAACGGATTGACGCAACGCTTTAAAAAGACAATTATTCTAATCTAAATGTATGGCAACTTCAAGGAAATGAATTGATTTCGAGCTTATTGTATGACATTGATGGATGCATCGGGTAATTAGCTTAAGCTTTAAATTATTGTATAAAAGGGATTTTAACTGGTTTGACTCTTCACAAAATGAAGTTCCTAGATATTGGTCTACTCTGTCTGCTCTGCGCTCTGGCATGGGCTAATGAAATCGAGGGGCAATCTCAGGATGCTGATGAATTGGAGGACAATGATGAGATCGATTTATTGCAACCGTGGCCGATAAGTTCCTATTATATTGGAGAAAGCCACTTTGTGTCCGCCCTTAAAAAGGTATAGAATAATTTTATTTCTAGTCGCCAAATTCATCATATAATTGTACAATTTTAGAGCAATTGGTTTGAAGCTAATGAAGCATGTGGTAGTTATGGATACGCCTTGGCCACTCTTCCCTCAGAACTTGCCTCAAATAGTTTGATCAACATTATCAAGACTTCGGGTCTGCAAAAAGAATTAACCGAAAATGTTTGGATTTCTGGCTCGAATATGGCGAACAATGCAACATGGATGTGGTATGCAACTGGAAAGCCATTCGGCTATCGCAATTTCAAAACCACAATACCAAAAGGAATTCGCTGCGCGGCTTTTAATCCAACATCTGGGGCCTGGACCGCTGAGCTCTGCACCACTAAACGTCACTTTGTTTGCCAATGTGGCACGTTTCCCACTGATTTGAGGGGATAATTATAAGATGAATCTTTGGTGATAGTGTATAAAAACATAATAAATATTTTCTGATTGCAAAAAAAAACTGATGATTTTATTTTGAACTGAAACTGATGAGATAATTATAGCAGGCAGCTTTTGTCACCCTCACACAATGCTTTGACAAAGTTTTTTCAGTTGTTCGACAAACATAGAATCCAATTAGGTATCTATTGTTAGGAGAAAATCCCATTTGGCGAAGAAGAATGCTTCAATTGAGTGTAGTTGAGTTCCAGAAAAGATATTTAACTGAAAAATTTATTTCAGTGTAAATAAAACAATAAAATATGAATTTTCAGTTCTTTTAGAGCAGCGGTGGGCACGAGATCTGAATTAGGGAGCACTACACTAGCCGCACGCTAGCTCAAGGAGCCCATGCGTGCCCACCGCTGTTTTAGAGTCTAAATAAAATTTGGCATTTTTTGGCGATATGAATCCTAATCCATAGTATTCTGTTTTCAATAATAATAAAAATCGAGTACAAAAATATTTATAATAAAATGTAAATTTACAAAATTTGGGCATCCTTTTTTTCTAAAACGTTGATTGATACTCTTATACGGTGGCTCACAGCTTAAAGTATGCACCCTTATTTTTGCTTTAACTGTTATGTAAGTCAAGTTATCGCAGTAAACAAAATATGTACATTTGGAAAGGTCGTTTAAATTCCGATTGAATGTTTCAAAAATTTCCTTAACCCATTAAGTACCCTTCGAAAATTTCGAGTTTATGTAAAAGTCACTTTTCAAAACTTTTTTCCTCGATTTTTAACAAAAAATATTTTGATGCAAAACAATTTTTAAAACAATTCTTAGAAAGAAAATTTAAAAAAATATTTTTGCTAGTATTATTTATAATTTTTTGATAACTGCAAAAAAAGGCACTTTTTGCATGAAAATGAGGAAAAATGGGTTAAAATGGTAATTTTTAGGATTTTCCAAAAAAATTATAAAAAATATTAGCAACAATATTTTTGAAAATTTTCTAATATTAAAATAAAACAGAAGAATTCTCTGATAAACAGATGACAATATTTTTTTGATTTCCTCTCCGCTCGTCACTCAGATCTGTACTTGTTTATCAGTTCGCAATTAGTTGTAAATTATACTGGTTAAAATGTGTATTTAAATTACTTTGTGTGTAGAATTTCTTGATAAGCTTTTGACATATATGCGTATATGACTTGTTGGTCGACATTGATAGATGAACTTGGCAATTAGCTTCAATTTTCGACTACTATATAAAAGAGTAGCGGTTTCTTTAATTCCGCACAAAATGAAGTCTATAGGTTTCGCACTATTCTGTCTGCTCTGCACTGTGGCATGGGCTGAGGATGGAGATCCACAAACTGGAGGAGATGACGCAGCGTCGCCTATCGCTTTTAGCGTTTTTTACGCTACAACGGACCCATATGCTATTTCCAAAATAAAGGTAAGAAGTATAAACAATAATTACTTACAACACTTACTAATTATTCATTCATTTTTAGGCAAACTGGTATCAGGCTGAACTTCATTGTAGATCTGAGGGACACACTCTACTTGATATTCCATCGGAGATGGAACAATATGCAATTGAACAATTTCTTACGGATAATATCGCGGATGATCCCGACACGTTTAACACGTCTCCAGTTTGGACCTCAGGATCAAATCACGGATCTAGCACCAAATACGTATGGGGCAACACTGGCGAACGCATTCGTTATGACGAGTTCCTAACTCCACCCACAACAAAATCCACACGTTGCATCGGCTTTAATACACGTACCAATAAGTGGTCCAATCACAGTTGCCGAGACGAACGTTACTTTATGTGCCGGAAATTTGCACTAGAAGCATGTACATAATAATTCGCATTGATATTTGGAATGGCTTCTTATAACTTTGGTGTCGGTGTATAAAATATTATATTAAACGCTCATATTTGCAATCAGAACTCAAAATTTTGTATTTTTATTTTATTTTTTAATTTAAGTTTCCTTATTACTTTAAAGATATCGAAGAGCTGGTATAAACATAACAATTATTTGAAATTTATCAAAATGCCTAGAATTCGACTGAAATTGCCTGCATTTTAGGGATTTTATTTGAAAAGAAAGTATTTTTAATTATTGAAAATTAAACTATCTGGGGTGCCACAGAAATCTCTTTCACCTGAAAAATTACGTAAATTTCATACAAATGTACGTCAAATTCAAGTGAAAGAGATTTCTGTGGCACCCCAGTATGAGAGATTAGCTTACAGAATTCTGCGCAGTAAATATAGTATTTTAGAGTAATTTTTGGTGGGAAATGACATGGAGTTCAAATATATCCATTGAGGTATTGAAGAAGAATAAGTAAATAAATAAATAAAATGACTAGTAGACATGGGAAGATGATTATGTGCATTAGGTCCAGTTAAAAATTGTACACAAAGGCAAATAGACAGAACTAAAAAAAGTATTCAGATACGAGAATTTTAAATGTTTTAATTTGTAAAAAAAAGTTTGTTGGAACAATGCCAACAACACGCGGTGTTCCCAAGCGGTCCCCCATCTAAGTACTAACCGCGCCCGACGCTGCTTAATTTCGGTGATCGGACGAGAACCGATGTATTCAGCGTGGTATGGTCGTTGGCGAAAGACGCGTGTTTAGAGTATGATTTTCTATGTGAAATCGACAGTACATCTGGGATTTTGTGCTAAAAGTTATAAAAAGATTGATTCAACGAATCTGAACGAATCTATTGAACACATTTGATTACTTAACGCAAAGAAATCATAGCTGTATTCTGATTGAATGAAAATTAATAATTCTAATAAATATAGAAAAATACAGAAAGAACTAAAAAAATATTCAGTGCTTGTTTTAAAAAGTGTTAATGTAATTCCACCAAAGAAGGAACTCATGCATAAATTATTTTTATTTACAACATTTTTGAACATTTTTGTTGTCCACTGCAGTTTAAATCAAAATGGGCTCGAGTGTTGCACTGGAGTTGCACGCTCTTTCGCATACGAAATAGTATTCATGATTGCAATCTTCACTGTACCAGTCTTCATCCAAACCCATGACCAAGCAGCCTTCCTTTCCTGTCAAATCAGATTGCGGCTCATCCTTAGCCCATTTCCTAAAGCCTAAGGGTGTACCAATGTCCATCCAATTCCATGTTTTCAGATTCCCCAAATTGTTGCCACCGAGCCAAAATTTCTCATTACCCAACAAATTACCTAAAAAAAAATGTTACTTAAGTTAAATTAATATTTTTAATTTTATCATGTGAGTTTTCATACCACTGAGATTTATGCTGCGAATCACTTGATTATGACGCTGGAGACTTGTGACTGTAGCTAGCATCATATTAGAACGTTGACAAGCCCTTTGAGCATGGAACCAATTTGCCTGGAGCCAAATAATTTCACATGGACATAAGTTGAGCAATTGTGAAATAAATTTACCTTTGCAAAAGTCGCGGCGTAAAATTTTCCTTTGTAAGCTGATGAAACAGCTTCCTGGCATCTCCACATTTGCAAACTGCAGAAAATCAACAAAAGTCGGAGCAACATTTTGTCGGAAACTCACTGAAAAATTAAATATATTCTTATGCATTTAGTGGCTATTTATAGAGTTGCGATAAAAATCGCATCAAGAGTCGTTTAAAAAGCAATTAGTTAGGGTGCATAAATAAGTGAAATCGAATATTGTTTCTAGGAAAATATAAAATATTTATTCAATAGCAAAAATCGTTAACACGCTACAAACTTGTGTGTCCCTTAAACTTACGTGTACAATGTTAAAACTGCACATTAGTCTAGTCTTAATTTAGTCTAGAATGTCGAATGAGTGCAGGCTCTTAACATGAGTAGTTAAATATTTATTCAGTTTATTTATAGCTATTAGTATTTATCATTTTGTTACTAGCACTATACAAAAATATCATCGCATGTTGTTTTCTTTTTTTACATAGCTAAAATTTAATTTAAATAAACACTGATTAAAGTGTGACTGAAATTGATATATGAACTAAATGTGAAAACTTAAGTTATGTGACTTGAGTTTGCCTTTCATGAAAAATGCATACATTGTGTACGAGTATAAGGCATCTCGAAAACGGTTTACTTCTAAACAAAATGCAAAAAATATCTATTAAGAATTGAAAATGGAAAATTGCCTGTAAATTGATATAGTCTGAAATTTTTTCATACAGAGGGCAAGCCAAAAATTAAGGCAATTGAGTAGATTACTGATGAAATCATTTTAGAAACGAATCTAATGTACAGTCAGGCGCAGCCAACTTAATGCGCACATCAACAATATTTGGTGTTGCCAGATCGCAAAAATTGAACAGAAATCATAATAAGAAGTTGTTGGACGGACCTGAAAGTTGTAGACATGAATGAAATTTTAAATATGAGTGCAAAGTAATTTCATAGCATTGAGAATATGAACTTTAGATAAATATGTAATTATTTATAGATTATTAAAAGTACACTTAATTAGATTTGATTTTTTGCATTTAATAGAAAGTAGTCGCCTGATTGTCCCTGTTAGTTGATGACTTTCTTATTGCATTTCTTTTCTTGTCTGTTTTTTTAGTAATCTCCATACTGATAAGTGGGCGGCTGATGCGTCACTTTACCGCTCGGCTGGTAGAGATTGTGATGCGAGGAGGAGCGACGGGCAAAGTTGGCGGCAGTCTCTGAATAGGAATGCGATTGCGATTGCGAGTGTCGCTGCTGGCTGGATGGCGAATTGGCGCGTCGAGCACGACGCTCCTCGATGTTCGCCGGCCAACGTTGATGGTAACGCGTCGAATCTTCCGATGATCGACGACGATGATATCGCTTCGCCGAACTGTTGGCCAATGGAGCTGGCACTGGACTCGACTCGGGCTGCTGCTCTCGATGATGATAGCTGCTATCATCGCCACTGCCCGCACTTATGGCCAGCTGATACTGTCGCCTCATTCGCTCATCCAGCGATGAGTTGGGCGTGGGCGTGTGTATATCGATGACATCGCCATGCGAATTACGACGTGCCCTCTGCATATCCCGATCGTAGTTGTCGGGGATCTCAGTTCTTCTCTGCTTTCCACTGCGATGCTGTTGCTCGTGGGCATCCAAACGTTGTCGCCACTCGGCGGCCGACACTTGCTGGCCATAGAGATCGGGCTGTGCCTGGAACTGTGCAGCGCCATTGCCATTCGCACAGATATTCTGGTAGCTGGAACGACGCCAGCCATCCTCATAGCGACGTCGCAGCTGAGCCGCATCTTCCTCCACCGGCACAGGAGCATTCGCTGCCAACTGTTGACGTCGCTGGGAGCGACTCGAGCTGCTTTCCGAGGAGTCCTCACCGGAGGTACCCAGACCCTGATCCTTCTCATCAACGCCATAAGCCTTGTAGGGTGCGCCGAGGAAACCCTTGGAGCCATAGGCATAAGGACCATTTAATCCCATGCTGGGATATTGCATATAATACGACTGAGCAAATGGTTTCTCCATCACATGGCCCAGTTTCATGTTATCCACACTGTCATCCACCTCCGCATCGGTACCATCGTCACGTCCCGTCCAAGTCTGCCATGAACCAGGGCCAAAAAGCGACAACAATACAGGCAATAAGAAGAGTCCATGCATGGCGCCAAAGAAGATGACCAGAAAGACCATTTTGAAGAACACCAAAAAGATATAGCTCTGTGCCAGCAACAAGGCAATGATGCCCAATATTGTCGAACTGGAACCCTGTACAATGGGCAATCCCAACGAATGAAGAGCCTCCCGAACTCGTGCCTTGGGACTACGCTTCTTGGAAGACATGTACGTGTAGCAAATGTGTGCGGTAAAGTCCACAGAGAATCCAATGCACATAATCAAATTTATCATCGATATGGAATCCAGATTGACATCCCACAGTGCCATATATCCGGCCACGCCCAGTTCAATGGATATGACCGAGAAGGCGACCCACAGTGAGCACAGTATGTTGGGTATAAATATAAACGAGATGATCATCATGATGATGGCACCAATAACCATGGCCTGCAGTGAAACCGGACGAACCAATTCGAACTGATCGAAGAACACAAAGTATGGATGGAAGATGGAGGCATTCAGTGGTGAGTCCTTGCAGATTTTTCGCAAATCTCGAACCATTTCCTTCTCATGATTCGTATCCGTAATGTTGACAGCTTGAATCAGGAATCTCGAGGCGATAATCTGCGATTCATCCTCATTTAGACGCACGTCCAGGGAGAAGGGATTGCCGGGGAAAAGCCAATGTTCCTTCACAGCATCGATAAACGATGGTTCGTCATCGATAGTCTCGTTTAGATAATCGTTATTGCGCTCCATGAACGAGAGGAATGAACGTAGCCAGGACTCGGTGTACAATGAAGAGGTAACATATGAAGTATGCTCCAAAGTTCTGGTCAAATTCTCCATTTGTTCCTGCACCCATGGATCCGAGTAGTTGTAAGGACTCGATATAATAACCTGTATAAAAATGATCATATTTATTATGTGATCACTTAATAATTTGTTAAACAAACTCACCTGCATTCTGTAGGGAAATTCGCGATAGTAATCATCTTCACGATCAAAGAACTCAACGGAATAGGAATCCTCCCGCGACAATTTGCGACGCTCCAAGCCCTCTTTGATCTGTGTGACGCCATAACAAGCACCAGCCAGATAACTGGCAAAGGCCAAAATGATCAAAATCTTGCACCATTTGTTGTTGATCACCGCAGCCAGTTTGTCCTTGAAGAAGGCCATCAGCATGTGATCCTTGTTGTCAATGGGATTATCCGGATCGTTGTGATCAATGCCACCAGCCATGATCGCCTTGTAGAGGAAGTTGCGTTTCTCTGCAACAAAAACAACAAATTATTGTGAGTCCAGTTGCCATTGACCCCAATTCTTGCAGCATTTCTTGACTCTAGTCTAGTTTTTTTTTTCTTTAGTTTAGTTTGCCTCATGATCAAGTTCATGTTGCAGCTGCCAAGTAAATTAAATACTTGCAAAAAACTAATAAGCTTGTCTATAAGCCGGTTGTTCTGGCCAGGCGACTGTTGCAAGTGGACCTTGTCATAGCCACAACACAGCAAACACCAAGCCAATCCAAACCAATCCAAGCCGACCAATGTTCAAACTGCGTTTCGTCATCAATTACGCTCACTCGATCGTTGAGAATTGCTTAATTTTATGCTTGACAAAAGACTCAGTGACTTGAAATTGAGTTGACTTAAGAAGTTTTACCATCTCTTATTTATGATTGATTGACATGTCAAAAGCTTAAAAAAATCTGCAATTGTTTGAAAGATAATCTGTCTCAGAAGAGCTCAGGTAAGGTTTTTGAATGACATGGTAAAATAAAAGCAATATATAGATAGTTTTTTCTACTTTAAATAACTTAGAAAATGGGAAATTTGTTTGTATTTTTGGTTTTCAACTGAAATTAAGATAATAATTTTAGTTTTTGTTAATTGTCTATATTAAATTTATGTTTTTTTTTCAACTTCAATTCTTTTGACTCTCACATGAAGATTATAAAAGATACAAATATGAAATTTTGACACAAAATGGAACAGAAAATAAAGAACGTTTCTGCATCATTAACTCAAAAATCGAGTTTGTTTTGTGTATGTCACTCTTAAATCACTGCGGACGGCAGTCCGCGCTAGTGACGAAAGCAGCACGAATTGTGCGAAAGCGACTAGCATATATACACAGGAAGAATGGAAAATTTGCTATGACAGCCCGCTCAGGTCGAGCTACATACCGATCGAAAGGTATCAATTAAACTTACAAATGTGCATACTAAGACTTTTAAAAACTCACCTGGTTCGTGAGATAAACAGGTGTAAGTGGGAGGGCAAAATTTAAATGATTGGAGCTAATGGGGCCGTTGGAGCCTTTTTTATTTTTTTTTTAATTTTTAACTATTCTAATCAAAAATACGCGTCGAATGACACCTTGATCATCAAAATCCGATCACTGGCTCAGAAGATAATTAATTTTGAAACTTTTGGTGCCCTTCTCAAAACGAGATGAAAAGTCAGTCTGTTTGTTTGTTAGGATCAAATCGTTGATTTACCTTAAAAGTTTGAATGAGGACTTGTTCCCGCTTAAAAATCTAGAAACGTTTGTTCTACGACTTTTTCGAAAAAAAGCTAATTTAGCGGGAAATCGCTAAAAACCGCTAAAATTAAAACCCCTATAGCAGTCAAACGATAAAAGCTACAGATGCGATCTATATATCGTTGAAAAGGTATTTTGAAGGGCTGTTATGCATACCTTTTAACTTTTTTTCTAAAGTACATAGGTAAATTGCTACAGGTGACATAAGGTATTTTCCTCCACATTTTGGCGATTTTTGAGAAAACGCCGCTAGCGATTTTTTTTAAATTTCAGTATGTTTTAGTTTGTAAAATTTCGCGTTGTTTGATATATGACACAAAAAATTTTACCGATAGGTTTGGAAGATATAACCTATTAACTGAATATATACGTTTTACTTTGAATTGGAATAGGGCAACAGCAACAAAGTGTCATAGCAGCCAGTTTGTTTGTTTGGATCAAATCGTTGATTTAGCTTAAATGTTTAAATGAGGACTTGTTCCTGTTCAAAAATCTGGAAACGTTTGCTCTACGACTTTTGCGAAAAATCGCTAGTTTAGCGGGAAATCGCTAAAAACCGCTAAAATTGAAACCCCCATAGCATCCAAACGATAGAAGCTACAGATGCGATCTATATATCGTTGAAAAGGTATTTCGAAGGACACTGCTTGCAGCGTAATGCGGAAATTACCTGTTAGCTGAATATATACATTTTACTTAGAATGGGAATAGGACAGCAGCAGCAAAGTGTCATAGCACCCAGAGTTTAAGAGTGCTGATAGCTTTTGCGCTGGGCATGTTTGTTTGTAAAGGGGACCAGTGTTGCCAGACAATTTGTTATAGCTTGTACAAACAATAATCAAAGTTGACAAAGCTATACTGTCAAAAAATATTGTAATTTCAAAATTTCTGATGTCTTATTCAAAAATTTCTGATATCCCATAAAAAAACCTCTTTACGAGGTAAAAGTCTAGTGACAAAAACATTTTCATGCCCCAAAATTTCTGATATCCAATTTTGTGACGAATAAAATTAAGTTTTACACATAAATTATTTTAAACAAAATTTTTGCATTCGGCACTGCGCAAAACAGTAAGTTTTATTTGGTCTGAAGATTTGAGACATTTTAGCGCAATGTGCCGAGTGCAAAAATTTTGTTTAAAATAATTTATGTGTAAAACTTAATTTTATTCGTCACAAAATTGGATATCAGAAATTTTGGGGCATGAAAATGTTTTTGTCACTAGACTTTTACCTCGTAAAGAGGTTTTTTTATGGGATTAAGATGTTCTTTAAAATGGCACAGTAAGTCAAAATTGAACAAACGGCATTCCCAACAACACTTTCTTAGTACCTAGTAATTAAAAACCTCAGGGAAAAGAAATTTTTAACAAAAAGCAAACCAATCTATAGATTTGTTTAGCCCAATTTTTTACAATACTTATAGGTACTTGACACTCACCCTTAATAGCCACTGACATGGGCTTCACCTTGCAACCGAAAATGGCATGAAGATTTTTGCGTTCTCTGTAGCCCGAAATGGCCATGCAGGCGGCAAAGAATGTGATGTGCCAAATGAATGTGAAACACACAGCAAATACTGAATAGGTGCAAAAGATCTTAACCGAACGAAACGGACTGATGATGCCAATCAGAAAGGATATGAAATCGGTGACCGATGTGATGGTAATTGAAACAGCTGCCTCAGACATCATATGAGCCATTCTCAAATGAACGGGCATCTTGGCCGGAGTGCGACGCCAACCAGCTAACATCACAAACGTATCATCGATGCCAATGCCTAGAAATTAAATCAATTTGATAAATATTTAAATCTTACACAAGTTTAAGATGTCGAACTTACCAATCATAAGAAAAGGTGCTGCCAGATTAATGCCAATAAACTCAATACCACAATACATGGCCAAACCAAAAGCAGCCAATGTGGCCATTATAGCCGAAATATTACCCATTAGGCCAAGCCAAGGTTTCGAGCGTACTGCATCGCCCATCATGCAAGTGATGATACTAGAAAAATTGATACAAAACATTAACAATTACACTTCAAATGAAATATAATTTAATTCATTACCTGAACAAGCCCATTAATAGAAATGTGGAACTGAAGTAAGGCACAACCGTCTTGGTATTTTTCTCCAGTTCGTGGTCTAAAGTGCGAGAGGCAAAGTATGATACCGAAATGTGCTTAAACATGCCCGTGGTTTCAGCCTTGCCCACCACACGCAAAAAGGTTTCCTCCCATTCAGCGCCCCTAGAGAAGATAATAATTGTAAAAATCTTGCAGTTCTATTTTAAATAAAATTTCCACTTACTTGGCATCTTGACGTTTGGTATCGGCAGTGACAAAGTAAACTAATTGTATAGCTGGCACGCTTATAATATAATTATCCTCGGTGAGTTTTGTGCCACCAAAGAATACGGGAAAGGCATGGGCATCCCAAGTCACAGGATTAAACATAATGGGAAATGTGAGATTCAGTTGACCCGATTCGATCTAAAGGGAGATTGAGTTCATTTATTTATTTATTAATTTTTTTTATTTATTTTTTTAATTTTGACAGAAAATCAATTAAATTTTAAATCAAAATTAGAAATATAATTTTAAATTATTAATGTAAATAAATTTTAAAATAATTTTAATTTATAATGAATTTAGTTTAAAATGAATTTTATATAAATATTAAGTAATAGTAAATTAGTTATAATTCAGTTTAATACTTGTACTTACATCATCCATTAATGCATCCAAGTTTAAGATATCATTCTCGAAGCATTCATTCTCCCAGCGTGCACAATTATCCTTGTAGGTAAATGTATCGCCATCATATGTCGTCGTCGCATTCTGTATGAGATTGTCCAATTGCCGTAGCTCCATAAAGATCTCACGACGCAACATATTCTCATCGCCATCTTTGGGTATGACAATGACTCGACCAAAGCGACCTGCAATTGACGAAAGACAATTGATTAAATGAGGCTTAGATACGGTTTGCGGTTTACTGTTTCCTGTTGCCGCCTTGCCTCAAGGTTGCCACTAATAGTCTAAGCACATTGATTCCGCATGTCATTTACTTAACCAACTAATTACCAAATAATTTGATATAATCTTATGAGTTCACTTAAAAGTTTCCCATTTATTGGGGAAGTCAAACTTTAATTTTTTGATAGTAAGTTCATATTTTCAACTTTTAAATGATTTACTTTTTTAACTACAGTATTCTCGTTTTTTAATAATTTCATACAAAAAAACTCTTGAAAAGAAGTTCGCTCTAGAGAAGCTAAACTGTACTAATAGATTACTCTGGGAACCGAAAAATGAATAAATCTTGTTTGTTGATTTTTGTAAACATCATTTGATGGTTAAGTGGCGAAATATAATCTCAGGCTCGTATCTGTCAGATTTAATCAAAAGTTGACCCTATTTGGTACCAGTGTGCAGTGCGCCTAGGCCTCCTTCAGTGCCAGCGCCTTCATTGTGTGTGTGTGGCGACGTGACAATAATTTGAATGAGTTTCATTTATGTTTTTTTTTGAATTTTTTTTATTACTTATTTCGTGTGTGCGCCGTTTTGTCCGTATAATTCACTTCCACTTTGATATTTGTACAAATCGTTTGTGTGTTTAATGCGCCATAACAAATGCAACACCGTCCACTTGCGTCAGTCTTAGCCACATTTTTATATTTGTGTGTAAATAAATCTAATAAATTGTATATCAATAGATATGTTTGGCTTTGCATCTAGGCAGAACGTGCCCGTCCACACGTTGCCTTGTCTTTTTGTGAATGAACTTGTAAAGGCCGACAATATTTTGATATAAGAAAACTTTGCACGTTGCTGCGATTAGAGATACAATTGAAGAGGTTTGAGATACATTTCAAGTGATTGTTAATTAAAGTCTGAACTGTTGATGAAGAAACTGGCATCTGCTTATCAATTTAATGGGTTTTAGTATGATCTGAATTTAAATAGAATTTTAATTGAAAGATCACGACTATCATAATATTTAAAGTTAGAAATACATTCATTTACTATCTTTAGCATTCCGCAATGTATTTGATTGCAAAAAAAGTAAATACAATAAAATTGAATCGTAATTGTTACCTAAGTATTTATTATTTGGTATACAATGTAAAAATGCAAAGCAAAGCCATTTTATTTTCAAGACTTTCTCAGTGGTATTTCAAAAAAATCCTAATAATCTACAATTTATTTAAATTTAAAAAAAGGAAAAAAAAATTTGACAATCGAATTGTGTTTCCCATACCGGGAATTGAACCCGGGCCTTCCGGGTGAGAGCCGGATATCCTAACCACTAGACAATATGGGAGGTGCTTGCAAGCAACGACAAAGCAGCAAATGAACAGCCACCACTAGGCTCCTTGACAAAAAGCATATAAATTTATTATTATTGTTGACAGGAAAAAAATGTAAGAAAAAAGTTTAACTGATAGTCCCAATCAATTTATATAACATTCGAAGCAATGGAAAAATTGTAGCAACGATTTGTTGCGCTACATAAAAATAAAAAAAATTTATTAGAGTCCGAGTGGACGTGGCGAAAGTTGCATTACAGATTAGTTTACCACACATGCAACAAAGCGGGCGCGTTGCGGTTTTTGGTTTAAAAGGCATTTGAAATCGCCTCCGTGTCTGGTCTGGGAATAAAGTGCAAGCGAAGCGAAGCGCAGTCAACTGGTCGTAACCGACTAAATGCGGTCTAGATAATGCCCATATACAGTTAGCTAAAATGCACCACAAATTGCTCTTTGTGTTCAGCCTCAAGACAACGCTACATCCACAGCCACAATCATAGCCACAGTCAACAGCCACTCGTCCGACTTGTTCATCTTCAATATCAGTGATTGTCAAAACAGAGTTCAATGATGCTACCACAACACTTACACACACACACACACTCCATTCACTATATTCATACATTTAAATCAAGCTCAAATAAATGAGTGGTTAGATGAGTTGTTGGATGAGTTAAGCTCTAGAAAAAAACTAGCTCTTAGATTATTTTATAGTTGCAGCCTCGTTGCACATTCGCAAATCGAGTGCAGCAACTTTATTCAGAATGAGGCCAACAAATTTCATTTCGCGAATCATTTGTTAATTTGCGCGTATCTTTAACAGTTTTGGCTTTTTTTAATGGTCCAGCTTGAACATTTCAGTGGTAAATTCAGTGAGTTGTTCAACTTGACTGTACTCATTATATTTGATGATTTTTTACGACTTACTGCGGTTACTTTTAATCGTTTCGAACACTTGACTTCGCATATCGCACACGTTTTTCAATTTTGTGCAATATTTTTTTTTTGCTACGTGCCATTATTTAGTGATTTTGCAAAAATAAACTATAAAAAAATAAACTTTTACTAATCCAAAAAAACTCTTACTTCATGTTATTTTTCCATTTGTGTGCTAAGAGATTTACGAGGGCGAGTACTTTCATAAGGCACTCGTATTGCAATTTTTATGGGTCAATAAATAATGATTTTCACTAAATCATGCACCAGAATAAGCTGGAATGTCCATTTGAAAATAACACATTTTAAATAGCTATTTTTAATATATCATTCTAAATTATGTTTTTTCTAATGCTAAGCCCGCTTCAAATTTGAGTAATTTTCCATCAGAATCACCGCCTCCCATATGGTCTAGTGGCTAGGATATCTGGCTTTCACCCAGAAGGCCCGGGTTCGATTCCCGGTATGGGAAGATATCTTTTTTATTTTTAATTGATCTGGAAGTATTTTAATAAGTTTAAACTATTTCAAATACAGATTTTATTTCTAGAAAATAACTCAAGTCTTGTTTTGCTTTGACTGAAAATAAATATCATTTGGCAAATTTTGCGCCATCTGTTAGGCATTGTTGTTAACTCGGGCTAATAAAGCGTTTAGCGTAGTTAATAGCGTGTAGAGAAACAGACGCTACTCGGTTCAAGACCTCAATAACAAATGAAGCCCACATCTCCCCCCCAGATCCGTTGCATATTTTAAGGTAGTCTTGAACTCAAAGTCAGAGCGGAAAAAATGTTTAAATAATATCTTGGGTAATTTTGTAATGGCGGCTATTTTCACTAGAAATTCATATACAAATTTCGGGGAAGTGACGAAGGCGATGAGACGACGCAGCTGTGTCGGGTTGCAAAAAATGTTGCAATTTTTAATTGGATGACTAAATGGGTGTCGTCGTCGAGCCATTTCACTTGCCCAATGCTTGCCATAATGGCCAACAAACATTTGTTGTAGTTGTTGTTGTTGTTGTTTACTTACCGGGTCTCGTAATGCGTCCCACATTGAAGCGATGCGTATAATTCACCTTAAAATATTGCTCAACAACCGCACGCTCGGCCTTCCCCTCGCCATTAATAGGCGAAAATAGATATTCAGGATCGATTTGATATTTTAATTGCTGATAACTGCAAAAGATAATAAAAAAGAAAAGAGGCCAAATAAAACATTAATTATAAATTAAAAACTTTTAACTGTTATTTCATGTTTTCAACTTACCCTGTCATACATAGCAGAGTTATCATCACAGGTATAATGACAAAGTAGCCCGGATGTTTGGCTATGCAAATGCCAAGATGATAAAATGATTTATTTAGTGTCTTATCGACACATGATATGCCGCAAGTCATCTGCCAAAATACAAATAATAACAACACATTATTATAAAGTACACTTATTAAGTTAAATAAAGGAAACAAGCACAAAATGCTTAAGATCTTAATACATTAAAGCTCAGCTTCAAATTGCGTGCATGTCGAACTCACATGTGAGCTGTTTAGTGAAGGTGAAAGACATAAAGCAAAGGTAGATTTTGGTGCTATTATTATAGGCTATAAGTACTTGTCTACGAATGCCTAGATCTATGGGGCTTCGTGTCTATTTGGCTTTGTTCATCGACACCTTCAACTTCAACTTAACACACACGCATTGCCTCAACTTCTCCGATGTTTTCTGAATGAATTCGAGAAACAAAACTGCCCTTGTTCGACTAACAAAACACAACAATAAAATAAATAACGTTGAAAATACATATAAGCTAATGTGCGCTATTAGCACGATTATAGAAGTCAAGTACGGCGGTAATATAAAAGACTGCTATTAACTAAACCCACAAAAAGTTGTATATAAGAAATGTAATTATTGTAGAAGGAAATATTGTCTAATAAAACAAATGATAATATTAATATTTTAAAAAAAATGAAACAAAAAATTTAATGCCGCCCCCGGGTGGACTCGAACCACCAACCTTTCGGTTAACAGCCGAACGCGCTAACCAATTGCGCCACGGAGGCTGTTGGTTGCTGAGTGTCAAATCTCATTTTCGTACAACACGTGCTGAGAGCTCAACTAGAACTTTATTTTTCTCGTTTTATCAGAAATCGTTGCCAGCTTCAAGAGGGCTACAATTCTCACAACACACATGGCCTCCGTGGCGCAATTGGTTAGCGCGTTCGGCTGTTAACCGAAAGGTTGGTGGTTCGAGTCCACCCGGGGGCGGCCATATCTTTTTACTATTTTAGTCAGTTTAATTTAATAAATGTTTTTAAGAAAGTGTATCAAAGATAGTGGAAAAATTTCATTCATATCTCCGACAATTTAAAAAATAATTAAAGACTATTTTGAGGCACGTGTCTAAAGACTGAATTAAAGATAGCTGAATCGCAACAGTTGAACCTTTTAAAACCTTTAATTGGATAATTCATAACAAATTTGGAATTTCATCTTAAAGGAAATGAGCTATTTGCAAGTAGGAAATTATTATTTAGTTGAAATGAGTACTTTTTTGTTAATGCGTGAAACTTTTGACAATTTGGCAGTTAAATTGTCAAAATGTAATTCTTTATTTTAAAACTACATTTTTTTAAACAAAAACGTTCTGTTATTTATAAATGTTGGCAAAGTAACCAACATATATAATATTTACTAAGACTTTATTGTTGCTGCGCCATTTGTTTAAGCAATTATTCATGCCAAACACAGAATATCGCATCAGCTTTTGGCATTATGAATTTGTTAAACAATATGCCTTTATGTACTCTACATGAACAGAACATTAGCATTATAATTGCACAAGACTGAGCCTAATGACAAAACATGAAAACAAAAAAATAATAACAATGAGAAGAAGGAAGAAGAACAGACCTCAACAATACATTAAAGCCGAAAATGAACTTGCTAAATGTCTTTTGAATTACAGACATTGAATGTAAAGTGTGACTGTCTTGCTGTTAAAGTACAAGGAACCTGCTGTTAAAATCTAGACTGCAAATTGCCACGAGCTGTAAAGTGGACAGTTTCTGACTGTTAAGCACGGTTGCCACAATTGGCGTATTTGCGCCAAAACTGGCTCTTTTTTTCACGTTGACGCAATGGAACTTTTTTTCGATTTGGCTCTTTTTTCCATCAGTTCAGAAGCAGTTGTTTTGTAATATTTTGTAACATAATCACTATATTAAGATGAAAATGTGAAATACTTTGGAAATGAGTGTTTGTGAACGAAATATTTTTTATTTAATTAAATGCAAAAAAAAACATGAACTGTAAAAAAAGTTTGAGTGTTAATTAGTTTCTGTTAATGTACAGAGAACTACTTATCAAATACAGAAAATTGCAAGCAGTTAATGTTAAGCTGCGATGACTGCTAAGCTGCTGTTGTTAGACTGGACTGAAAATTATAAACAGTTGCTGTTAAAAAGGTGACTGTAAGGCTTAGGACATCTGATTGTTAAGTCCTTTGTCTGTTAAGCAGCTGCTATTAACGAACAATCTGCATACCATAACTAACACCTGGTCATAATTAAGTTGTAAAATTAAATGACGTTCGTTTTTTGTTTGCTTTTGGACTTGGCATTTGCATGCTAAACGCCAACTAAGCGTCAATTTAATAAGTTTACACTATATTGAACATAGGCATATTTTTATTTGTATCTGTATCTCTATATCTATATTTACATATACGAACAACTTTCCATTTTTGTCTTGGGTTCAACGACAACTGACTCTGCACTTTTACCAAATTGTAACAAAACTGAAATTACAAAACATGTCCACAGAAAAGCCTTTTCGAGTCGCTTCAGTCAAGGTTACGGCTCAAGTCTGGACCGATGTTGTTATTGTTGTTGTTGTTGTTAATGTTGTGATGACTTTTGGTAGCGCTTGTGTTGGCATAACGGTTCATTATGTCAAACTGATTTAATGAACAAGCCGCTCGCCCAAACATCAAAAAGGAGTATTGTGGCAACAGTTGCTGTTGTGTCTGAGGTGTTGAGTGTGTGGCCGGCAATATTTATTATGTATGTATGTATATGTTTGTGTTAAAAAGGCCAAAAGCAAATGAGTTTTTATTTTGTTGCTGTTGCTGCATAAACTCGTTCAGTTCAGTTCAGAGCAGGGCCAAACACCTCAAGTCCAAGTTGTCACTTTTGTGGCATAATGCAAACATTTGGAGCGGTAAAGAGTTATGCAAATAAGAGGCACAGATACTTTACCAAGATGTGGGGGTTTTATCTAATTTAAATTTAATAGAATTTGAACAGTTTAATAATTTTTTGAATGCAACTACTATGGGGAATACTTAATAATAAGTTAAGTCCATATCCATCAATATGTTCACGTGCTAACCAATAATTTTGAGCATCTTTCTTTCCAATTTAATTTACTGTCAACTGCCTAATTTACTCTTCCTCGCGCCTCCCATATGGTCTAGTGGCTAGGATATCTGGCTTTCACCCAGAAGGCCCGGGTTCGATTCCCGGTATGGGAAGATATCCTTTTACTTTTTTTAAGCTCTTTAATTTATTTTAGAATTTATTTAAAGTATTTTAATAAGTTTAAACTATTTAAAATACTAATTATATTTCTAAAATGCAAATTTGGCCGTCTTTTCGTTTGAAAAACTCAAGTAATTAGTAAAGTTTGTTTTTTTAGGTTTCACATTTAAATATTTTTAGTGCATTTAACTAATCAAGATTGCGAATGCTTAAGCCAAGACACATTACACTTTTTGAACTGTCACTGCACATTTCTTTACTTTTTCATAATTTATCAAAGAGTTTCTCTGTCAGCTTTAATTATGTTTATCATTTCTGCATCTGTGTACACTCAAATTTTGATCAACATACTTTCACTTAATACTATTGCAATTTCTATTGCAGTATTCAGAACTGTCTTCACCAATTATTTGTTAAATATCAACTCAAATCCGTATTTTAGTTTAACTTTGCTATATTCAACGCTCTGCGCTGAAATGAAGCTATAAATAGATATCTCAAACTATTAGTATGCAAAAAAATTTATTTAAAAATAAATATTTTACAACATCGGTGTTATAACGGAGGAGTTTCAAATTCAAAGTTCATTAGTGAGGCTTACAATTGTGGCGCAAGCTTCAACTTCAACTTCAGCTTCAACTTCAACTTCAGCTTCATTTTAAAGTTTTCATAATCAGCTGGTAAATGACATTAGATGTCCAAATAACTGCGGGCTCATTTTGTTGTTGTAGTTGCTGTGACTAATGCAATTTGTAAGCTTATGAAATTAAAACCGAAATATTGTCAAGTCCCCCAATAACACAAACACTGTATTTTTTTTGGTTTTCCATTTGCAGCGATCACACGTTCAGGCCAACGACACCTTGAGAATTTCCCGTATTTCTCCTTAGCATAAATGCGTGCCAAGAAAACTGACCAAAAAGCTTTAGCACAATATTGTATATACAATTATACATTTTATATGCTCATTTAAATGTTGAGAGCATCAAAAGTGATTGCTGCATAATTTGTGGGTCTTCTCATTTTTGCTTAACTGGGTTAAAAGCCAGCTGATACTGTTTGAATTGATGGCAAATTCTAAAAGCATTTTTAAATAAAATGCAAATAGCAAATTTTACGCACATTTTTCAAAAAAACACATTCGAAATTCTTAACAACAAATGAAAAGAAAAAAAACAACAACAACGCTGAGAAAGTTGCCGCCTGCCCAAAATGAGTTTGTCGCTTAAGTCTTTTGTTTGCGCTTGTTTGTTTTGTTGTTGTTTTTTGGTCAACGCCAAAACCATTCAGCATTTTATTCTTTATGGCTTTGCATGTGAGTGTGTGTGTGTGAGTGTCTTGTTATTATTTTTGTCGTTTATATGCATATTGATTTCTTTGAAAGAATTTTTTGAACTTTTTGCTGTGCCAACCTTTTATTTTGTTGCCCTTTTTGCAGATTTTTTTTTTGGATACCCTGTAAATATGCGCCAGGGGTAAATTGCACCACAAGTTGGCAACTCCTACATATTTAATCTATATTATCAGAATAGTCTTGATATGTATATTTGCATGATATATTTAAGATTAGAAATTACTGATTTTTCTTAGGGTATTGCTTAGTCCAGCAATTTTATCTGCTGCTTACCACCTGCTTGTTTATATCTTTTTCTTGGTTTTTGGGTCAATGAGGATCAGACTCAGCGTCAACTTAAATGTTTTGCTAATTTCAATTTCTTGTTAACTTGTCAAGTGTTCCACATGTCCAGATTTTATTACTTACTGGCAACAAAATATGATCGTAAGCAAAGAGAGTGGAAGGCAATTACACTAGAAAAATAACACTTCTTTTACTTTCGCTTCGAAAATATAATAATAATTTAATAATTAAATTTACAATATTTTGCAATAAAAATAATATTTTATAAATATCACTTCAAGTGTTTTTCATCTTATCTTAAACATGATTGATTTATAAAGTGTTTTAAATGAAGGTTGTGCAACATTTGGACAACATAATTACTCCATGCGGGTTTTTTTTGTTAAGCTTTAACACAGACCATCGAATATCCAGTAAAATCTGGAGTTTACCAGCTGACTGCATACAGGTTGTTGCAGCTGTTTTTTTGCTGATGTTGTGTGTTGTTGTTGTTTATGTTTTCTGCAAAGTATTTTCATCATCAATCTGTCGTATTACATGAATTACATAATCCTGGTTTACCCACCGCAAATTGCCATGCCTTTGGTTTTGTATGCGCAGCCTCGTTTTCTTTTTCTTGCTTCTTAAACAATTTATTTTATATAAGTAATTTATTAATATGCACAAAACCAACAGCAGCGCAAATTGATTGCAACGCCGAAACCACAAATACAAATACAAATACTTAATTCAACAAGTTTTCCTTTTTGCCAAATCACAAAATCAACAACTTTCACTTTTTGGCCAGACTTTATTTGTGGCCCAAAAGACATGCCGACGCATAAAGCAATAAATGCCAAAAATCTTGCGAAAAAATATATTAATTAATATTTAAATTTATATTTTTTTTTGCTAATGCCAAATTCCCCAAAACATAATCATCATCAAAAAAAAAAAAAAACAAAAAACCCAAAAAAGTAGCTACTTATGTGTATCTCAAATCATTTGCCTTGTGGGTGGCTATAAATTTGGGTCAAGTCATTGAAGTAGAACCCAAGCTATTTAGTGTTGACCTTAGTATGTGGGCGTGGCCTGTCTTTAAAGACAAACAATTTAATAATTATGTTATTTTGATTGTGATTTGTGATTGTCAACCCCAAAGCTGATTTACTTGTATTTTGGTTGTGTTTTTTTTTTTGTTTCTATTTCTTTTTGGCAACAGGCAGGCAAATAACCTTTGCGTATTTATTATTTCTTACAAATTGTTGCCACACATTTGTTTGCAATGAATTTTAATTAGTTTTGCTTCGAGGCTAACCAAAAATTAACATTGAGCCGCACTTAAAACAAATAACTGAACACGGCTCTAATGATAGCCGGCACTTGTTTGGGTTCTGTCTTTAAATTAAAAAAAAAAGAGCGACAACGAAAATCCTAAAATCGAAATCACTTTCTACTTTTTCGGCGAGTTGAACCTCAAGTTGAAATTGTTGTTGTCTGACGCATGCGCGACCACCGCCTGTATCTGGGTCACACACACCAGCTTACGCACACTCACTCCACACACACACACACACACACACCACACTCATACACATTTATTTACACACACGTTAGTTTGCTCACTGTAACTGCTTTCAATTTGAATTCAGTTTTTATCTGTTCGATTTTTGATATGTTTTTTTAGTTGGCTTTGCATTAATTAGCAATTTATGGGCTAGTTTTAAAACGGTTTTATAAGACGCATTTTTACTACTTCATCTCCTTTTTCTGCCTTCTTTTATTTGCATTCGATTTGTGGTCTTTGGGTCAGTGGAACAGCTCACAACTGATTAAATCATTAAATGCTGTTAAAAGCCACTAAAGCTACTCATTTAATAAGAAACAAAGCCGAACATTTCCGGTGATTGCATTCAAGATTTGATATATATCAAAGTAATTGCTACAACTGAATGATTTGACACCTTTTTTAAGGTTTTTTTATGTGCTGTTTCGAGTTGAGTTTTCCTTAAAAATGTACTTTTGTGAGTTGACATTCATTCGTTATAGATCAAAACTTTTCATGGTTGACTGAACTGAAAAGCTTTAAATTATTAATTTAATTGATAAGCTCGGAAAGCAGTTAATAATTTGCTAAGGTGCAAGAAAAACTAAAAATTAAAATACACTAAAAACAAACTGATTATTCTTGATGTATTATTAGACCAGCGGTGGGCATGAAATCTGAATTCGAGAGCACTACAACAACAACAACCCTGTTAGAGCAGCCGCTGCTGCCGGAGCCCCTGCGTGCCCAACGCTGATTTAGACAAAAATTCTTTGTTTTGTCAGCAAGATTTATATTTGAAGAAAATTTTTGATGTTTGAAAATAAGAGAAGAGTAAATTAAATGAAAACTTATAAACATTTTCTAAAAATTCTACATATAAAACAAAACAGAAGAAAATGGAAAACCACATCTTACGTTTTCATTTTAAAAATCCTATCTACACTTTGAATTTGAGCCCAGTACAGTTGTGTTCAATTTAAAAACAATTCCCCTCAATCAGAGTCCTAGCTCACAACAGGTAGTCCACAAACCATTTTAATTGCTTAGATATTTGATTTCCACCCTTCTGATGAAAAGATCTTTTCAGCAGTTTTCCTTCAACATTCTTCAGCAGGTAAGAATCGAGAGCTGCTGCAAACTGGTTTCAACTGGCAACTTGGAAATTGGATATGAAATGCGATTGCTGAAGATTCACTTTTACTAAAATTCATCAGCATTTCACAGCTATCAATTAACAACTTTCAGCACGCGACTTTAAATGATTTTAACAATTTGCTAAACTTGGCAAATTGCCATAGAGTTTAACAGAAAACTGTTAGCTTAACAACAAAAAATTATGGTGTTTGCTAAAGCGTTTAACACGAAAGCTGTTAGCAAATTGACCGAGTCCAGTTCCAGTTCCAATTCCAGTGTCAAGTGGGCCTAAAACAAATGACAAATCCATCAAGGTACCTAGCTAACTACCAAGTGTTTACAAGTGCTGCCAAGTGAGATTTCAATTAGGTTTAGGTGGTCTGAGAGGGGAAGAGAATGAGAATTGTGTGATAGGCCATTTGAAAGGAAAAGTGGCCAGCGAGACGTTCCAGAAAATCTCTTATAACCATAAAGCAGAGTGCTCTGAAGTGCCGTTAACTCTCAGTTATTATACCACATGTACATGCATATAAAAACACTACACACATATATATAAAATATATATGGCCCCAAGTTACACATGTGTGTGTATGCACTTTCTTTTTTTCTACAACATTTCTCGACAGTTTCTGCCTTGGCTTCAACTTGGCTTTCGGCTTGGCGTTTTTTTCTCTCATTCTCCTACTTCTCTTTTTATATATTGTATTTCTTTCTTTTTACGTACACGTATCTCTTTCTTTTTCTATTGGTCTGTCAATTCGAAGATTTATTAAGTCGATGCTGGAATATGCCTGAAAAACGCCATCATAATTGCTCATTTTCCAACGGAAAGTGAACTTATAGTAAGAGTAAAAGTCAGTGTGATAAGCCTAATTAACATTAGCTCCATCCACATGTCCAAAGAAAGTGCAAGTTGTTGTTGCTGGTTTTTGCTCTGAGTGGTGGTAGTGATAGTTGGTAATGGAGATGAAGATTTATATGCTTGACATACCACTAAAAGCAGCCACAAGCTAAATAATTACCATTTGTTACTGAAGAAAATAAGTTTTCTAAAATTCTCTACAATTTTTAAGACTGTATAAGTTTTCTTGTATAGTTTATGTGTCTTTCAATCTCTTTTAAACATTTATAAACATAATAAAGCTTTTCATAGTCAGTGTTCTGTAATAAAATAAAGAAAACCTTTCTATTCTTTTTTTTTTTTCTAAAATGTCTTTACTTAGCTGAGAGCTTATAGTCTTAAAAACTTCCAGAATCAATTTTAAAGTCTTGTTTTATACTAATTAGAGCACCAGGAGTTGATTAAAAATGAAAACTCAAAATTTAAAATTTATATTTATTTACATAATTTAAAATTATTCATTTTCTAGGAAACATTTTTTTTTATCAATTTCCTTATTTTCTTAAAAAGTTATAGTAATTTTTCCTATTAAACTCCTTATAATTTACACAAATTTTACTTTAGACACAACTGTACCTAAATAATTGCATTAAACGTTAACTAAACACACACTTGGCCTTTTTCCATTTCGATTTCGAAATTACTTTCGGCCTTGAACATAATTGAATTCCCCCCAAAAAAATTAATACAAAACTTGACTCAAACGAACCGGTTGCGGCAATTTCACTTGAACTTTCATTAACTTTGACTGACTGGAGCTGTAAACTCCTTTTTGTGTTATATGTTCAATAGGTGCGGGTCCGAGGGAAGCCACAAATATTTTCACATTACATAGTCCAAGAGACCAAACCGGATCACAATGATTATTGTATATTTTTTTTGTCGAGCAAAGTTTCGCAGTTAATGACGTTCATTTGGTGGACCGATAACTGATTGGATTTTGGGGTCGTTGGCGGGGTGTGTGTTTGAGCCAAGTTTATGTAATCACTTCGGGTCGTATGTTCAAAATGCAAACTTATGAGATGTGTGTGTTCGACTATTGGCTAATGTTTTGCTATTGATATTTGGACTTGTTATTGTGTCAAAACTTTTTCCGCTTCATTTTTAATGCCAATTTGTATTTGAATTTCAGTCTCAGGTGTTGGCTTTGTCAATGTCCACACACACAACAGCTGCCCCTCTGGTAATTGTATCTCTGCTCCAATTTGATAGCATTCATTTAACTGTCAACGTTTTTGAGTTGCCAGAGAAAACCGTTGGCAGAGTTGCTCTTGCTCCACTTGGAAACCAAATTAAAGTATTAAATCAAACTAGTTTCGCTTAAAACACATTTAATTATTCGCCAAGGTGCAAATTGACTTAAATCTGTCTGTTTATTTTTATGTTTATTCCGCAGTAAAATCTTGAGCTGAAGAGCGCCAAAATAAAATCAACAAATTAGTAATAATTGACCAAAATTTGATCCTAAATTGGCCATTAAATTGTTGTAAATTGCAGGAGATACGTGATAATGTCTACAATTCTATTATATTGAAATATTTCTATATTGCTGAAATTTATTGCTGATATTAAAGGAATGTTTCCGACTTTAAGTCTGTACACGAGTTTGTGAAACTGCACTGATTTTTGGGCACCTTAATAAAACTGTCTAAGTTTAAAAATTTCTGTCTGTTTTATTATAGAATTTCAAGGAGCAATAAAGACTTTATTTTTTAAAAAAGTTCTTTATTTAAATGTTGAAGTTCAATAAACTATATATAAATATTTTACAGTTCTTTAAATAAATTTTTTTAATTTGATAAAAAGAACAAATTTCTGTTTTCTTTTCACAATAGTTGAATTTTCTTATATTTTTTTTGGGGATGTTTCATTCTACGCACTTTATGACTTGCTCAACAAAATTCCGATACGTAATAGATGCGATTCAACCCCTAAATGGACACCCTCTAAGTACGAATATTACGCATTGCCTCAAATAATAAGTATGAAAAAGGATTAAGCTAATTTTTCAAACTTACCTTGTAATTGTTGTGAAGTTCGTTCGTTTAATATCCAAATGCAAGTTGAACACCTATTTTTATTAATTTAATTTGTTCGTTTGGCAAAATTTGCAGTTAGCCTTTTATTATCTTTAGACAGATATCAAATTGCACTTAAATCGTGTATCGCATATGATAAAAATAATATATTAAAATTATTTATTTATCTAAAATAATATATAGATTATTATTTTTTATAGAAAAACACCAAACACTCGCGCTGTCTTGTCCGTCATTTTGAAAAAATATCTTGTGTCTAAATTCGCACTTTGAAAGACCGTTATAAATGCGAGCACGCAATTTCGAAATTTTCAAACTTTAAGGTTGACGGAGCGACTGTTGCGACCGTTGGCTTTGAGACCGTCTCGCGGACTGACAAAAACTGAACAGTTGTTCAAATTGTTTCGGGTCTCAGACTTACAGCCTCAGTTCTGCGCTCTTTCGCTCTCTCTTCATGTATATTTTGTAAAGCGCGTTCGCTCTCTTTGCCGCTCAATGCGCTCTTGGCAAACTGTAGCTCACCTGTTGCACCATCTGCTTTCTCTCTCTCGCGCTCGCTCTCTTGGTCTTTTTGTCTTTTCAGCTGTTGCATTTGCGCACCGGTTTGCGCCGGTTTACAATTTTTGGGAAATATCATTTTCCTATACCTGTTTTTCCTATACAGGTGTGCCTATTGTTGTTGTTGTTGTTGTTGTGCCATACTCTCAAGCCTGAAGGTCGCATTTTCGCTCATTAATCGCCACTTCGCAACTTTCTTTAGCGGCAAATGCTGCGCCTGCGCTCTCTTACCAATTATCGGTGTCATGTGGGAAATGCTGTGTGTGTGTGTAAGTATTTCTGTTTTTATTTGTGCATTTACCTTACAGAGAGTTTCGACGGAATTTGGGACTCAGTGACCATAAATGATTGAAGAACTCAGTTCACTGGAATCTATGGGAAATACCTTAATTGCATTACCTGTATGCGTGTATAATCCTTTCCCTGTTGATATCTTGCATCAAATGGGTTTGTAGAGTCAGTCATGGAACTTTAACTAGAGCACTACGACTTTGAACGGCAGCTGGTACAGGAGCGGTTCAAACTGCACGAACTGCTTTGGGCGCTTAGCGAAAAGGGTTTTTTGATTTTTTACTTTATTTTTATTTTATTTACTATCAAGTCAAATGCAGCCGACACAATAATTTATTTAAAATTTAACATTAAAATTAAATAATATATGTATGTATATATTTACATAACAAAATAAATAAAAATTTAAATTCAAAATAAAATTAAATCTAATAAAATTTGCATTAAAGCCAGTAAATAGCTATATTGCAAACATTTTATTATTAAAAAAATATGATAGGACCGAAAAATTCAGGTTTTTAAAATAAAAGCGAATTTTTAAATACAAATAAAATAATTTTTAGTTAACATAAAAAATATAGCAAACACGTATAAGCCATCTTTTCTTTTATCAATTAGAACAATTTGCTTTTATGTCAAAAATGAAAAACCTTCTCAGATATGCAATAAACTAATTCGTCAACAAGTCTCTTAAAAATTAGTGACTACTAATTCCTCATTGTTCATAGACAAAAATAGCACAAATTTGACAAAATGTTCTAGAAACAAAATATTTAGCATAAATATGTGTGAGAAAAGTACTTAAGAAATTTAAAAAATTTAAAAATTATAGTTGCATAGAGAAAGAGCAAACGATACATGCGAGGCATACATACATATGTACATACATACGTACACACGCCGAGAGAAATGTTTAAGCGGAAATTTTAATAAAAATTATATACAATTTATTTCAAACACAAGAGAAAAACTGACATGAGAATGTGGACTATATAGGCAGCGATCCGCTTTGGCGAGATGGTGATAGCGTATTCAGAATGTCAGATGAGCACGTTCAACTCGGCCGAGGATTGACGGCCCATCCAATTGAGTAGGTGTAGATGTAGGTGTAGGTGTAGATGTAGGTATATCTGTATCTGTATCTGTATCTGTACCTCTATCTGTATCTGCGAGTACTGCGATGCGAATGCGATGCGAATCGTATAGTTGAATTTAATTCTGTGCAATCAGCGGCGTTTAACGACATTCTATATATACATACAGATATATATTTACACATATGCACATGGGTAAAAAAAAATTGTAGCATTAACAAGGCGTTGATTGGATTTTGAATGAGACTGCGATTATCACACATCAGCAGCATAAACGCCGTTATACACTGAACTAAAAATAATACTTAAACAAAAAGAACGCATGTCATAGTTATATTAGTAGTTTATCGTATTCCTTTTTTTTATAATTCTTCTTTGTAAAAGTTTATATTTTTTTTACGATCTAACGAGTTTATTAATTAAATCAAATCACAAAATTTTTAGCAGTGTTCAAGAAGAGAATTTAATTTAATAAATGATCATTTAATGTCGTTGTTGGACAACGAGACAAGGCATTGGGCGTCATTAACCATAGACATAATTTTTTGGAATGTCTTTAATCGTAACAAATTTTAGTTCAAGTTCAAAAACCACGTGTCAACTTGAGATCAATCCAGGGCATAATAGCATAACGTGAGCAATGAAAAATATATAGAAAATATATGCATTTTATCTATGGAATGTGAAAATCCCTTGGAATAATCACAACCACAATAACTTGCACATGTTGCACACACTTTTTGCTTGTTACGCGGTGGCTTTAAATACGATTTCTCTGCAACTGCCTGACATTTTAGCTTTGGTGACCAAAAACAAACAAAAGTTGATAATTTACCTTAAAATATTAAATATAACAATTATATTTTTAAAGAAACTTTTTTCAACTTATTACCCAACAGTTTATATCCTGGATTAATGCAGTCCTCAAAATCTGAGTCGGCTTTCTCATCGCCCTCAAGTTTTGCAATTAATAACTTGTCTCTGGGGGCTCTCCTAAAATACCCCATTCCCGTTTTAACAACCTTACAGTCTTGATCAATAATTGAGCTGCAGTCGACGCATAGATTTTGAGCTCTTACACCTGTAACAAGGTTTGAATAAAATAGTTTCAGAATTGTGAAAATTCACTTACAGCCAATCAAAAGCAATAGAACATAAGAAAAAAGTATTGAATAAAGAGTATTCATTGTCTTGATTTATATAAAAAAAATTTTTAAAAATTTTAAAAATTTAAAATTTGACTTTTCGATCTATGCATGTTAAAATCTAAAATAAAAATCCCAACAAATCATGGAGAGTAGTCAGTGTAATTAAAGCATCCTTTGTAAAGGATTTGCAGATTTTAAGCAAAAACAATTTTTCCAGAGGAAATCACTGCGGACGGCAGTCCGCGCTAGTGACGAAAGCAGCACGAAGGGTGCAAAAGGCGACTAGCAATATATACAGGAAGTATGGATAATTTGCTATGACTGCCCGATTAGGTCGAGTTATATACCGATCGAAAGGTATCAATTCATCTAACATTTCAATGTGCCGCAATGTGGCGAGGGCTACAAAATTGTTTAAAATAATTTGTATGTAAAACCTAATATTATTCTTCACAAAATTGGATATCAGAAATTTTGGGGCATAAAAGTGTTTTCGTCCCTAGACTTTTACCTCTTAAATAGGTTTTTTTTATAAGATCTTAACTCTATGCATAAAACTTTAAGCTACATAAACAAATGTTTTATTTAAATTTTTTCAATCAATTAAAAGTATACAATATAAAATGGATTATACAAAAAGAATATATAAATGTATTTTGATAATATTTGTTGAATACATATCTTGTATTCAATGCTCCACTTTGGACATTCTCACAGCCGCATGCCAATGCAGATTTCCTACAGACAAAATCCAATTTAGCGGGAGTATCTAACAGATCCGTTCTAGCGACCACCAAACATCCGCGTTTTTTCGACATGAAAACTATGAATAATACTAAATTACCTGAAAACAGTTGCATAAATATTTTATATATGGAGCTGCAAAATGTGTAAAGTTTCAATAATATAATTACCAGTTATTTTAAATTCGTCATCCACACATTTCGCTATATTTGGATCAACTTCTTCGCCATCCTCCCGATGTTCAAGCTTGTCATTATCTTCAAGCTTGGCTACAATAAAGCCATTCTTATCGGGAAAACAGGTTGGATCTATCCACTGCGAGCAGTCAGGACAATAGTTGCCAGAATGTCCATCTGTAAAAATAAATTAAAATAATAAATAAAATAAATAATGGAATTTATAGCTTACAGTTAATTGAATTGAGAAGAAGAATTAAAAAAACTGCACTAAAAATTTGCATAATTCTGGCTAAAAACTAAAAACAGAAAATTTGAACTGAACGCCTGACAATCATTTCAAATGTGACTTTCAAAGCTTAGGAAATGGAAATTGAAATCAAATTTCAGAATAATTTCGAATTGATTAAATAAATTAAACTTTATACCAATTTTATATAAGAATACTCCATATTTCGTATTCATTCCAGTTCATTTTATTCAATATAATAACATAATGGCGATGACTGAACTTAAAACCTTTCCTAAACGCGTATCTAAAGTATTCGAAGATCCTCTTGGCCATTGGCATTTACAATATCTGGCACAAATCCTACAGGCCGTATAATGCATATGTTGTTCGTTAACAACAACTTTTCTGGCCACAGCCTCACAGCCCAACAAGGGTGACCAAAAGCAAACAAATGTTTCTAATGTATCTGTAAAACATTCAGTCAATTAATGCCACAAACCGTGTGATAATTTCAAAAATGACCAGTTATTGTATAGCCATCAAGAGTGCAATTAGTTAGAGACTCGTCAAACACAATATCGTATTCGTTTTCATCATTAAACTGCGGTACCTTGACAACCAATTGTTTATCCCCTTTGGAATATTTAAAGGCACTCCAACCAGTACTTTTTATTTCACATCCTTCATTATATGCGGAGCAATTGACGCATTCATTTGATTGTCCAAAAACGTCTGCAGGTTGTTATATTGAATGATTTATGCTAGAATATAAAATATATTATATTTGTCATATACCCACTTACTGCTTATGAAGTGCCATAATATATAATTAGAGTATAATATTGAAGGTATTGCTACATTTTTCATTTTATGAGTTTCATGTAACACACGTGTCTTGTTTTCAGAAAGTTATGCTGCATACTTTGTTTTTCAGATAAGTTCCTTTGATATAAACAAGTGCTTAAGCCATACCTGTTAAATTTTGATTAGAATAACTAATCAAATAGATTATATTTGGAAATAATCTTAATGACTATATAATTCACAGTTGAAAAATTTGTGATTATATAATGATTACGATTAAACAAATCAGAGATAATCTAAAATTATTACAATTATTTAAAAATAATCAGAAAAAATCAAAAATAATCTTTCTGATTATTTCGGATTATCTTTGATTTTTTCTGATTATTTTGGCTACTTTGATTGTGAAAATTTAAAATAATTTGATTTTTACTAAATAGTCAAAAATAGTCAGAAATAATCAAAAATAATCTGAAATAATCAGGAAATAAATCAAAAATAATCCGAGTACTCAAAAAGATTATTTTTGATTTTTTCTGACTGTTTTTTAATAGCTGTAATAATTTTAGATTATTTTTGAAGATAATCGAAAGTAATCGTAATTTAATCATAGCTCGACTTTTAAACGAAAATAATCTAATTACTAATGATTATGATTACTAATCATTATTTAACAGGTATGGTTTAAAAATAAATTAAGGCAATTAAAATTATGTAAGAAAATTCTGTATCTCAAAATTTTATTTGAGTGTATAGCCCTTTAAAAACCCAGCATAGATAAATGAAAAGGAAGCGATTTCGATATATCTTTTATCTCCTTTTCACAAAAAAACTTAAATATGAATACATCACTTTAATTGTTTCAAACCAGTTTATGGAATATTCGAAATTAGGGGGGAATTCCGCAAGGTACAAAGATCAATATTAACGACAGAAGCTGATAAGACACCTAATCTCAAAAAACCGCGTATTTTTGGAATCACCGGGAGTTGAGAGGGCTGGACCACCAAACGTGTCAAGTATATATGTATAATCAAATAGAGAGAGAGAATAGCACTGAGAGTTCATGGAGATAAGAAGGCACTGAAAGTAGATAGATTTTCTGGATGCCAAATACCGAATTCAGATCTCTCAATGGTAATCAATTAGTAAGTAAAGACTGTAAATTAGCATTAGCGTTGATAGACTGTCTCGGGTTATCTTATCAGGCCCAGGCCCATTCCTATGCCCAGTCTCAGTCTCAGTTTCAGTTCCAGTCTCAGCTTATGTCAAGGGCTATCTCTATATATACTTATGTATGCCCTGAGCCGGCATTAATTAATCGGCATTGCGATTGTTCCCTGTCACCGGCGACTGTTAATGTTGAGTATTGAGTCTCTCTGCTCATTAATCGATCGCATCTCAGACGTCCAGCAACGGTCCAGCTGATCGGACGCTCCTTCAAGTATTATTATGTTTCCGCTTCTGCAAAATTCCGTGTACATTGTCTGTCGCTGCTGCCTCTTGGAGCAGCCGCCATTTTGTCACAACATCTGCGGGAATAATCAACTCAATGACGACCTGCTTGCCTTTGCACCTAATCTACAAATCCTACCCGACGATGTCATCTGCGATCCGTGTCTGCAGCGTCTTCACAATGCCCTCGAGTTCCGACAACGCTGTGAGCATTCGGAGCGCATTCTGCGCGCCAGACACGAACAGGCTCTGGACGATGCTCTCGAATGCCTGGAACGTGAGGTCGGTTCCCTGGAGAAGGTCGAGACAATACCCATTTTAACGCTTATGGAGCCTGTGGATTTTGGTAAGTGATTTCAGTTATGGTGTCGATATTTTTTGGAAAAATACTTAATAGATTTTTGTTAATAATAACAGAATTAATTTGAGCGAAAGTGCTAGAAATTGTTCAGATTAAAAATAATATTAGAATACAAATACAATTTTTAAAGATTTCTTCGCTTGTATTTTTACAATTTTCTGAAAATTGCCCAAAAGGCATTCGCCATTGTCATACAGTAAGTGCCTTTTAAGCAATTTTCAAAAATTAATAAAAAATACAAGGGAAGAGATTTTTGAAAATTTGCGGTCACTCCTAGAATTGTTTGAAAAATTGTTCTGCATCAAAACATTTTATGTAAAAGGTTATAAAAAAAGTAGACATTTAAGGTAAAGGAAAGTTTTGCATCATTTAAATTTTCACACAACATTTTTTTGCTAAACACAAAAATATTTTTAAGTAAAAGAATACGAAATAATTGTAATATTTAAAGTAATTAATTTCATTTGCAAGAAATTTATGAATGTGACTTTCAAGTCTTTCACTTTGATGTTCTTATATTATTATTTGAATAAAAAAATTAATGAAAATTCTTGAAAAATTATTAAAATGATATTCGGTAAGGTTCGGTTTCTGCACGATCATTTTGTGAAAAGTGTGCAATATAAATCCATGTCTCTTCCTCTTCGTTCAGTTGAATTCTAATAAGATTATTAACTTTTTCTACTTACAGGTACATTGGATCTGTCGGATACGTTTGAAAGCAGCTATGAGTCTTCGCTGTCAACTTCACCAGCTCTCTATGATGGTGGTACCTTAAATACGCCCGTACATTTACCCGCTACTCTCGAGCAGCTTGAGGAGCAGCTAAACAGTCCACATTCGGATGCCACTGTCATAAATAAGCCGAAGCGCAGGCGTGCGGCAGCTGCAACATCTCGTAGCAGGACACCAAAGTCGTTGCGTCCCTGCCCGGAGTGTGAAAAGAAGTTTACGCGCAACTTTCAGCTGAAGTTGCACATGAATTCGGTGCATGGATTGGGCGATGGTCCGTTGTATCGTTGCGATGTGTGCTCCAAAGTCTTTGCATCGCGTCACAGTCTGCGATATCACGAGACCTCGTCACATTCCACATTCCGGCCATTTGCCTGCGAGATATGCGATCGGCGATTTGTGCTGCGCACCCAGTTGAGTTCGCATGCCCGGATGCATACGGGTCAGACGAAGCCGCGAATCTTTGACTGCAATGTCTGCGCGAAAACGTGGCCAACAATGTCGGATCTGCGCACACATATGCGCTCCCACGACCCGGACATGTCCAAGCGGCCCTACAAGTGCGATAAATGCGATAAGGCATTCTTCAGCCGTGGCCATCTCAGCTCACATCATTTGGTTCATACCGGCGAGAAGCCCTATGCCTGCAATTACTGCGTGAAATCGTATCAAAGTGTCGGAAATCTCAACAATCATATGGCACGACAGCATGCCAATATCCTGGAAGAGCAGTTGGAACTATAATATAAAGACAGGATATTTCCTGGTATTAAGTAATTTAAAAAAAACTTGTAAATTTCAAAGACATATGAAAATATCTTTAACATTAATTAAATCTATATTTGGCATTTTATTCCCCAGCTGGAAGTATTAGGTATGACATCATATCAAAGCTGAACTTTTTTATAACCCCCGAATATATATAAAGTAATTATAAAATTGAAACCACACATTTGTGTGCAAGTTATCAGCTCTCATTGGGGAATTTGGCAAATAAAAAACAAATAATCTTATTTAAAATAGGTAAATTTAATAAAAAGTTGCAATGTGAAAGCGGAAAAACTCAAATTAAATAAATTAATATAATGTAAACAATATTGATGTTTACTAAACATACCTTAATATGTTTTTAAATGATTTTTTTTGTGAATTAAATTTTTAATATTTTAATTATTTATAATAAAGTTTGTTGAAGAATAAGAAAAATCTTTACTATAAACTTGATGTAATTAAATGTTATAAGCGTTTTTAAATTGTTTGTAAATTGAATAAAATAAATAAAAAATATTCTTATTTTTTCCTTCGAATTCTATCTTTCTTTTTGCTTATCTTTTTATGCTAGACCTTGAACAAAATAAACAAACATAAGTACTTTCGAAAGCACACGCTTAATATAAATTCTTATAAAACAACGCTTATCGGTCTCTGAAGCATTCGTCTATATATATTCTTACATATATTAAACATATGTGTCTGTACATTAATTATTAAAAAATAAAAGTATATATTCTCTATAGCAAAAACAACAATTATAGGAACATCGTAAGGGAGAGAGAGAGCATTGAGAAAAAAGCGCAAGTATATTTTTTCTTTCTAGCACATTCCAGGGAAATTTCTTTTAATGCCCATTGATACAAATGCTTGAGAAGGGTATACTACACTACACTGACTTTTTAAATAACACAATAAGTAAATCTTTAGATTTATGTGGGATTTTTTAGGAACATTTCAGTTAGTAAAATGTATTTTGTGTACTATAAGAATTACATTTTTCAATAAAATTAGAATATCGTCACTAGCGTCAACACTGATACAGTCGAACTTCCCTAACTCAAACCGCCAACATGCACGAAAAAAATTCGAGTTAGGGAGACTTCGAGTTAGGGAAGTAGAATTGTATGAAATTTGCCTAGTATTGCCACTCGATTTTGTTCGAGTTCGAGAAACTTCGAGTTAGGGAAGTTCGACTGTATTACTGTTGTCTACTCAAGGCCTTAAAAATACGAAGAACTTATCAGCATGGAAAAAACCCGAATAATTTATTATGTTAAAGAGAATTTCTAATAACTTTTCAGCATAAAAAAATAAGAATTACTTAATTTTATTATAGGGTATTCCTTATAACGTCCATGCTAAATTTAAGCGTATGGATCTCTGTATTTGTTTTAGGAACATACGGACTATACTACTATCAACGTCTTTAATCAAGCAAGTGCCCGTCTGTCTGACCGTAAAAAACAAATCGGATGAAATCAAGAGGAGGCACAACACCAGCTACATACATATGTACTAGGGCCAGTAAAGACAACAATTTAGATTTGTGGAAAGCATTTACTTCAATTACAAAATGACCACAACAACGAGATATGTCATAATTATGGACTTGACTTGACTTGACTGAGCCACAGATGAAAAAAAAGAGTGTTAATCCAATTAACTTTGATTTAACACCGGGAAATGACCGACGCCTCCTGGCCTAGGTCAGCTTTAGATTCGTTTGGCTGGCAACCCGCACAAAAACAAAAGGAAGCAAAAGCAATTGAGAGACGGGTAAGGGAGCTCTTTAAACTGAGTCACAATCTGTAAGCTGTAAATGAGACGTGATAACCTTGTCACCTCCCAGGGCACAAATAAAATGTAACTCGCTGAGCATTTCTTTATTTATAAATTAATCTTTATACCTGCCTACATATTTGCTTATTATATCCATCATACTACTGGCCAATTAGTCACACATCAAGACGTGTGGTAAATCATCAGCCCAGACATTGACCCAACCCCCACTCCCACTCCCACTCCCATAAATCTGCCTTTGTGTCTGGAAAATCATCCTGTCACGCATGCGTCTCTTTATGCTGGCTACGTTTTCTGGGTGTTGTCTTTGATCTCAAAAAATTGTTCATAATCGAACATAAAGTTAATATTCCTTAGCTAAGTTAATTTTTAAAAGGTTGCAGTCTCTCAAATTAACGAAGATTTATTCAATTGCTGCATTAAAACATCTAGAAAAACTGTCAATTTCAAATAGAAAATCGAACTCTTAACCAGTGGTGTCCAAAATGTCAAAAGCTTAACTTATTTCTTTAAAAATTGATTACTCAAATCTAGCTTGCTTAATCGGTCAGAAATGGCAACAGTGATTCCGAGGAATAGGAGCTCATAATTCTGCCGGCGTCGTAGCCGATACACGTATAGAGAGAGAGAGAAATCGTGTGCTCTATAAATAGCACGTTCGGCGGCTTGTTCTCTCACGACGCGTGTGTTCGGCTGATCCTTTTTGATGTCAGTCGCTGATTATGTAGCAAAATATTTTTTAACTATGAGTGCTAAGGACCAAATAGATAATTTAAATATTACTTTTACCAAATTCAATTGGCATTCAAACTAAGTAAATTAAATACAGAAAGGAATTTAAAAAACCTCATATTATTTAATAAAAAAGTCGATCCTGCCAGGAGTCGAACCTGGAATCTTCTGATCCGTAGTCAGACGCGTTATCCATTGCGCCACAGGACCGTTAGGCAGACGGCCGCCAAAAGCTTTTTTATGATGAAATCAATTAATATTTGTAATTGTAAATGTATTATTCTGTGTATATTTCGAATAGTAAACTCGTATTATTAAATTCAAATTTAACTATGTATCTTAATTTTTTTTGTTAAATAAAATTTCCTGTTGTTTTTTTTTATTTATAGATTAAAGCAGGGATTAAAACCCTAACCGATAACCGTAACCTTTAACCGGTAAAAACCGATTGAAATTCGAAACCGTAACCGAAAAAAATAATTTTCATCTGATCGAAACCTTTAAACCGAAACTCTGTAAACCGAAGTAACCGTTTAGTAACCGTTTCATTTACAAAGTTTAATTTAGGTTTTTCATACATCTTAAAATAAATGTTTACTGTACAATTTTTATAATAAAACTAGAAAAAAAGTTTTATTTTTAATTGATATTTTAAAAATTGCAAATAAGAGTATAACTTTAAAATACAATTTTAAAAGCATGTTTTATTATAAATTTTTGTTATAAAAATTTAAAAAACAAGTTAAAAATAATGTAAAACGAAAAATTTTGAAAACTTCATATTTTTACCGACTGCATAAGTCTTGTTTGCGATTTCTGATATTTTGTTATTAGTTTTGTATTTTATTTTTGATTTTATTTTTTATTTTTAATTTTGATTTATATTTGAAATAAATGTGTGAATGAAACATTACGAAAGTTATGCCTTTTTATTTATTATTATATTGTTAATATAATTATATTTTTACAAAGAAATTTTTTTTGTGAACCGAAACCATACCGGTATTTCAAAACCGATACATACAAAAACCGGTTCACCGTTACGAAACCTTTATTCAAAGATTTTGCGTAACCTATAACCGAAAACCCAAATCCGAACATAACCGAAACCGTAACTAAAACCGATATTCGTTTCGGTTTTAATCCCTGGATTATAGTCAAATTGATAATAGCATCCAAATGTTGCTATTACTTAAATATATTTATTTATTTTGCCCCTTAAAATTTTCTTTAAATCAAAATACTGCAAAGATGGCTCCATAAATTGTTTCACTTTAATGCATACCTGTTAAATAATGATTAGTAATCATAATTATTGGTAATTAAATAATCAGAAAATAATCAGAAATAATAAAAAATAATCTTTTTGAGTATCCGGATTATTTTTGATTATTTCTGATTATTTATTGACTATTTTTGAGTATTTATCACTAGTAAAAATCAAATTATTTTAGATTTTAACAATCAAAGTAGCCAAAATTTTTTCTGATTATTTTTGAATTATTGCAATAATTTTAGATTATTTCTGATATTTTGTAATCGTTATCATTATATAATCACAAATTCTTCAACAGTGAATTATATAGTCACTACGATTATTTCCAAAAATAATCTAACTGATAAGTAATTCTAGTCAAAATTTAACAGGTACAAGTATCCCATTAATTGTTTCACTTCACAACAATCTTCTTTTTTTTAACAAATTAACCCTTTCCAAATACTCCCTCTTTTTTCGAATAATGCTTTATTTATATACATACATAACATCAACAATTGCAGGTTTGTGTTTATTGGTTTAGTTTGTATTGTTCTTGAACAGCAGTCGTCCCAGTTGCGACTGCTGTTGGGCGAAGTAGCTGTTGCCCTGCTGATCCAAGCCCGCCTCGGGTGTGACGGACTGTCGCACCAGTTCCCTGAGGCTGGCCGAGATCTTGGCGGTGCGAAAACGTGCCTCGTGCCGACGTTGCCGGCAATCGACAAATCGCTGCGATTGCTGGCGCTTTCTTTGGATATCGTGCTGCAGCTGCTCGCGTTTCAGACGCTCCAGCTGCTGTCGCTCCTGCCAATGCTCCTCGTGCTGCAGTTGCTCCACCTGGTTATCGTGCTGCAGTCGCTTGAGGTAGCCGTCCAGGAGTTGACCGCGTAGTTCGTCGGCTCGCCGCAAACGTTGCGTGAGTCGCATGCAAATGTCGCGTTTCCGCAGGGTGTCATCCAAATGCTGTTCCTCCTGCTGCAAGTTGACGGCCTCGCTGCGTCGCGACTCCTCGTAGCGACGTTGGCACAGGGTCAAATCGCGTTCCAGGCGCATGGCCCGCAAACGCTGCTTGGCTGCCTCGTCCTTGGCGTCGAGGGCGCCGCGCAGTCGCCGCAGCTCGGCCAGATCCCGCTCGGCCAGCGCCTGCAGACGCGCCTTGGTCAGCAGATAGTCCTGAAACTGTTTATCGTGCACCGCCCGCTTGTATTCCTCCAGCTGCTCGCACTTGACCAGCTGTCGCTCCAATCTCTCGTTCTCCCAGTACTTGCGCGCCAGCCAAGCGTGCTCCTTGTCCGCCGCCTGTTGGCTCCGCTTCACCGCCATCCGGTTGAGGATCTTCTGATCGTGACTTGGCACCTGGGCGTAGGCCGCTCGCACCGTTGGCGCCAGACACAGATTGGCCATCGAGGCGCACAGCGAGTTGCCGACACGCGGTAACTGCGACGCCTGCGATTGATTTAGCGGCACCAACGCCATGTTCTCCTGCGACTTGGACCTGCCGCGTCCGTGGATGGACAAGCTGGAAGCATCGTTTGTCCCCAGGGCACCAAATACAACCTGAAAAAGATAAATTAAAAAATTAATTGAATTTGAATTGTACAAATTTTACTTTTACAAATTTTAATTGTGCCTTTTTTTTAAATTTCAAGTTTTCGTAAAATTTAAATTTAAGGGTCGTTTTTTTAATGTACATATAAATTATATTTAACAAATAAGCCTCCCCTAATGTATTAGATTTAATATTATATATTTTCTCTAATTTTATAAATAACTAAATAATATTTAACATATAGTTTCAAATTTGACATTTATTTCTATAATTTTTACGTCAAATTCTTTTTTCAGTAGTTATCAAACATCATAATAAGACATTGAAAAGACGGCCCTAAATGCAATAGTTTAAATCAACGGTGGGCACGCATGGGCTCCGGGAGCTAGCGCCTGCTCCCGAATTCAGATTTCGTGCCCATCGCTGGTTTAAATGTCGAATTTAGAGGCCAAATCATGCTCAAATTTACATTCCGCTTGTTAATCGAATCATTTTTGGCAAAAATATGAAAGTTTGAAATTGTTCAGCAACTTTACGAGTCAAAATATTTATTTTGGCATAATTTTATTTAAAAACAGACGTCACAGAATCAATTTAAAAACGTTCTTTTCTAATAATTATGATATAAGGAGTTGATTAAACATTAAAACTTGAGCTTTCAAATTTAGAATTTTATTAGGAGATAATGGAGAAAATTTTAAATTCCTAAAACCATCCAAATTTTAAGGCAGACTTTAGGTTCTAAATTCAGACATTCTCCATTCCTTCCAATCCTTTGCTCACCTGCAACATTTGGCAATCCCGCTGTCCGCCCGTTGCGCGTCGTGAACGCTTCTTGGACTGTGTTGGCTCCTCCTGGTGCTGCTCCTGCTGCTGCTGCTGATTCTGCACCTGATCCTGTCTGGACTGGCTGCGTGAACTGCCCGCGCTCTTGGATCTTTTACTTCTGCCCGCCGTGGAGATTCTCGTTTGACACTCGGCGGAACCGCGTCGACTGTGCGTCGTTTTGGCCTCTGTGGGCGATTTGGAAGCACTGCGTTGTCGTTGTCGTTGCGCCCGTTGACTGCTGTGGCATCTTTTCTGGGCACTCTCACTGCGTTGCAGTTGCTCTAGGATGTGTATCTCCTGCTCCAATTGCTGCAGCTGCTCCTGTTTCGTGTCCGTTTCCTGCTGACCGCGTCCACTCACATTGCTGCTGCTGTGCGAACTGTAGCAATCGCAGTGGCAAATGTCACAGCAACTGTCCGTCAGCTCCAATGCCTCCAGCAGCTGTTGGTGCTCTGCCTCCGTTTGGGCGCGACTCTTGTGGCGCCCCAAACCGCGTCGCTTCTTCTTTGGCGTCATAATGCGAACGACGTTGTTGTCGTCGTCGTCTCTCAGCCACTTCACATTTGACGCTAGCTCAAGATGCGGGTCAAACTTTCAACTGGCACAAATTTCAATCCTTTGCTTCAATCATGGCACAACAAATTCCAAAAGCAAATTTATATTTTTGGTCGTAAACCCAAATTCCTGTGCACCTGCAATAGCATATCCTTACTTTTTCTATTTTCTATTGCTATTTCCTAGTTTTTGTTTACTTTTTTATTGATTGCACATTCGCCCCGTTGCCCCGGACAACAAAACGTTAGGGCGAATTGTTTGGAGTTATTTTTGTTTTGACTTTGGGCTTTTCTCGAGGTTTTTTCTGTTCATTAATTCCGGAAATTGACTGTGCCAATTAGAAAACCCTTCGAAGGACGTCAGAAAACTTTTATCAACCAGTCAAACTTTACTTTAACCATGCAGTGAAATGAAAGTCATTAGAAAGACAGTTCCTTATCCAGCTTCTTAAATGTTGAACTGTTTTTTAAATACCATAAATACTTGTTCCCAAATTTGAATTCTCATTTTTATATAATTTCCAATATAAATCTTTTAAAAGTCCTATTAAAAACACTTTAATCGGCTTAAATATTCACCAAATTATTTAATTAAAGGACTTGCATTTTAATATACAGACGTGTGCGAAATAATAAGAACAGCATATGTGAACAATTAATTTGGTAAAAAAAAGTGTTAAGAAAACATAATTATATTAAACCCTTATATAATTTAAATAGTACACCCTTAAAGCTATGTATATCCAAATAGAATTCAAATTCTGCTGTGTCTATATCTTTTATAATGGCAATTTTGTTGGGTTAAGTCGAAATTCACGTGTGCGAAATAATAAGAACAAAGTAAGAAAATAACGGATTTTCGTTTTCTACATAAGTTTTAACAATTTCTAAGTATACACTTAGTTGCCTCCATTTAGTATAAGTGGGCTCCACCCCTTTTCCGGATCATTTAGACACATCGGGACTTTATAGAAGCAGTGAGAACGCGGCATCTGGAGATAGGAGTATTCTTCCAATTATTTTCTTCTTCTTATCACAACTGTCCAAAATTTTTTGTCCATAACATCTCTCACTTATATCGCTATATTAATTATTGATGATCCACTGGGTTATGGCTCGGCGAAAGAGTCAATCCCTCCTTAACATCAATACTGTAGGATCCAAAGCACTATTTCGCTTGACTTGTGATGATATTTGGATAATTTATGTGCGGATAAATCTAACGTGGAGCATCTTACTTTAAGCATAACACTTGCCACTATTATTCTAGAATAGAAGTTGACATCCATGATACCCACAATTCTAGTAAAAGGATATCCGCCAAAAAATCCCCATGGGACACATAAATTCTCGAGATCCGAAAAATTATGAATTGATCCTGACACCATTTGTTATGATCAGTTGAGCCAAATGTGGTAAAGTTCGCTTAAGATAATAAACAACAGTAGGTTAAAAGCTCTCAATAGCAGAAATTATGATGATTATGATGATTATGATATTATGATTATGGTGGTCTGAGACCGATGCTATAGAGAATTGTGGGTTTTTTTTGCGGATATACGATTACTAGAACTGTGGGTATCATGGATCTCAACTTCTAATATAAAACAATAGTGGCAAGTGTTATGCTTAAAATAAGATGCTCCACGTTAGATTTATCCAGACTTAAGTGATCCAAATATCATCACAAGTCAAGCGAAATAGTGCTTTGGATCCTACAGTATTGATGTTAAGGAGGGATTGACTCTTTCGCCGAGCCATAACCCAGTGGATCATCAATAATTAATATAGCGATATAAGTGAGAGATGTTATGGACAAAAAATTTTGGACAGTTGTGATAAGAAGAAGAAAATAATTGGAAGAATACTCCTATCTCCAGATGCCGCGTTCTCACTGCTTCTATAAAGTCCCGATGTGTCTAAATGATCCGGAAAAGGGGTGGAGCCCACTTATACTAAATGGAGGCAACTAAGTGTATACTTAGAAATTGTTAAAACTTATGTAGGAAACGACAATCCGTTATTTTCTTACTTTGTTCTTATTATTTCGCACACCTGAATTTCGACTTAACCCAACAAAAGTGCCATTATAAAAGATATGGACACAGCAGGTTTTGAATTCATTTTGGACATACTTAGCTTAAAGTGTGTACTACTTAAATTATATAAGGGTTTATTATAATTATGTTTACTTAACACTTATTTTTACCAAATTAATTTTTCACATATGTTGTTCTTATTATATCGCACACGTCTGTATGTATATGTATGTATATATTTATATAATTAGTTTGGTATACATTTGTATAAGTTTACGTATTTAACAATAATAAATAACATAAACAATGAAAATAAACAATGAAATTCAATTTTCCCATAAATTTAAATAACAAAAGTTTCCAAGTTGTAGATACATTTCATAAACAAAAGGAACTAAAATTAAAAAATAATAAATCTTGGGCTAATTCAGTTAGTTTAAGTTTCATTTAAGGTTTATAAGTAATTGTTTATAATAAGTCGAAAGCTTAGATTATTTAGGTTATACAATGAACATTTTTTTAATAGGACTAGCTAATAATTTACACACTCAATTTACACCATTAAACGCTTGTCTTAATACTGACAATAACAACAAAGAAAAAAAAAAGAACAAAATAATAAATCCGTATATAATAACAATTTATGTCTAGTAAGTAATATTGCTCTGTTTGTTCTTGAGGTTAGTTGAGGTATACTACAGTAATAACGGAATAAAGAATATAAACAAAACAAATGCACCACAATTGTCATTTTAAAAAAAAATGCCTATTCGAAAACTAAAGGTATCGAGGTAAACGGCAGCACCGGACACGAAGGCTCCAATTGCAACGATGTGGCAAAACAATCAGCCGAAGCATTGAAATCACCCAAGGTCTGCATAACTTGACCCAAAGCGAACCTGTTGGAAATAAAAGTATAAAAATTAGTTCGAGTTTAAAAGACGTTGTCATCAATACTAGCCATATTTTGGGACAATTTGGATCCAATTTGGCCGCATCTTTGAGCATTTTCTCAGCCAGCCGCGGCTCGCCGAGCATTAAATGCGTTTCTCCAAGAGCACGCAACGCTTCCGTGTGATTCGGATTGGCGGCCACAGCGTTAAGGAAGCATTGCTTAGCATCCAGCCATTGCTCCAGATGGACATGCACCTGACCACGCTATTAAAATAAAAGAAGCTCAAATCAAATAGGAATTTATATAGTTAAATTGACAAAATTACCATAAACATTATTTGATGTGACAGCGGATAGATCTGTGTGGCTTCGTGTATGCAATTCAGCGACTCATTGGGCTGATCGATGCGCATATAGACATCGGCCAGCAGCAGCCAGATCTGTTTAAAGAATAAACAATTTGATTGGGTTTTAAAAAGTATTTAATACACTAGACGGCATATTTAGTTTGACAACATTTAAAGTTCAATTTTCTCGTAATTTGAACCTACTTCTTGTACATTTCCGCATCAATGGAAAGGTCATTTCAATTCCGTTTGAATGATACAAAACTTTTCTTAACCCATTAAGTACCCATTGAAAACTTTGAATTCTTGTAAAGTTCTATTTGAAACTTTATTCCTCGATTTAAAAAAAAAAAAATGTTTTGATGCAAATAAAATTCTTCAAACGATTCTAAATATTTTTGCTAGTATTTTTTATAATTTTTTGAAAACTGGAAAAAATTACTATTTTAATATATATATTTATTTATAATTAATTTTATACCTATTATTTTATTTTAAATTCTAAAATTGTGAGCATTTCTAACTCAAACTCACCTCAATTTGCAGCATCCAGGGACGTCGCGGTCCTGGACGTTGTGTAAAGGAGCTCAGCGAACTGGCAGCCTCACTTAAAGCCTGTTCCACGCGGGAAACTGCAGCCAACGAGGCAGCATAAACGGAATCTTAAAGGGCCAATAAAAAAGTTGAGAATTAAATGCCAAACAAAATAATGCAATGCAAAAATAAGCATGAAAACTAATGGGAGATAGTTTAAAAGTGTAAAAATAAACCATAAAAAGACAAGCATTCAAAGAGAGTAAGAGAATTTAGAGTAAAAGTAAAGTAAAGAGCAGGCAACAAGATGCAAAAATAAAGAGCAGTCAAGGAAACATGCTAAAGAAGTATTAGAACTAAGCATATAAAAAGAGAGTTTATTAGAGAGTGTTCGAGAGAGAGAGAGAGAAGCGTGATGAAAGCTTGGAAAATATAGCATTTTATACACTTGCAAAAAAGATATGCGCTTTAAGAATATCATAATTATTTCTTTCTATCTGTGATGGATTTTATAGCCTTAAATGTTTTTCGCAAAAATCTACATTTCAATCCAAATTCACTTGTGTTCGGGGACCGCAAATAAGAGTTGTGAATTATAATTTCAACTTAAAAAAAATCAATGTGAAGGAAATATGCTACAGTAAAATAGTATACACCAAAATTTCCTATTTTAGTCGTAACTATCTATACCAGCCAAAAACTTCTATTTTCAATTTATAAAATATAAATCAAATTGAATTCTTATTTTTATTTTTTACCTAAAAAGTCAAAAGTAATCATTTAAATGCAATTAAAAGTTGTGAAATAACACTAATTTCTGATTTTTCAAGTAAAATAAAAAATAAAAGTTGTTTTATATGTATTCTTAAATATCTTAATTGATTTAAATTTTATAAACTAAGTTTTCTTCAATTTTCATAGTTTGTTTTTTTTACAAATATCAAAAATTAGCTTTTTCTCCATTTAAGAAATAACAAAACTATTAATTAAATGCCTAATATACTAAAGTCTCTCAAATCTTGACAGCTTGATTGTTACTTTAACATTTTTGCAAGTGTATAGAAAACTTCGGTGTGCCAAAATTAAAGTAAACTCTTTAGTTGAATTAGCAGTTTGAGACTCACAATTATTTGTTTATATGGTTTTGTATGATTTTGGTTTATAGACAGACACATTCCGCAGAAGATTTGGTAGTAACATAGATGTAGTATATATATATATGTTGAGATATATGTTGAGAAAGTGTATTTGTGTGTGTGTATTGTGTTGTATTTATACAGAACATATGTATATATATGTATATATATAAGTATATAGGCATTATTAGAGTCACATGTGTTTGTTGAGATAAAGAGAGATGCAAACGATGCTCGCCAAGGAGTCGTCAACTTACTTGAGTCCTTGTCGGACATTTGGGATGAATGCATCAAGTGCACACCACTTTTAGTATCGGAATGTTTCTCCTCCTCGCCAGCCAGCTGAGCCTCATACACTTCCCGCCAGACGGCGAGCATGTGCTGAACCGTCGATAAAGCTGTCTCCGCATCCTCCAGATTGAGCTGCAGATGCGCCTTCACATGCAACAACTGCAGATTATCGGGAAACTCATGCAGTGCATCCTCGACCACGCCCAGTGCCTCTCTCGGTCGCCGCGAGGCCGTCAAAAGCAGCGCAAACAAATGCAAACATGGTGCATGCTCCATACGCAGGGCCAATGCAAAGCGGATGTGACTCAACGCCTCGCCCAGTTGATTGAGCAGCGCATATTGCAGCGACAAATAATACTCGGCCAGGTGATCGTTCCCGTCCTGCTGCACCGCCCGCTCCAGCGACTCCAGTGCCAGTTTGTTGTACGCATCGCGTTCGCTCTTCAAGGTCGCCTGGATGGCCAGCTGCTGATGGCCAATGCCCACAAACAGCTGACTGCGCGATGGACGCAAACCTAGCGAAACAGAGTAAACAAATGAAATTTATATTTAAATTGATTTAAAAATAATTATTATATTAAATATTATTATAATTAAATTACAGTCGAACTTCCCTAACTCGAATCACCATTATCCGAGAAAAAAGTTCGAGTTAGGGAGACTTCGAGTTAGGCAATTTTTTTTTAGGTATTTAAATGAAACTACAATTTCATTCAGTGATAAATACATTTCAAATTAAAACTTTTCTTGTTATTTTCAACAAAAAAAATTTCAGTTTGTTCAAAACCTGTCGATATTCTCAAAAATAGGTTTCATAGCTCTTTTGCTGTATCCAGAAGAAGTTTCCAATTCAAATGACATAATTAATTTTCCATTTTTTAATATAATGAAAACTGTTTTCATCAATATTCCATATCCAAAACGAGCTGGTAATAAAAGCATAAAACAAAAAAAATTAAAACTTTATTGGGGATTTTTCCGAAAAACTCGACTTACAGAAGTACGGGCCAATATTTTTGTTCGAGTTAGGGAGAAATTCGAGTTAGGGAAGTTCGAGTTAGGGAAGCAGAATTGTATGAAATTTGCTCAGTAAACGCTATTGCCACCCGATTTTGTTCGAGTTAGAGAAAATTCGAGTTAGGGAAGTTCGACTGTATTTATTATATTAAATATTTTAAATGTTGATTGTTTGTTTAAAATGTTTGTTCTCTTTATATTTAAATTGATTTAAAAATATTTATTATATTAAATATTAATATGTTTAATTGTAAAATATAATATTTTATTTATTTGCGTTTTATGTGATTAAATCGTTTATATTCGAATTGAGTTATAAATTACTAGTTATATCAAATAGTATATATAATATTCATTCGATTTTTTCATTCGGGTTTTATGTAAATTTAAAAATTGTATTCGAATTGATTCAAAAATAAATATTATTTTTAATATTATATTGTATTTATTATATATTTATTTTTTGTATTAATTTATCTAAATAAATTGTATCTATGAAATCATAAAATAAAGAAAAGAAAACGCGTATTCAAATCCAAAAACTTTTGATATAAATTTTAAATAAAATATTCAACTGCAAAATTTGTTTAAATATTATTAAATTCGTAAATATAAAATAAATAAAATGAATATTAAATGATAAAACGAATAATTCTGATAGTCATCACTTTGTTTAACAAAAATACATAAATTTGTATACCTAACATTTTTAAAATTAAAATAATAAAATAAATAAATAGACCACATAAAAAAGTTTTAAGCAGTGCAGTGTAAATAGTGAATTAAACTGCATATACCGCTTAAAAATCTTATTCCTAATTTAAGACAGTTTTAAAATTAATCATGTTTGAAACTAAAAAAGCCTTGTTGTCTAGTGTTATTCAATTCAAACAGTTGACAACGAATCACAGTAATGACTCGCTATTTGGACTCACCTTTGACCTCTCTTTTGAGTGCCTGCTGGGCATAATCCAAGCCCTGCTTAACCGTCTCCAGGCTCTCATAACAAAGCCTTGACGCCATTAAACAAGGCAACGGATCGCCAGGCGTCAACTTCATCGACTCCTGCAGAACGCGCAGGGCATGCGAATGCTTCTCGGCGGCCATCAAACTGAGGCCGTACTGTCGCCAAATGTGCTGCTCGCCAAAGCTGAACTTGAGCGCCTTCTCGAAGGACTCGTTCAGCAGCTGGACGAGACCCCAGCGGACGGTGGTGAGCGTGAGCAGATCGTAGACAGCCGTCACATTGCCCATGGCGTGCTGACGGGCCACCCGAAAGTCCGGGCTCTGGGAGAGCACAGTGTCGCGAACGGCATGGGCCTCGGCAATCAGCAGTAATAGGATGACTTCCTCCTGTTGATTGCGCGGCGTAAACTGTTGACGTGCCGCATATTTGCGTGGCTTCCACAGCCGCTTGTTGGCGCCACCGCCACGCAACGTGCTGCCCCCCGTTTTGGTGGTAAATGGCGGCGCATAAATCGTGCCCGAAACACCGCGCAACAAAACCTCCGCCAGCTGTCGGGCCAATGTTAAACGCAACGATTGCGTCGCCCGCGTCTCAATCGCATTCAACATGATGCGATAACGTTCCACGGCCACCTGCAACTTGCCCGCCTTGATCAGCACAATGGGCGCGCGTTGCAACGCCGTCTCCAGAATGGCGCCCATGCGTCGGGATACCTCCAAGGTCACGCTGCTGCTCGTCTGTGTGCTGCTTATCGCAAAGCTGCTCGACGACTGCTGAACGCCGCCGCCCGCATTCACGTTCAGCGTGGAGCCAGCGGTGGAGTTGTTCGAGGAGCTGTTGCTGCCACAGCCAATGTCGTACTCCTGCAGATACAACAGGCCCAGGTCCGAGGCGCGCTCAAAGCAACAGATCTGCAAATAAACAAGGAAGATAAAGTTATTAGATTTGCGCTCTATATTCAATTTTCGAATGATCGATTCTATCAGGGATTAAAACAGAAACCGAAACCACATCCTTTAACCGGTAAAGGCCGATTGAAATTTAAAACCGTAACTGAAACACTCTGTAAACCGAAATAACCGTTTAGTAACCGTTTCATTTTTAAGGGTTAATTTCGGTTTTTCATACATCCAAAAGAAAAAAAACTTTTTTAAATTTTTATTTCCAATTTTTATAATAAAAACTTTTTTTTCAATTTCTATAATAAAAACTTTTTTTCAACTTTTATAAAAAACCTTTTTTCAATTTTTATTTCCAATTTTTATAATAAAAACTGAAAAAAGTTTTTTTTTTTAAATTTATTTTTGTTAAAAATTGAAAATAAGAGTTATGGTGTAGCTTTTAAATACAATTTTAAAAGCTTTATCTTCAATTTGTATTATAAAAATTTAAAAAACTAAAATAATTTAAAACATACTGTTTCAACTTTTTCCTACTCATAAGTCTACGTAGTTTTTATTAGTTATTAGCAGGGATTAAAACCCTAACCGAAACCGTAACCTTTAACCGGTAAAAACCGATTGAAATTTACAACCGTAACTGAAACCGGAACCGAAAAAAAATATTTTCATCCGACCGAAACCTTAAAACCGAAACTCTGTAAACCGAAATAACCGTTTTGTAACCGTTTCATTTAACTATAAGGGTTAATTTCGGTTTTTAATAAATATTATATGTATTATAAAAATTGAAAAAAAGTTGTATTTCTGATTGTTATTTAAAAATTGCAAATGAGAGTTATGGTGTAACTTTTAATACAATTTTAAAGCATGTTTTATTTTCAATTTGTATTACAAACATTTGAATAAAAAAGTTAAAAGTAAATTCAAACGACAAATTTTGAACTGTTTCTATTTTGTCCGACTTTTAAGTGCTGTTTTCAATCTTCTTTTTTTATTATTAGTTTTGCATTTTATTTTTCATTTTTCATTTTTAATATTGATTTTTGATTTTAATTTCTTGTGCTTAATTTTGAATTTTTATTTGTGATATTCATGATCGAATTGACATAGCACTGAAAAGCGCAAATAAAACAATTTTGTTTAATGAAATATTAAAATTGTTAAAATGTAACTGAACTAACTACATCAAACTGAAGAAAATAAATGTGAAGAAGAAATAAATGTGTGAAAGTAATGACTTTTTAGTTATTATTATTATATAATTAATATAATTATATTTTTGCAAAAAAACTTTTTTTGTTGTGAACCGAACCGGTATTTTAAAACCGAAACATACAACAACTGGTTCACCGTTTCGAAACCTTTCTTCAAAGATTTAACATAACCGAAACTGTAACTGAAACCGATATTCCTTTCGGTTCAAATTCCTGCTTTTGGGAAATCACAGAATTGTCCACTTACCATTTCCGTATCCTTTTCGGCCTTTTTGAACTTGGACGTGGGCTTGGTCGATTGCTGCTCCAGACACAGGCCCTTGATGGCATACGATTCGGCCAGAATCTTGAGACTGCGTCTGTTTAACAATGGAATAACAATTAAAAGTTTATTAATTTCTTATGTCAAACTGCACATACAGCGTCAGTTCCTTCTCGGCGAGCGTATTGAGCTCCGCCTTGACAAAGTTCTCCAGACTCTGCTCGTACTCGCCGCAGGCGTAGCTTAACTTGGCCAACAGCAGATAGGCGTCCAGTGCGATGCCCGCCTTTTGGCCGCTTTCGCCCAGGGCCAGATTCAGATAGCGACGCGCATCGACTAAGCCGCTTTTGGCCCGGCCAAAGTTCGTTTCGGGCGCCGCGGCGTGCTCCTCCAAATAACTTTCCAGACGCGCCTCGCCCATCAGAAAATTGGCCAAGCATTCTGCGTGGGACAGAAAGAGATGGGGAGTATGTGCAAATTTAGTTTGTTTTTGTTGACATATGGCTGCTGTGACCTTTACCGTTATGTGGCGATCCCGTTTTTAGCTCATCTGTCAGCTCGATGACGCGCTGCCATTTTCCTTCGCTGCGACAACTCTCAATCAGCGCCTCGACTTTGGTCGTATTTCGTTGCGTACGACTGGCCATGTTCGTTGTGGCACGTGGCACAACCTGCACGTTTTGTTGCTTGTTTCGCTTAATTTATAATTTAATTTGTAATTCGATTAAAAATTTTCGCAACACACGCACACAAACACACACAACAGTTGTGTTCTGAGTTAGCAGCGTTGCCACTTTATTAGAATTCAAGGTTGCTTCAATAGTTCTTACGTCACACGCTTACAAAAGACAAGCTCGCATGGCATTAAATAGGCCATAATGCTCGCTTTTATTTGTATGTCTTGATTTGCTGTGAAATTAATCGTTTATTTTAAATTAATGTACGGCGAATTACAATTCAATGCTGCTCTGTCTTGATCCGAAGCTTGCGCAATATGTAACCTTGCTAAATAATCCATGTCAAAGGTTGCCACTGCACAAACAGCTGATCTATAAATGCTGACCATATTTAGGCAATTTCTACATAAAACTAGTATTATTTGTAAATAAAACTAGTATTATTTGTAAATTTTTGTGGTATTTTATGACTAGCAGCGTGCAAGTCACACTGATTGCAGTTCTTATTTTGTTGTTGTGAGAAACGCACGCGTTGTGCGCGGATTTTATCCAAAAAACATTATAAATATAAATGCGGCATTTTGGTGAAAGAAAAAACCATTTATAAAACTTGCAGTGCACACGATAATGAAATTTCATGAAGGCGAATAAAAAAAAGTAATAGGAAGTGCTGCGGCCATTTAAGGAGCAATCGAAAAACTTTAAAACTTAATTATACTCATGAATACATTTATATTGGGCAGTCATTAAACTAACGGTAAGCTGTTGTGTCTGTTTATATTTTGTAATTTAGCTAAAAGCACAAATACATGCGCAAACGCCCCCCAAAGCGCAGTGTGACCATATACACGTATGTGTGTGTGTGTGTGTGTACCGCCGTTTTGGCTTACGCTCAGCTGTTTAGTTAACTGAGGAGTTGTTGTTGTTGGTGCGGACGCCGCTAGAGCGAGCTGTACACACACACACATGCATACATATTCCACTCGTGAGAAAGTGAGAGTAAATGACATGCAATCAATTGCGTGTGCTTATTGCCGTTTATCAATTTCATTAAATGCATCACTGCACATCACCCACCCACCCACCCACCCACACACACACACATGCATATATTCATCGAAAGCTCGTTCTAATTGGACAATTGCCACACACACACTTAAGCTTTTGATTTGCATTTGCGCTCGCTGACAACTTATTCAAGTTCAATTGCAGTTATTTCAAACTTTTTTTTATCATCTACCAATTTTACGCTCCATTTGAGCGGTACAAAAAATTACTTGACTCTTGTCAGTGTGTATCGCGTGCCTTGTTCAGACGTCAAGTTAATTGGCCAACTTTTTTTTGTATTATTTTTGCATGTCAACTGGCTAAATGGGCACCTTTCCCGCCCATTAGAAATTCACAACACGTTCTAACAATAAAAATAACAAATTATTACGTAAAACAAACATTTAAATGCACATTAAAATAAACGTACATAAAATACAACAAGAAAGTCAAAGATTTTAAGCACTGCGCGCCAAATCAAAGCAACAACAACAAAAATAGCAGGGCGCAATGCTGCGTGTTTGTGTGTGTTTGAGAGAGAGAGAGAGAGATTGAGAGATGAAGAGCGCGCAGCTTTTAGGTACGTCGACGTCGGCAGCGGTTTTGCATGCTTATGACGTAATGACAATAATTACAAGCCAAGTAGTCAGTCAGAAAGAGAGAGAGAGAGAGAGTGGGAGTATAATTGCAAGTATCATCTTGTGACGAATAAACTAAGGCACAGTGGTATGCAACTGATGAAAAATGCACACAAACAAGATTAATGAAGCGTGAATGAGTAATTTAAAAAAAGAAGAGAAAATCAAATTGCTGACTAATTTGTATATGCAGTAAAAGAGTTATAAGTCGAAAACTTGTCGATCTAAATCTATTAATAAATTGTATATATTTTTTTTATTTGTCTTGTAACTGATATCTCTTGCAGCATCTACCAATATATGTATGTATGTAATTAACAAATCCCGGACACTGTAAACACATGCTACAGTAATAAAGATAATCAAAAACATTTAATACAGTTGCACTGTGCAACATGCAGTCTGTTATGGATGTTGGTTGCTGTGTGCACTGCCAGCAGGTGGCTGTGGTGTAGATGTGGGCGGGAGGAGAGGGTGGAGTTGAGAATACAATTGTTTGGTGCTTAGGGGCGCCTTAGTTGTTGCCGCCATTACGGCGAAACATGCATGCTGTGCTTAACGGTATAAAACAGCAAACGTTGCCTTCAAGCGCAGCGAGGCGATGTCGAAGATGTGGGACACGAGACAAAGTGGAAGGAAGAACACACTCAACTGATATGTGGAGCAGGCAGGCAGGGCAGGCAGTCGGGCAAATTGTTCAGAGCGCGCTAAAACGTTTGCGTATTGAAACATGGCTGCCCGCCCACTCTCTCTCGCTCTCTCTCTGTCTATCGCTCTTTGCGTTGCTCTCGCTGTGAAACATTTTGGCAAATGAAACGAACATTCGCAGTTGTAAGCTGCTCGCTGATTGTTGTTGTGGAGCTCTTTCTATTACTGTTTTATTATTATGATTTTTTTTTTTGTTATTTTGTAAATTGTGCGAGAGTTTTATTGTGCGCACATTTTGACTTTTGTTTCTATTGTTTACTTTTGTTGTTAGAGCGTCACGTTTTGTTGCTGTTGTTGTTTTTTTTTATTTGCATGCCTACTTGTATTTATTTGCTTGTTGCTTTTTTGGCAGGTGCCCAGTCACACAAATACATGCACACGTACACACATATGTAAGTGTCTTACCCGCTCCCCTTGGAAGGCCACTCATTAAGCCGCTAGGCTCCATGTCGTTATTATACCCGTTTGAGGTGTGTGTGTGTGTGTGAGTGTGTGTGTGTAAGTACCTCCTGCCTCCTCTTTTGACTGAGCTTTTATATTTTGCTGTATTCCTTCTTTACCTTGCATTTGCCTTCAAGTCACACGCGCACGCTACTCTGACTTTGGCACGTAACTCTTTTTATATATTTTTTTTGTTTTCTTTGCGCGCCATTTTATGTGCGCTCTCTTCCCCAACCCCCATTCATAAGAGTGTCGCATGTTCTTTAGGCATTTTGATAGGCACATCTATCTCTTTGACTATCTCAGTCTCTCTCTCTCGCTCGCTCGTTTGCTCTTAGCAAATTAAGCGGCTTTAGTTTCGTGACATTTTTTGCTCTTTAATAAACTTTATGTTTTTTTTGTTTTGCTGACCTCCTTTTTAGGGTAGAAACTTAAACTTTGATGCCAAGAGATAACGAATGCTCTCTGCTGACTTTGTCTTACAATTTTCTGGTACTTTTTCACTTTACTTATTGTTGTTGTTGGCGGTCTGCTTTTGTCAGTTTTCTTGGCCATAAACAAGTGACAAACATAAACATGGCTGGCATACATTTGGCTAACATACACATAGATAAGCAAATACATGCATACATTGAAGTCAGCATCTTGCGGTCCCCTTTCCCTCCCCTCATCACTGCCTTTTTCGCCTACGCTTTTTATTGCCACAACGCGACTATCAATAAAGTTCGATTTGTGCGTGTGTGTGTGTGTGTGTGTATATGTGTGTTCAAGGCTCATAAATCAAGTTAAACTAAACAAAAAAAAAAGAGAGGAGAAGAGAAGAGAAAAAGAACGAATAATATCAAGAAGCAGCAAAGCAAACAAATAAATTTATGTTTGGCCACGCTTCTTACTACGCTTTATGGCAATATTTCTGCCAGCACCACCTACATCTTCTTCTTCTTGTTCTCCTTCTCCTTCTACAGGGTGACCAGAAATAACGGAGACAAACATTTTTAACTATAATTTTACTAAACGAGAGAAATTTAGCAAAGCAACAATTAGTAACGATAGAGTGGATCACTAGTAGTAAGATTCTCAGCCGGTTTCGAAATGGTCTCCTCCAGCTGCCATGCACAGGTCCAAACGTGATTTAAAATTGTAGGCCATGGGCCGCAGAGGTCCTCGGGAGACAGTCGGTTCCATTCCAAGAGCAGCGATTGCATCAGCGCCTCCAAACTTTTGTGAGGCTTAGCACAGGTCCTGGCCTCCAATATCGACCACACGCTGTAGTCCATCGGGTTGAGATCCGGCGAGTAGGGTGGCCATTCAGCAGACGAGATGAAGTCCGGAAAATGGGTTTTGCACCAGTCTTGCGTCATTTTCGCCTTGTGAGCCGGCCAGAGTCCTGTTGAAAAGTCCAGTCCGCATCGCCGAAGTGCAGTTGGGCCCAAGGAATTACCACGGCGTCGAGAATGTCGTGGCGGTACACTTCTTGGTTTCTTTTAACCCCTTGATCCACGAAAACCAGGGGTTTCTTGCCGCTGGCGCAAATGCCGCCCCAGACCATAACGGACTTCGGATTTTGGCGATGTTTGACAATGGCCGACGTACCCGAAGGTTCGGCGGACCAGATCCTGCAGTTTAGTGGTTGTGAGCCTGCTCGACGGTTACCAGGTTCTCATCCTCATCCGTGAGAAGGACGCGCTCCTATCGCTGACCTGCGGCCCGACGCTTGAGTTGGTGGCATCTTTGCAGTCGCACGCGCTTGTTTTCATCCGTGAGGATCTGAAATTTTTTGAGCTTGTACGGCTTGAGTCCAAGGTGCTTCTTCGCCATTTACCAAACAGAATCACGTTTCATTCCGGTCTCACGGGCAATTTTCCTCATGGAGACCCTCGGATTTCGCATCACCCGCTTTCGAATGATTTGACGATTGGCAGAAGTATTGACGGTGCTTTTTTTCCTCTTCCCGGACGATAGCCTTCATGGTCAATCTCATTAAAGTGGCGGGTGGCCTTGGACACAGTCTACCTAGGCACCTCGAGCAAACGAACAAATTCACATTTGACGTTTTTCTTGATGAAACAGCTCTAAAATTGCACAACGTTTACTTGACATTCTGAAACCACAGGAAAATTTAACAGCAACGGATAAAAAATGTTGTGACTAGTACAAAAAAGAATGGAGAATACAACTAAAATAACATTTAATTAAATCCGGTAACATACTTTTGCTTACGGACATATTAAAGTTTGTCTCCGTTTTTTCTGGTCACCCTGTATTTCACCTTCCTCTGCTATGATCACCCACCCCACTGTCCCCTCTGCTTTCTCATCCATTACAGCAGCAAGGAGAAAAAAATTCGCTGGCACAGCACAAACAACAAATGTTGACGTTGACGTTGACGTCGACGTCGCTGATAGCTACCTTTTCTACTACTATTTTTAACAGCTATCCAATGCACATACACATGCATGTACTTTCTGATCAGTGATGCCAAATTGGCTTTTTTTCGGATAGATCTGTCTGATTTTCAACTGCTTCAGCCGGGAAAAATCTCAAACAGCTTCTATCCGAAAGTCTGTACAGCTAATTTTAGAACTTTTTGAGAATGGAAACGATATAAAAGCGAAAACACTTTCCCAGTACACCAAAATTCACCTCTTAAAATAGGAGAATGTTGAAAATACATCAAAATTTTGGTCGGTCCGAAGCAACCAAATATCGAGACTCTGCAGGCAGTAACCCTTTTTCAGAAGTGGTCACTTGTATTTTGTCTCTTTTATCGTTGCCTTGGTCAAACGCTGAAGTAGAGAGGGTTTTTAGCCAAGTTAGTTCGGTAAAAACTAAATTTAGGAACCGTCTTGAAATACAGACGATAAATGCTATTTTAACAATTAGGTAAATATATATATTAAACAATTTTTCAATTATATGCATATGCATATTTTATCTTCTGCAGATTCGGATTGCGTCGACACAAATCGTGTTGCCATTTGTACATCTTGCCTGACAAATATCTTAAGTTTATAGGCACCATGGCGACGTACAATGAAAACAAAGAAAGTAAAGACGAACAAATCATTGAAGAGGCCCTAAAACTATTAAATTAAATAAAAAAGTAATAAAAAAAAATTTGGCCTATTTTCCTGTCTTATTTTTTAGTTTTTCAGCCTTTTTTCCCTTTTTTTTTTGGTCGTTTTGTCTTTTTTATTCCAGAAAATGTTTGGCATCACTGTTTCTGATGTGTGTTTGTATGCATGTGTGTGTTGTATTACATGTCAAGCTGAAAAGTTTTTTCTTTTGTTTTATTGCTTAATATTTCATAGTGGTTCGATGCCAATAAAAAAATTTGACACCCGTTTTCTTGTTCGTGTATCCGTTTTCCTCTCATATTTATTTTTTTCATTTTTTTTGCTTTGCAATTATTTGCACTGCTTGATTTGATGATTTGTGTACAAAAAGTTTAAGATTTGAACTTTAAATTTGAGTAAATGTGAGAGATGAGCAATTTACAAATTTATTTTTACATACATTGAAATATCAAAATTATTTTGACATCCACTCCCCCCGCCGCCGCCGCCCCCTTGTGGCAGAAAGTTTTCCATTTCATTTCCAAAATGACATCAACAACATTTCGTACATAATTTATATGTGTAAGAAGAACAACAATAGCTGTGAGTCAAATGGCCAAAGCGCTAACAGAAAAGAAACACAAAAACAAAAAGCAACAACTACAACTACGAGAATAAATAAAACGAAAAAAAAACATGAATGAAAAGCAGTGCGGCAGCAGAGGAGCAAAACTAAAAATACGAATTTATATGCAAAACATTTTCAACTTGCTTGAATTTCAAACATTTTTCGCCAGCTTCATTCCTGTGTCATGCCTATTAATGTGTGTGTGTGTGTGTGTGAGTGTATGTCAACCATTTGCATGTATGTATGTATGTATATGTAGCTCAAAGCTCCAACTGAGCGAGCCTGCAACGACAAATGACATTTGACTGCGTCGGCGGTATATGTATGCGTATGCGTTACGAGTGTATGTGTGTTTCTGTGTTTGTGTGCTCCACTCTCAGTGCCTCCCATCTCCCATCTCCCATTTTTTCCATTCAGACCACAGTCGTCGCCCCACTTAGCGCTCTCCCACACAGCCGCGAGTTTTTATTTTTCTTATGTTTGTTTGTGTTTTTATTTTGTACTCAACTCATTTGCATTTTTATGCGTTGTCGTCGCTGTTGGAATTTTATTCACTTTGCATAATTTTTTTTGTGAATTTCACTTTGCTATACTTTTTGTTGCTATTTTTATGCAATCATTTGTTGCAACTCAATTAATGTTGTACAGCCGTGTATTTGATATTGTATCTTTAGCTACAAATTATGACCCTGGCACAACGTGTTGTTGTTTTTTTTTTTTTATGGATTTGCTGCGCACATTTAATTAATCTTAATTAATATCAAATAGCTTGAAACTCAAAAGGTTGGCAAAAGCAACGTTACACATGAAATTGAAATCAAAATGGGAATGGGAAATGAAAATGTTCTCTGAGCAAACAAAATGTGGGGAATGCTTTGGAATCGGCACAGGGCAGCAACTGATTGAAAATCAAAGCACAACTTTAATGCATTTAATTTAATATGTATCAATAATAGAGAAGAGCCAATTACAGAAGAGCTTTTTCAAATTTAATTTTAAATGTTGCTGCTAAAATAATAATTTCTCTTCTTTGAAATAAATAATTCGACCTAAATGATCTATTTTTGTATATGCAAATTACTTAAGAGCTCACATAATTGTAAGTCATTTTAATTTTAAATTGACAATCAATATTTACAGGTACATACACATACACATACACATACACATATGTACCTTTTTCACATATCTAGTTAAGAGTGCACTTGCATACTTAACTTTGTCAATTTCGTTCCTATCTATGCTCATAACTTTACTTACATATTTTTGCTTACTGCACTTAATTTACCGCTGTTCCATTTCCTTTTCATTTTGATTGTGAGACACAGACAAAGCAATTGAAAGAGAGCTGCATACACACGTACACAAATATATGTATATGTTGTGGATTGTAAGAGAGATGGAGTAGCAGCAGCAGTAGCAGAGGTAGCTCAGCTTAGTGCTGCCGCTATTGTTTTTGTTTTTGTTGCTGCCTGTCTAGTTTGGTCTGGCGTTGCTTTTATTTTTGTGCCGTTGTCTTTTGTGTTGTCTTTTGCACACATTTTTAATCCATGTTAGTGCATCTGTCACTGCCGCTGCCCGCTCGCTGTCGGCGGCGTCGCTGCGCCCATTAGCGCAGAGCTTTTGGCTTTGCGTTCGTCGTTGTTTTCAATTTGCTCACACAAATATTGTCAAAAGAGACAGATGGACGACCTTGACTAGACTAAAGCAAACTGCAATATAAATAAAATTGTAGACATTTTAGAGATGTGTGTATCAAACTAATAAATATCGCAATTAATTGGCATATTTCTTTAGCTAACTGCAAAAGAAAAATTAAACTAAAAGTTGCAATGAGTTAATTTTATACCTGTTACATAAAAAAAAATATCATCATAATAATGCTTTGTAAGCGATCGTGACACGACATGTTCCCAACACAGCTGTTGAACTGGTCAACGAACCTAATGCCGTCGTTGCTTTGTTAGCAAATAAAACTACAACTTGTTAGTTTTTATTATCTGTACAAATTGACAACAACAACAACAACTAAAACTACAAGCAAGCGAATAGTCATGATAATTTTCAACTACCGACGCCAACTGCATTGTGCTTGTTGGGAGAGGGGGGTGGACAGCGAGGGTAGTGACAATAGTTCGGGAAATATGAGCAGAAATTATCGCAAGTAAAAACAACGCCTACTTTTGCTTTGCTAACATTGCGGGGGGGGGGCTAGTTGGGGCCAGTTGGGGCAGGCCGCGATTCAGGCAAGTCGATTAACACACGTTACACGCATTTTCAATTTCAATGAAAAAAAAGTAAAACCAAAAGCAAACACACACACACACAGACTTTACTGACACTCACACTCGCAAATGAACTAGAAATACGATGGCAAAAGCAACCGCAAAACAGGCGACGACGATTGTGAAGTTGGAGTCGAGCAACGCACAGTGGGCACAACACATGAGAGTAACTGCAAAAATTTTATAATTCACAGCTAGCTTAATAAATTTGGTCTATTTTTAAAGCTTATTATATTTTTGAATTTTGATAATTTTTATTATATTTGGATGATTCATACTTAGTGTCAATATTCATACCAATAAAGACGAATCCCCAGAGAGAACATTTAAAATCCCACATGCTCCAACACTTTCAGCATGATTCTTTGATTAGGCAACCACTGTGCGATACTGAGCAACCTAACTGCGTCTCTGTCCCGCAAATTTGACTGCCCTCCAATGTGAACAAACGACATCGTCGAGTGTGTGTGCGATAACTTTGACAACGATAAATTGTATTATGCTGGCTGCCGTAGTCGTCGTTCGTTCGTTCGTTCGTTCGTTTGCTCGTTCGTTCGACTGAGCGCCACAAATAGAGAGGGAGAGGGAGAGAGATATGGGAGGTGAAAGAGTCAAAGCGTTTCTTCGTCGCTGCTCCCATCAAATTCGTTAACATTGCAATGTGCGTTGTTCGTCCTTTTTCAACTGCACTTGTCGTACATTTTTGTTGTTGCTGCTGCTGCGTCGCGACTGAGGAAGAGACTGTGACTGCGGTTGCTGCTGCTGTTGTTGTTGTACCTAAACCAAACTCTCCATGTGGCAACGGCTGGGCAACAACTGCCTGACTGACGCGTCGTTCTATGTGCGCTTATCACATTATTTTGCTATTTATGGTTTTGCTTGCAATATTTCCTTTTTTTTTCACTTTTTGCTTTGTGATAACATAATACACATGCACATACACATAAACAACCACATTCACTTGCTATGCACTGTGGTCATTGTTATTATTTTTATTGGCTTTGTTGTCACTGTTGTTGTCATTTTTGTTGCGACAACTCTTTTGTGGTTCTGGTGTAGTATGGAATAGTTTCGCACACTGATTCGAGTATCATGAGAACTGCAGCGCAGGTAAATCTAAACTATCGATGCTATTTAGATACGATAGTTTATCATTTTATTTATTTATTTATCGTCGACTAAAATTCGCCAACATGTACAAATTATTTAGAATTTAAAAATAAGTTATAAAATAAAATGATTAAATTATTTTATGTTCTACAGTTGAACTCCCATAACTCGAACTTCTATAACTAGAATTTTTCTCTAACTCGAACTAAATGAGTGGCAGTAAAATAAATAAACTTAAGAAAATGAACTCTATAAGTCGAATATCTCCATAGCTCGAACCTCTTCTTTGGATAATCGTGATTCGAGTTAGGAAAGTTCGACTGTATTTTAAATTTATAACTTAAAAGATAAAATAGGTTGAATTGAGTATCTTGATAAATTTCGTAATTTAAATTGCTATTAAAATTATAATTTTAATTTAAATTAAAAGACTTAATAATTTCTCCTGTAATATATCGATGGAAGAGTATTAAAGTCTTATTGATATCGATTATCTTGTGTATTAACCCACAGTGCGCTACATTTATTGCTACTTTTCGCTTATCGTTCGTTTGGCTTGTCAATAATGCAATCAATTGTGTAGTTTGATTAAAGAAATAATATTATTATTATTATGTTCGTCATGCATCATGAGAATACATCTGTGTGTGTGTGTGTGTCTGTGTGTTTCTATTGCATTTATCGTTTATTGATGTTGCAGTTTGTGCCACAATTGCGGTGGCAGCTACAAAATTATAACCAGGGGGTGTTTGGGTGTATTTATATATCATTGTATCATGGCCAAGGACGTTGTAACTGTAATAACTGGCATTTTCTTTTGTAACTGCATAAATTTGTGTGGAAATGTTTATACGTTGCTTTACAACTTGAATGCATAATGGCATAAAATACCAATTAACTTTTCTTTTCTTTTCCTTAGCACTTAAAATAAATACCAACTCCTGATGGGCATATTTAGCGATGCTGAAGCAATGATTGATAACGGTAAGTTTAGTTTTTGCAGTTATTAAATTTTCTTTATTGATTTTACAACATTAACTGAAACAAAAGTTTGAATATTCCATCAATTACACAGTTTCAACAATTTTTGAAAGAAATATCATTAAATAAATACTAAGCAGGCAGCGTTGCCAAATTTCAGTAGAATGGTCCACAGTATACAGTGCTGGTGAAAAAAATACATACAGTGAATCAATAAAGTTTGTATGCAGTTGGCAAACCAAACTTTAGGCGATGAAAATACATATCAGCAATGCGTTTAGAACAAATGAGTTGATATATTTAAGAAATATAAATTATTAACTTCATTTAAGGCACATAAAATATTTAAAAAAATATTAACTTTTCTAATTATTTGAACTTTAACAAAAATACCCTAAAAAATACATCAAAAAAGTTTGTTTGCAAACCAATTCAATCCATTTTACAACAGTTTATTCATAACAGAGCAACATTATTATAGTTCCTAATATTTGGTGGGGTGTCCCCTTTGCTTTATAACTGCTTGGAGTCTGGATCCCATTGATCATACAAGGCTCATGGCTACACTAGGGGGGATATTCTCCCAATCCTCCAAGAGCGCCCTTCCCAAGTCATCCTCATCACCAATCATTCGCTTCCTGACAGGACGGTCAAGGTGATCCCACATATACTCGATTGGGTCCAAGTCAGGTGGCTGAGGTGGTGTTTCGAGCTGTTTTTTCACCTTATAAAGAAGCCACTCCTTTAAAATACACCCAGAATGCTTAGGGTCGTTATTTAGTTGGAGGGCGTAAGAGTCTCCAAGGCCAAGTTTCTCTGCACTTTGGGGTAAACTGTTCTTCAAAATGTCCAAATATCCAAACCTATCCATTATCCCATCGATAAATACCAGCTTGCCGACTCCAGATGCTGTCAACTGTAGCACCAAAATAAGCAGCTTACTTTATTTTACAGTAAAACTTTACTTTTATGTTAAAAAAATTCAGTTATTTTCAAAATTTTACAACTTTGAATTTCGCAACATCCTATGGTGCTATTATTTTCACCGCAGCTGTATATTTTAAAGACAGTTTTATATTCTGAAAATTAAAGAAATGATTAATTTTTGTTTTAAATGAACTTTGCAAATTTAAAAATTTGTTCTCAGGGAATTGATTCCAAGAAATTCTCTGCACGTTTAATGGAATTTCGCTTAGCTTGCACACTTTGTCAAAGAACTTTTCGCTTTGTGCGGACGACGTGTAACGAAATTAGATGTAGCCTAATTAAGTTAATACGTTGTTTAGTCGAGACCATGTAAGGTGTGCGGCAACCATGGGTTAAACATGCCCAAGCAGATCGACCTGCGTGTCTGTGTGTGAGTTGTGGAACTCGAAATCTAATCAAAAAAATAGAAGTTTTCTTCTCCCTAAGCAAGTAATCCAATTAGCTGTCACACGGCCAAGACAAATAACCGAAAATTAAAAGCAACACGTAAAACAGCGAAATTATGCATAGAGTTGTAGTTTTTGATTGCATGAGTGTGTGTGTGTGTGTGTGTTCACAATTTATTAAAAATGTTCATGCAAATACAATGTGCGGTGTCCTGGGAACAACAACAACAACAACAACAACAGCAACAAAAATACATATCAACATTGTGGACAAAATGCACCACAGCGATACTTTTGGCACACAAATCTCAATTTAAAACAATCAAATGCAATGAAAAAGTGTAGAAAAAAAATACTACAACAATAACAAAAGCAAAAGCAACAAAAACAAGAAACAGAAACAGAAAACAACGCAAAACTGTAAACAAACGAAATATGCACAAACACATGCACACAGTCAAGTGCTGGCTGGCATACACGTACACGGGCTAGGTGCGATGGCGCAATACACGCACACACTCACGCATAGCGTCTCATTCGCTCGCTGACTCGCTCACTCTCATGCGGCTGTTTGTTCACCACACTCAGACTCAGAGCGTTGGTCTCGGTCTCGACGAAATGTCTCACTGTCGCGCACGTCGTGCTTGTCAGTCGGTCGGTCGGTCGGTCGGTCGGTCGGTCGATCGGTCGGTCGGTCGGTGAGTCGGCGAGTCAGTGAGTCAGTCGGGCAGACGATGCTCGCCGACGTTTCGTCGCGTTCTCATGCGTTCCATAGCCGCTACAACGCAACGCCTTGGCAATGAAACGTTTCAGTTGGTGTCAAAACGCGAACGTGTGCGGAACGTTTCAATTGCCACTGCGAGTGTGAGAAACTTGTAAGCGGCAAACGCGAGCAGCTGTAAAAATACCGACGGCAAAACTAGCAAAAAAAAAACAAGAGAAAATAAAATTAGAAACATTAACCGTGCGTATCAAACTGACTAAGAGGCCAATAAAAGTCAATAAACAAACAATAATTGGCGACTGGCCAGAAGCAGCACGATTATTTACATCAAAAATAATATTGTAAGTATATCTGTACGCGAATTTTTAGTGCAAGTGTCAAAAAGCATGGCAACAGCAGGTCTGGGCTTAAATAGTTTGCAACAACAACAACAACAACAACGACAACAACAATTAAAGATATTTAGTGTATGCGCCGTTGCTTCGTCTTCCTCTTCCTCTGCTTCGGTTTGCAACGACGACGACGACGACATTTGCACGCACATCCAACGATGCGCACCGTGTGACCAGTGCCATTAAATATGCGCTCAATTCCGTATTACGCCATATGCGAGTCAGTTTTGTACGCAGTTTGTGACACTGTGCGTGAAAATACAACGTATGGAAATGAAACGAACGGGTTAACGAGCAGCAACAACAACAACAACAACAAGCAAGACAACAACAAAAGGAAAAAAATACTATAAATAAGAGAGCATGAAATATATTTATCAATAGCGCACACACACCCACAAAAATTATAATTAAGGTGGAATATTAAAGAACATTTTCAATGAAATGCGCATAATTCTCGTTAACTCGCACAACTGATTGATTAAATCTTAAATGCTTATAATTAAAGTTATGAGTGTGTGTGTGGTGTGTGTGTGTGTAAGTGTATATATCTCTGTGTATGTGTATATTTTTGAGTGCGACAAGCCTCTAGCAATATTGTGATCTCTTATACAGTGAACCACGAATGTCTTCCTACAGCATACATTTGTAAAATTTGCGTATAATAAAGATGTTTTGATGCGGTTTTCTTATATTAATCATTTATTCACTTAAATCCCGTTCTAATGATACCAAAATTTCTTTAGCCCATTAAGTACCCATCGAAAATTTTGAATTTTAAAAAAAGTAAATTTTTCAACTTTTTTCCTCGATTTTTCCCAAAAAATATTTTGATGAATAAAAATTTTTCAAACAATTGTAAGAGTGACTAGCAAAAAAAAATTTTTAAAAAATCTTTTTGCTAGTATTTTTAATGACTTTTTGAAAATCCTAAAAATGGCGATTTAAACCCCTTTTTCCTACTTTACACCCAAAATGTGGCTTTTTTGCAGTTTTCAAATAATGATAAAAAATACTAGCAAAAAGATTTTTAAAAAAATTTTTTTTGCAGTCACTCTTAGAAATGTTTGAAAAATTTTTCTGCACCAAAATATTTTTTGGAAAAAATCGAGGAAAAAAGTTGAAAAATAAATTTTTTTTAAGTTCAAAATTTTCGATGGGTACTTAATGGGTTAAAGAAATTTTGGTATCATTAGAACGGGATTTAAGTGAGTAAAAGATTAATATAAGAAAACCGCATCAAAACATCTTTATTATACGAAAATTTTACAAATTTATGCTGTATGAAGACATTTGTGGTTCACTGTAAGTGATAGTTTAAAATTAAAGCTTGCCTGGCAACAGTTAACGATTTTATGGTGCACCTTACCTAAGTGATGAATCGTGCACCATTGCCATGCATCACTGTGCACTTTCTAATTGCCAAGCGCTAATTCTCATGCATACGAGAGATGTTATCGTTATCGTTGCAGCGTTGCCAAATTGCACTAGAGCAATCTCTAAACCAGCGGTGGGCATGAAATCTGAATTCGGGAGCACTACAAGAACATCAACCACAACAACCCTATTAGAGTCTACTGAAGTTGGGAGCAGCCGCTGCTCCCGGAGCCACTGCGTGCCCACCGCTGCTCTAAACTGTGAATTTCAGAGTTTCTCTCAGTGCATTATGCCTGTTATTATTTTGGTCACGTGCTCTCAATTATTTATGTAATAATTCTAAAGCAACAAAAACCATTTCCATAATTAATTATTGCATAATTAAATCAGCTAGAGTGTAAATTTAAATACAACTACAAATGTTGCCATTGTCACTGATTCGGTCATTACGCCCCAGTAAATGTCTGTTGGCAATTAAATTTGCATAAATTGGACATGACAAGCGCATTTAACAAAATATAAAGAAAATGTTGGAAAAATTAAAAAAAAAAAACAAAATAGGGAGAAAGGGAAGAAACGATTAAAGACAGCAAAACGTTGAGAAATAAAGTAAAGTTGGTTGGCCATTAATTAATCACAACAAATGGACAAGCAACGGCAATTTGCACATCGTCGAGCAATAGCAATTTTAATGAAGTAGAACTAATTTCTAATTAAAAGCAACATTAAAACCAACTAAATTCGGACTGAGAGATAGACCCCAAAACACACACACACACACTCACACATACACACCAGTCGAGAGCCAACGCAATGGACCGAGATAGAGTGCAAGAGAGCGAGAGAGAGAGGGACTGAGAAGCTGCTTAGCGGCAGCGATGCCAGCGACAGCGAATAATAACGAGTTTAAAGCTCCGCTAGCTTCAACACAACGCACTTACACACACACACACACACGTTCACAGATAGAACAGTCGAAGCGACAGACAAACAGGCAGACAGACAGACACAACAGAGCGACAGACTCTCACATGCCATGGCGTAAAAGTTCTATACTTTTTTTTATGCTTTTATTTTTGCCAACCCAAAAATAATCGCATTATGATAAGAGAAAAAAAAGAAGCACAAACGGCGTTCCTTTGCTCGCCTCTGCTTCTGCCTCTCATTCTTACAATCTCTCGCTCCCTCTCAGTACGTGAGGTAGAAAAGGTAAAAAGCAACAACAACAACAACAACAACAAACACGACACGGCGGAACCGAAACAGAGAGGTAAAGGCAGCGCTGTCGCAGCGCTGCAGCAGCGCCGCATACAATTTATATTTGCTTTTAATGCTTGTTGCTGCTTTTTGTGCTTGCAAACAAATAAAACTGGTTTTCAAGTCAATTAAACAAACCAAAAAATAAAATAACAACAAAACGGAGCACTGAGAAGAAGAAAATATTGTCCGTTTGCTTTCTGCTTCATCGCAACAGCAGAAGAAGCAGAAGGCAACAGAAAAAAAAATAAGATAAAGTAAGTGCAACAATGGAGCAACTTTTCGATGCAAAACAGCTGTGCGACGTGTAGAGTGTGGAAGGAAAGAGAGAGAGAGGGGAAAGAAAAAACACTTTATATTATGTGGAACACATAAAGATAACATCCATACGGATCGTATTAAGAAAACTATCTGAAAACAATGTAAACTAAAAAATGTGTGTGAACAATTTAGCTATTATTTTTAGCTATTAATGCGCTTTCAACACAAAAGCTTAATGGTGTGAAGCTTTAGTTAAGTTTGATCAACTTGGTAACCAGATAATCTCAACTCTTTTCAGTTTCATTTACCATTCGGAATATTAAATTAGCATTGGGGTTTGAGAAGCTTAAAGTTGCATGTATTTTTAAAGCCCAAAAAATCAACAAATTGCGTTTTATATTTAATTAAATGGCTACAAATAAATCTGCTACAATTTAACTGGAATTTTATATTTGTTACACTGAAAGCCAAAATAAAGCGCACACAAGTAACAAGACATTTAATATCCGTAAATACTATATACAAAATTAATAAATAATGAAATGCAAGAGAAAATTTAAATACCATCAACAAATATGTGCAATATTCAAGCAAATGTCAAATGCAATAAATGAAAAGCTTAAAAAGTCCTTGGCAAATATTTAAAATGCAAACAAGGAAAAATTTTAATATATTGAAAGGATTGAGCTTCAGATTTTCTGCATGTGAGACTCTTAAACATAAATCAATAAATAATGAAATTTCAGTTGTACTGATTTTTACTAAATTAATATTGAAAAGAAAAATTTAAATAAATCTCGAAAGCAAGCAACTAAGTTTGTACTATATTTAAGATACATACAACATAACCTCAAATTGCCAACAACTTTAGGTACAGTCAACTCAAATTAACTATCTGTATGAGTGTCTGGCATATCGAATATTCAAATAGTTGTTGCTTAGAGTTGAATGCCACAAAATACTCGAATGTCAATAAATTTTGAGTAGCAAATGGAAATGTTAAGTCAGAAACTCAAACTATTTGACAATTTTCACATTATAATAGACATAACAAACAATGGGAGGATGCAACAATAACAAGAACTCAACTCAACTTGGCTAACAAATGGAAATGGAAATGGAAATGAGAATGTGTCGGGCATTGTTATTGAAAGTCGTGCAAATGTAAAAGTTGCACACAATTATTTGGACGAAATGGAAATGGAAAAATTAAGCTGAAAAAAGTACATAAGAAAAATATGGAAAAAACAAGAAAAGCTTTAGAGATGCTCAAGACTATGGATTATTGTAATTATTATATTGCAAGATTAACAAAAATAAAAGCCATGAATTTATATCAAAGTCATTTAGAACTTGAATGAAGCTGATTTTTAATGTTATGCAAAGGCTGCGAAACACGGAAAATATCATTAAATTAAACATTTAATAACAAGTCACTTAAATTTGACACTCACTTGTAAGAATTCACTCCGAGTAGCGCTTTTCCCTTTCGGCTTAAATACAAATACCGTCCATTCATTTTTCGACAACTTCCTTGTTATTTTCCGACCACATCAGACAGAAACCTGTGCATCAAATAAGCCCAGCCAATTTATTTTCCATAACAACGAAAACAAAAACAAACACCAACAAAACAAAAAAAAAAAAACAACTGAGAAAAAGAAAAAAAAAGAAGAAATATACAAATTTGTTATGCGGCTGCTGCTGCTGTTGTTGTTGTTGTTGTTATTGTTGCTGCCCTTCAACTACAACTACATGTGATAACAACAAAAACAACGACAACCCTGCCAAATTGGCACAGCAAGTAAACGCGCCAGACGCCTCTCTCTCTCTCTTTCTCTGCCTCCGTTGCTCCTCTTCTCCCTAACAATTTACCACTCCCTCGATTGGCCCGATTTCAATGTGCATTACATTCATGTAGCACATCCATTGTTCAAAGGCCTACTCCGTAATATTGTATAACAGACACAACAACAACTAAACCAACAACAACAACAACAAGGTGTACTTGAGGCCTTCAGACCCAGACCGGACCGTACCGTACCGTACCATACCAGAGACCAGACACAATCTGAAAATGTCGACCCATGCAAATTCTGAGGTCGACTTTTTTTTGCAGTATGGAAATGAAGATGAGAAATTTTCCTCTGTTCGTTTTTATTTTTCCGTTCTCTCTTCCTCAATTTTCTCTTCTTTTTTTTTTTGTAGGTGGCATATTGAAATTAATGTAAATTTTTTCATACACTTGAGTATGGGGTGTTGTTTTGGATCAGGAATGGTTGAGAGCCTAAACGTGTTGTTATTGATTGGCAACGATGATGGGCAACGTTGAGTTGAGTTTATTTGATAATGAAATACCATCGTCATTCTCTGCATGAGACAAAATTGGCTCAGGTGAACAATTTGGATTTTGTAGAGCCAGATCAACATTAAAGGAAGGAAGAATGAAAAAAGTTGAATACAATATGACGTAGATTAAATTGCTTGGCGTTCGTTATTAAATAATAGCTCAGATAACAGCTGTGCTAAACTTAGTATTAAAAGTGTTCCGAAGAACAATTTCGCCAAAAATGGAATGAATTAAAAAAATAATTTTAAATTGTATTGCTTAATTTTAAATAAATAAAATATACAGATCAGTATTATTATCAGTATTTTTTCAAACACACTATTGAATGTGTTCCAAAGAACAATTTCGCCAAAAAATTAAATGAATTTAAAGGAATCTTAAATTTCATTGCTTTATTTTAAAAATTTAAATTAAATAAATTTAAATAGTTGTTTATTTTTGTTAGGGATATAAATACAGTCAAACTTCCCTAACTCGATTCACCATTATTCAAAGAAAAGGTTCTTTTTCTAAAGTTTAATAATTTCAATTTAGCTCGAGTTAGAGAGAAATTCGAGTTATAGGAGTTCGAGTCGAGTTATGGACGTTCAACTGTATATGATTTTTTTTTTATTTAGATTAGGCTATTTTTTTTCTAAAATGTCTTTTAAAACATTTCAAAACTTTTAAAAAGTATTCTTCATTTTAAATTGCTACCTATAGTATACTTTTTAAATTCCCTAATTGCATACCAAAAATACTAAAACAGTATTTATTAAACAGGTTTCTTTTTAAAGGTTATGTGAGGTTATTTTCAAGCTGAATGCAATGTAAAACAATATTGAATTACACAATTCACTATCAAATGAATGTTATAAATTATGCTTGGTTGGCTTTTTGGCCCCGAAGCGCATTAATTGGTATTAAATTAGTCGATTTCCCACTTGAAAATATGTATCAAATTAAATAAACAGAGAAAAGTGCCAATGGCCATGTTGAAATTACACCAAGGATAAAAGGGACACGCAAACACACACACACACACACACACACACACACACAAAGAGAGAGAGAAACGTAAAACACGCAATTAATTGTACAAGGCAAATGGAGAGTAGGGAGCAATGTGAAAGGTGTGTGGGGTGAAGGGGAAAAAGGGAAAAACAAAAAAAAGTGCGAAACAAAATTGACGTCGCACATTTTGCGGAAATTGTTGGTTTGTAATTTGAATTTGCGCCATTTGCATTCAATGTGCGGCTCAAATGAGACACAATGAATGTGTCCTGTATGTGTATGTGTGTGTGTGTGTTTATTAGCCTTTGTAACGGTCCCCAGGCGCCGTCTACATAGTATGTACACTCCACACGCAGAGCGTAACGCAACGCGCCTAAAAACGGAAACGGATGTTGGCAAGTGTAGACATATTTTCTTAGCAACTTTTGCTCAACTTTACCTCCTTTATCCTCCCTCCCCTCCCCACTCTACACTTGACATCCATAACATTTATACTGCCGCTGTCCCATTCCCATTCCATCATCCCACCACCACCCATTTTATCTCATTCCCAACTCATTCCAAGCTCGCGTTCAACTAGTTACAAAACTTGCCAGGCAAAAGTTTTGTTGTAACGTCAAGTCAATGAGCGGGAGCTTTTTTTTATAGGGACTAGTCGAAAGCTGTAGCGGGGAGTGGGGGTGGGGTAGAACTTTGTTTACTGTTATAGCTGTGGCTGCTGCTGCTGCTGTGCGAAAATGAAGTAGCTTGACTTTTGCTTTTTCTAAGGATTTTGATTTCTTACGGCCACAGCACTATATTAAGCTTAAAAGTAGGAGGGAGAAGGGGCATGAGTAGCAGTAGGAGGAGGAGGTACTCGCAATTGTGTCACTTTAAGCGGATTTCACTGTAAGCATCTGAAGATGTGACTAAGTTTTGTCAGCAGGCTGAAAATAGTTATGTGGGACCAAAGAATTGATTGAATGAAGAACCATATGATGAATGGGATTTACATACATACATAGTAGATGATATGTGGAAACTAAAATAGCCAGAGATCGTGAATTGGAGTTATAAATTAAAAAAATCAAGCTCAAAGAAATACAGTTGAACTTCCATAACTCGAACTTCTATAACTCGAATTTTTCTCTGACTCGAGCTAAATGAGTTTCAGTAAAATTAACAAACTTAAGAAAAAGATCTCTATAAACTCTATATTGCTAGTTAAAAAATAGGAGTTATTTTTTAACCCATCTTCAAAACAAACATTTTTATGATTTGATAATAAAAATTCAAATTTTACTATTATTCCATAACAGAATTAACCATATTTCCTAGAGTAAATTCTAGAATTATTATCAATTTCATGGATATGTTCCCTCTTTACTTACACAAATCAAAAGTATCTTTAAATTCTTCACTTCTGAAATAGATTTGTGCAAGTAAACTTGCTTTAAAGAAGCTTTTTTTATTGAAGCTTTGGCTATTTAGTAGCCAGTGTGCTGGCATGTGTCCTGGCATGTTGTCCTTGACTGGCCAAATAAGTTGACAGCACTTGTGTCACACTTTATGCACTAAGCGGCAACAAATCTGCACCCAAAGTCCCATTACACGGCTTTAACGGCCCCCGGGAAATATGTACATAGAGTCAACACACATACTCACGCACAAGGGGCAATAAATTCTGGACATAAATATGAACAACAGCAAGGGAAGGAGGCAAGGGGAATGTGGAGACCTGTGTAATGTAAGCGAGTAAAGTAAGAGAGAGAGAGAAAAAACAAATGGCGTGTTGTTAATGAGGCGTTGCCACCCAACCAAAAAACCAACCAACCTCCAACTTACAGAACAAAGCGTGCATTTAATATGCCGTTAGTTTAATGAACTAAATTAATAGTTAATACTTACTACTCATAGATGCTAAGAAGAAAAAACAAAACGAGCTGGAGACATTGTAATACCTTTCTATACGACTAATTCCAGCCTAATAAGAATTGAAAGCGACTCAACCATGACACGAAATAAAAGTTCAGAGATATGAGTTTCACTTTTTTCGCTATGCTGGATATGTGAAGGAGGAGGAGGTGATGGAGGAGGTTTTTTCGGTCACATGTGTAACATTTTGTCAACTTGATGACGACGACAATTTTTCCTTTAGTTTGTCGTTTTATTTGATTTGCTTTCTTGATTTAATTTCGGTGTTCGAAATGCGGTTGACATAAACTAAGATAAACTATAAAATGTTTTTACTTGTCGTTCGAAATAAAACAGCAACTTGGCAACTTTAGTGGTTTTAGAACACGAAGAATATTTGTTAATAATTTTATATGTGGTAAACACGTTTTCATCTGGTTATTGAGGTTTGATTCGAATTTAAGGAAATTGATTTGCTGCAAATTTTAAGAAATCGATTGCATTTATTCCAATACCACAAAAAATTATAAAGCATACATTTTAGCATGCAATCAATTTCAAATATTAATTAAAATCTATTTGAATGTGGCTAAAATTGCAATTTAGATTCAATTCAATTTTAAAATGTTGACAAGTCTTTTCAATATTTCAAACCAAAACTTTACGAAATTTCTTTTTAAACCAGAAACTCAAACTAAAAAAAAAAAGATAGGAAAATAATCAAATTAATGAAGCAAACATCCAAAAAAGGGCAACAATTCTTATCTCTGACTGCACAACAACCCAGTGGCTCTTTTATAGCGAAAAACGTTAAGAATGCCAGCTGAACGTTCAGGGGAGCTGTGCAGCCACTTTATGTAAAGTTCTAATTCGCTTTTACATTAGCGTGGCCGGGGTAATTCGGTATACGCTAGCTGAAAACTTGGCGGAAGCTTCCGCTAAGGTTTCAAGCTGAAACCCCTGAAAATTTTCTATCGTTTTTTCAGGGGTGGGAATTTTTGCCCGGAATTTCCCTTGCTGTAGGCCACTGGAAAATTGTGCCGAATCGGAGCCAAAAAATTAGGCACACAAAATGTTTGTTTATATTTGTTTATTTTAATGCACTTCATGTTTAACTAAATATTAGTTCACTTATAATAAAACTTAAAACTAACTTTACTTATTATTTAATTCCTCCTGGCCACAGCATTCGGTTAAAGGGTCAATCTGAAATTTAGAATCAATTAATTGTTTGTTGGAGGAGCATTAGAATAATTTATTCTTACCTAATTGTTGGGCGATTTGCCAATCTTACTTTCCAGTTTGAAGAGCCTCCTACAAGTTGATTATAAGAAAATACAATAATTATAACAAATTTGTTATCTAATTGGTTAAATGTTTAATTTACTTACGTGTGAGTGGTCTTGCTTGCAAAAGCTATGATCTTCGTCATCGGGCAATTAAGTCAGGCGATCTATTAGGCTAAAAATACAATAAAATTAAACATTTATTCATATATTTATAGTTAAAACTTACCTTATTTTGACACTTTCTGCACATTCACAAAATACACAAACGAAGGGCTGCAATGTCTTCGATAGCCGATAATAACATTGCCAGCCCTTTGTATTTATCGATGACTGCCACGATAAAAATATTAAATAATAAAACAACATTTTGCATTTTTTTAAAATGCTTAATTAATAAAACAAGTTTTTTAATATATTTCATTTACTATGAATTTTATTAACAATACAGAACTACAGAAAAGTATGGTTTAAAACTCATAACAAGTGTTTTCGATATTTATCGCCAGGCGTTGGCAACGTTAAGTTAGCTGCAGGTACTTTTTTTCTTGCAGCAAAATGTACCCCGGAAAAAACGGTGGAAAGCTTATGAACGCTTTCAGGGGTCTCGCCCTGAAGCCTTAGTAGACTTTCGGCTGTAGCTTTACCCTTGAAGTTTTGGGGCGGAAGGCTGTGTGTAATTTGTTCACCACATGCCTTCAGGTTCTACTGGGAACGCCATCTGTGGGCGTTTTTGCTTTAGGTTTTTGCTTAATTTTCTCCTCGACACATGATTAACAACTTAAATGATAATCGCAAAAGAAAAAGTTACATTTGACGCGTGTGTAACAAATACAATGAGATGCTCTGCTAGATGAGCCATGATTTATGACTGAATTGTAATGGATCCATTAGAAAAAGACGCTATTATTATTATGTTATATGTACGACATGTACATAAGGATTCCAATTTAAGTTCATAAGGTTTGTCCTTGTACTTATAATAAAATGATCTTTAGACCCAAACCATGAAGAGGGAGTATTCCAATTTATTCACAGAGTTTGTAACGCATTTAAGAAGTTGTGACTGAACCTTACAAGTATTTAAAAGTATATGTTGAGCTGTTTACTCAACAATATTAATTATATTATATAAAAATATATAATTTGTCCCACTTACAGGTCGAATTTCTCAGCTATGTTGTGTGAAAATTTCAGCTTTCTAGTTTTAACCGTTTGATACATCAGTTAGTTAGTCCGAACAAAGAGGTTTTTATGTAGATAGATAGAGGGTATTCAATCTTCGGTACCTTAAAGTGCTAATGGATATTGCAAAGTCTTGAAAAAGTTTTTCCTCTGTCGTCGCTTTGGTCAAGTCATAACTTTTCATTTGTACAAAAGTTTACGTATTACCTACCGTCCAGTCAACGTCCCCCGTCCGTCTGCATAAATAATTAGCCAACAGTTCAGTTCAGCTCAGAAATCATGGACTTGGACAATACGCGTTACATAGATGTGTCTAATTGTGTATATATCTAAATATATGTATGTGTATTATCCATTGGAGGTGCTCATAAATTGTTTGCCTGGCAATTATTTCTGATTCTCTTTCGGCACAACCAACCGTGTGTTGCGGTTATTGCGGTAACTGTTGTTTCTCTATTTTTCGCCATTTACATATTATTTACTCTTTGTATATATATTTTTTTTTACATATATACTATTTTACGCTGCGCTAATTAAAATTGGCCAACAGCAAGTGCAATTTATGATTGTTGTTGTTGTTGTGTTTTGGTTAGACAAGGTTCCAGGCCACTGCCCAATTATCGGATATGAAATGAATGTTGGCCCTCTTTTTGTTTGATTAAAAATTCTAAGAAATTTCATATTTATTTTAATAGAATTATATTTCCATTTAAGTGTGTTAATTAAGCGCCCTAAAGGTTGGGAAATTACAGCGAAAATTGTTAATTTAGTAAGTTAAAATAAATTTTGTGTTATTTCATTTGAAATTCTTCAACTGCTTTAAAGCAAATCAATTGTAAAAGCCAAAAATTTGCAGCTCGTTAAATTCATTCAGCAAATATTCAAAATGCGAATTTGTAAAATTTTCATTTCCGTTTCGCCTCGTCACGGCATATCCGTGTTGCATTCAAAATATATATGAAAAATGTAGAACCAACCATGCACAATTTAACAGGAAGGTATAGAAAGAGTGAGAGAAGAATAGATAGAGAGTGAGTTAGAGAGATCGATCCGTCAATAAGCCACAATAACCAAGCTCCCATGTGCTCTAATCGAAACGCTTTTGGGTTACAGCTAAAAGCCACTTTCCCCGACTTGCTGACAATCCTCCCCAATGATGTGAATGCTGATGATGATGATGATGATGATAGGATGATAGCAGGAGGAGTAAAACGAGATGAAGTAGGCGCCTCATCAAGGTCAATGCACAAATACAAAGTGCACAATGTGCTGTGTGTATTGCCACTAGCATTGAAATGCACTAACAACCTCTACCCTCTTTACTACCCTCCTTTACTACCCTCCTTCACTATTACACCAATCCACTGACCCTTGCCAACACAACTCATCAACACTTTTCCCAATTTTTGCTCTACTAAACAAGTTAAACTCTGTTCGCATTTTACAAAAAACTTTTGCACACTTGTTTCGTGCTGTAAAAAAAAAGTGTACATTGAAATTGTTATAAAACTTGTGTAGCGAAGCGTAGATACCCTTATTTTATCTAAAAATCGATTTTTTTTAAAATACCAACTTTAAAATTATGGGAACTATGATTAAATGATTTTTATACTTTGTGAGAGGAATTTAAAGAAATAACAGAATTACCATAACTTTAAAATATAATTTTTTGTTAGTGTGACCATATTTGAGATGATAAAAATGTCTAATTTGGCCATATTTTTATTTTTCCCCAAATTGTGCGTAAAATCTTCAAATGTTTACACATTTAGTTGAAAAGAGAAGTGTTTTAATCCATAAAAGCATAGATATCTTTAAACGATTCCAAAGTACTTGAAAATACTAAAAAATTTTCATGATTTAAACAATTTTGAATAAATTTTTGTAATGAGAATGAGATTAATAATCTTTGAATGATTCATCGATAGCACTTTTAAGCGATGACTCTGAATTTACTATCGATTTTTCAGTTTTTGTATGTCAAATTTTTTTTGTTGATTGCTACAAAACTTGTAACAAATTTCAACAACTTTTTCTTCAAGTGCCAAGAAAAAGTTCCATTTTTGCCAATACGAATTTCTCGCGTATATTTTGTTGCTCTCGATGTTTTGTTGTTTGTTGCGAGACTTTTTGATTGGAAAACTTGTGGCTGAGAGTGAGCTGTAGTATTTTCTTGCATTTTCATTTTTCTAGTTTTTAGAGAGGTACAAACAGAGAGAGTAAAAGAGCTAATTAAAATGCTGACATGCGTTTGAGGGTTAAAGTTTGCCAACGTGTGAGAATTGACAGTTTATTTTCATCCAATTGTTACTAGAAAGAGGAAATTATTCGTTTAGATATAAATGGAAAAACCTTTTTGGCAAGAGGGTCACACACTGTTTCGCCTGTTTATTGGCCAAAATCCAATTCAATTTCCAGACGGCATTCAAGTTGTTGTTGACGTTGTTATTCCATTTGTTTGTTTGTTTGTGCGTGTTTCAAGGCGGTCGAGTTTCCATCTGATATCCTTGACTTCGCCATGGCTTTTGTATCCTTGTATCATTAATTAAGATGCACACACAGCAAACGATAGAGAGAGAGAGGGAGAGAACTAGGGAGAGAGAGAAGAAAGGTTTACCAAGTCAATGCCAACGCAGGTTGCGTTTTATCTATGAAAAGTCAGTGGGGCATTTATTGCTGTTCCTTCTCGTTTTTCTCCTGCTTCTCCTTTTTCTTTCACCCCCTTGTACGTCACTGTATCTGCATGTGTGCGGTTGTGTATGTTTTTCTGATTATACACCACACATAAAACACACACACACACACACACCCTCAAAAATTACTCTTTAGACGCATTAAATTTGCAATCAAAATGACACACACAGAGGCAACTTTTATGTGCTCTGTGTATTTTATCTTCTAACCAACTTAATTTAATTTAATCAGCTTTGTAATTAGTTAGTAGCTCGTTTCTTCTTGTGCTCTAATAAATAGTTAATGCAATTCTATGGCAATGTGTTTAGTTCACAAAATATTTTACTTTACTTCAAGAAAACTTGAAATTAATATAATTATATAAATGTTGCCGAATGTTGTCGAATATTCGTCGATAAATGTTTTTCAACTTTACAGTCTCTCATAAATTTTATTAAATTAATCTTCATTTAGTTCTTATTTATTCTTCATTTAAAATTTATAAAATACAAGTTTTGTGAAAATTTCAGCTTTCTAGGCTTAACCGTTTGGCCTAAACGCTGTTATGTCAGTCATTGAGTTAGTCAGACAGGACAATGAGTTTTATATATAAAGATATAAAAATGTTTAAGATTACACCTTTTGTTCCAAGTCTTAACAATGATGATTAAAATCTACAAAATGTAACCTTGTAACGAATACATACAGTACAGTAATTACTTGGGTTTATAGACTCATCGGTTTTGAGTCACAACAATTGTATTTCTTCAAAACTTTCGATTGTAATACTGTGATTCTAATAGTCAGCAATTAAATACAGTTTATGTAATTGCATTGTTATTATAATAAATTCATAGTGTTGTTTATAGCGCATAATTACTGTAGCTAAACCTGATGATTTTTATTGATTTTCTTGAATGTTTATAGGTTAATTGTGAGATTTTTTTTGGGAATAAAAACGTGTGTATTTGATTGCAATTAAGTCAAGTGAATGCAAAATGAATCAATAATTGAATTGCTTGCGTTTTGTTGCTTTTAAACGGCATTAAAATAATGAGTACATAACATTTACATACAATTTGTTTTGTTTTGAAAGCATTTGCGCGACCTTCACACAAAAAGAAACAAGCGCAAATGGCAATATAAAATTGAAGGTATAATAACTGAAATCAACAAATTTATGCCCAAAAGGAATACGAAGCAATCAATGAAAAGAACAAAACAGATGCGGCCCAAAGATACGAGGCTAAAAAACGCCCATTGCAATAGGCCAAAAGCAAATGTTGAAAACAAGCAGAAGGAGGAGTTGAGTTTTCAAGTTTTATTTTTATTCTTTTTCTCACTGTTCTTGTTGACAAAACTTGAGTTGTTTGTAGTTGGAGGCAGAACAACAAAATATAGCATAACAGATTAATGATAACTAAAGTTAATTGGCAAAGAAAAAAGTGTGCTCAAATGGCCAAGAGTGAGTAAGAGAAGGAGACAAAGACAAAAGGCTTAAAGAGACATACGTATGTATATATGTATATATAGTCCAGCCATTGTTAGATATGACAGGTTCTTTGTAACCCATTGACCCTAATACTATGTACAAGTAAATGTGTATGTGTGTGAAATTCATTTACTAGCTTAGACTCAGACTTCTGAGTTGAGCTGATGATGACGATGACGATGTTGATGATGGGCCTCAACTCAAAGTGTCGAGTGTGCTGAAAGTTGAATGAAACGTTGTTAATCGCTCAACTCACTAAAATGACAGCAGGAGGGACTGTAAATTTAAGTATACACACACGTTTTTATTGCCTGAGCGTTCAAGATATTAAAACTTGAAATAAGTACGTTGTAAATTGTATTTTTTTTAGTTTTGAATTCTCAATTAAGTTTTAAAGACGATTTTACTTAATTATACGACTTAATTTCTTTTATTTTTAGCATTCAGTATTTCAATAAAAGATCAAACTTAATAATTGAAAACTATATTGAGAATAGATCATATAATTGAATAGTTTAGTTTATTTAATTCTAAAAAATCCTCAACTTTTTTTATAAATATTTTAATTTTAACACAATATCTTTATCTAATCTTTACCGCATCTTTTATCATTTCAGGAAAATAAAAAACATAAAATTGCTTGCAATAACTTCTCAGCATTTTAAACGGTAAGTTGAATAATTTTGAATGCCATAACAGGATTAAAATCAATTTAAGTCGTGCTTCTTTCAACTCTCAATCAAAGCTATCACAATCAATTATTAGCCTAAGGCTTTCACGCCCCAGCTCTCTCTCTCTCCCCCTCTTTTTCTCTCTCTCTCCCTCCCTCTCTTTCTATCTCTCCTCTTCTCTTTGTTTTTCTGATTGCTCATTCACCGGCCTGCATTAACTCATTTTCCACACTTTGGTCCAGGCTTTGGGTTGGATTACATTTTTTTTGTTTTGCCTGCGGTGCGTTCAACAATTTTAAATAATTTTCCAACATTTTCAATTGGATTTTGTTTTTCCCGCGAGGCCGATAAAATTGCCACGCCCACACGTGAAATGCCGCCCATTTGTTGACTGTGCTGTGCACAATTTTCATGTGCTCTATAAATTTGAACGAATTCATTTGTTTGTGGAACGTGTGTGTAGACAGACGCTTGAAAAGCAGCAACAACAAAGACAATAATAACAGCAACATCGACAGCAAAAACAACTACAACAAGAACGATAACAGCAGCAACAACAACAACAACAACGATAAACGCAACAACAACAACAAGAGGCAACAGTATGGTATAAACAGCATGTGCTGCTTGCCATTTGCAACCAATGTATGTTATGTTTGTTGTTGTTGCTGTTGTTTTTGTTGTTGACACAATTGAGCGTCATATTTATTATGCCAACGGCTTCTCAGTCGCATTTACAGTTTGTTATAGCCTTGAAAATGAGCATATTAACTATGCTATTGAATTAAAAGTATTGCCATATTATAAACCCAAAACGTGATAAGCTGACATTAATAATAAGTCAAGTAAATTCAAATAATATAGACTTTAAATTGAAAAGCTCGCTTTTACACTTTCCCACTTTGAATTCTTTTTTTCCTCTTTATCTTTCACATATTTTCTTATTTAAAAAGTGTCAAATCTGAATTTTTTATAACCAAGTGCACACATAATATATTTTTTACCCATTCGCTTTTTTTGCCATATTCTTAAAAGTACTGTTAAGGGTATAACAAATTCGTTGCATTGCATTTCTTTTTAGTCCTTCTCTCTTTTCCCTTTTTTTTTAGGCTAAATTATTTTTTTTCACAATTGTATTTACACGAAATTGTTTCTATGTTTTGCCATCGCGCCTGTCGCTGCTTTTGTCAGATCCAAATAAAATATAAAACAACACAATGATAAAAATAAATAAACATTTTTAGCGTATTTTTCAACATATTCTAAATACTTTTATTCTTTTTTTTTTATTAAACTTTGTTGTGTATTTATTTCACGTTGGTATTTGGCTCACACTGAAAATATTTCATTATCAGCCTTAGAGAATTTACAGCAACAATTTCTCATACTTATACGTATATATGAGAAATACATAGATGGGTGCGACATGAACTTTCAACTGAAAAGCTATTAGAAACACGCACATGTCCTTTACACACACACCTGTGTGGGCTCTAATATCTTGGCAAAGCAATTTTCCAGAGCAGGAAAAACATAACGCACACACCGCATATCAGTAGATTTTCTTTACATTTTCTCTTTCTTATTCTTCCACCTATTTGGCTTCTGACAATGGCTCGGCGCTATAAGCACCTTAGAAATCAGTTGGCTAGAAGTGAAACAAACCAGAAAGTAACCATAAACGACAAAAGAAGTCGACTAGCAGATGCCCTGTAATAAGTAGTAAATGTTAAGCAAATTAGAGCAAATTAGACAGTCTTTGGGAAACAATCTCTATAGTTTTCACGAAAACATATCTAGCTTAAGTCTATGAAATTGAGTTAAAATTCTAGAATAATTATTTCGAACATTTTTTAAAAAAATTTCTAAACAGTATTTAATATTGATCTATTAAAAATCTTTATTAATTGATTTATGAATATGACATTTAACCCAACTGAACTCTACAATTACCAACAAGTAACCCCTTTAATTGATTAAGGCCGTAGGGTATATGAAATTTACATGAAACCAATTTGCAAACTTGCGGCATTTTCATTTTGATTCGACCTTCGAGCACATGCCAAAGCTGGTTTTAGACATACTTATGGCGAAAACAAGCAAATCGACAAGACAACGACAACGAGTGAAAAACAAATGAGATTTTCCTCTTTCGTTATTTTATGGAGTGTTGCGTGCTTGACTTTGAAAAGTCGAATAAAAATTTGTATGATTTGCATAGATATGTTATCATCAATCTATTTATTTTGCATTTGACATACACACAAATATACAATTTGTTCGCTATTGTACTTTTTGCATAGTATAAGATTTCATTTCCTATGAAGTAAGCGACTTCAGTTAATTTTATGAATAATATGTGCATAATTTAACGTGATATTTATGACTAATGAATGATTTGATAATTTTTATTTGAAATGGAATGATGTAGTGTCATTATAATTGATATAGAGTTTTTTAAAAACAACTTTTAAGTTGTGGAATAGTTTTTAATTGTGCAAGTTTTTAAATCTAGGCAAAAAGAGCGTTAAGCTTTTAAATTACATGCTTTAGAATAACAAGTTGACAGTTTTTCATTGGAAAATGAAGTAAATTTAACTGCTGTCGTTTAGTGAATATATAAAATCAAACTGAAAACTAAGCAAGTTATTTAAGAACTTAGTTTCAAGCTAGAAGCTTTTCAAGAGGATTGCAATAAATTACTATACATCTCTCTCAATCTGAATTTAAGCACTGCTAAATTACCCAATGTAGTAAAACTTTCACCCCCACGTCATAAAGAAAAGCAACATTGATTGGACATTTATCTATTTATTTTTGTTTTTGTGATAACCCATGGTAACTTTAGTTGTGCCGTTACAATCTACAAAACCTATAAACGTAACGACTGTGCCACCAAAAACTGCAATCGGTCAATTTTAGAATTGTGCACAGCACAACAACACAACAAATAGACGCAACACTCGACGCTCAAAGTGGTTTTTCCGCTTGGCAAATGGCAATAGACCAAACGGAGGAGTGCTGGATTGTGGAGTGGTTGGGTTTGGGAGAGGAGTGTAGAGAGTAAAAACGGCAAACTGCCGCCAAACTGTTGTAAAAACAAAAACAAAAAGAAAACTTGACTAGACGCCATCGCCAGAGTCAGAGTCATCGTCGTCAATGCCTTCGGTTCGTGTTGTTATAGAAAGCAGAAAGTCCGTGGCATGTTTTGCCGTTCGTTGTTGGCCTCAAATGTTGTTGAAGCAACAAGAACAACAACAAGAGCAACAACAACAAGAGCATCAGTTAAAAGGAAAAGAATGAAAGAAACCATTTGGAAAATATAATCAAATTTCTGCCCTCTATCTCTCGCTCGCTCAACTCAACTCAGCTCAACTCAGTTCAGTTCAACTCAGCTCAAGTTATTTCCATGGAGTGAACTTCATACAGATTGCATATTCGTTCTATGTATTCCATGCATATTTATGATATCAACTTGCAATTTTGTTTTATTTATACCCTGTAGATATTGAAATTTACAAAAGTTTCTTGAACTAGAAAAAAATATTAAAAATATAATAATTTTTTTGTTTTTGTATCTCTATCTACTTTAATTTGATTAAAGATAAAGTAAAAATAAGATTATGTACAAGTTTGAAGTTTCTTAAATATTCAATTCAATTGGAATCTTAATTAAAAAGAATATAATAAATTTAAATTATATAAAACTTTAAAAGATCTTAAAAACTGGATGGACTACAGGGTATTTTTCAGTCCAATACTCCATCTACATTTTTAAAAGACTTTGAACCAGGGACCGTAACGATTATAATTTTTAAAATATAAATTTTTAAATAAAATTTATTTGTTGATTTTTATCAAAAAAATTTTAAAAAATAAAAACTTATTTTTCAATGTAAATACAAAAATAATTAAATTATAATAATATTTCAATTTTTATTTAAAAATTATAATTTAACTCTTATTTTTCAATTTTTATTTTAGCAATTAAAAATAAAATTTATTTTTCAATTTTTATTATAAAAATATCTTTTATTCTATAATTTTTATATATAAATTGAACACAGAACTTGATGGATTAGCTACAGAGTATTTTTCAGTGAAGTATTCTTTTTTTTGCTTTAATTTTTTCGAGCTTTCAATTTAATTGTTTACTTTACAGGATATTTATATGTCTAGCACACACTGTTTTCAGATTACAGGGTATTTTCAGGTCGCTCATTCAGTCCTTTCTTACTTGTTTTTATTTCATTCTTTTTGCAATTTAATTTTTGCTGCTGCCCCACATTGGGTAACTGGAGGCAACGTGTGAAGCGATTCGCTTTGCAAACTAAACTCAAGTGGCATTGAAAACTTTTTTTTTTCGCCCCTCAGGTCTCAGTTTTTCCCTCCCCGCGCCCTTTGGCTGTCATTTGATGTAAACAAGCGACGACTTTGGGGGGGACTCACGTCCAAACCGATTAGCCGAGGTTATAGCGCAATCTGTGGGGGGTTAACCCATATCATAGTATATATTTATATACCTGCAACTGTACCTTTTCCTCAATCTGCACCTGTAACTTATTGCAATTAATTAACAAACATAAGCAAAGTTTGTAAAAGTAAGAAAAAAGGTCGCCTTTTGGCCTCTAAATGATTTAAAAATTCTGCTTTTCGCTTATTATTCATTTAAAATATTTTTCTGCATAAATTTTGGCGCAAGGACTCGTGTAACCGTAAACGAATCCCTTAACAAAAAATAATGCTGAAACCCAGTTCTAAAATGCGCCGGCAATTAAATTACACAATGCTTTTTGGGCACGAAAAGGTCTCGGGTAAGGTTAAGAAAGCAACAAAAACACTGTAAATTTACAGTTGAGGGCATTTTAGGGTTGCCCTGCTCACCATACTCCTGTGTATGTGTGTGTGTGTGTGTGTGTGTGTGTGGGTAACAGTGTTGATGCGCTTTGTGGCAACAACAGCAACAACAACAACGGACGCATGTAGCATGAATGATATACGGCCCGAGGATGGAGGAAACTTGTGAAAGCTTTTTTTCAAATTTAGATGCTAACTGGTTTGAACAAACGAGTTTCTTTATGTTTTATGGCATTATTAATAGATGGATTTTTGTGAATGTTGAGGATGAAAATTGTGTACTTTGTTGTTGACAAATAAGGTGGTAACACTGTACTTGTAGTTGAGTGCGTTATATATTCATAATATATGAGATGGCAGTTCTACTCGTATACTATCTGTAATTTAAGTTATATTTAGTAATATTATCAACAGTATAGTTGAATAGAGTAGTTATAAGATAATAGATATAGATGTATATAAATAAAAAAAAAATAGAAAGGGACTGATATAAAGAAATTAAAGATATTGTAAAAAGTTTGAAATTGATCTGTTTTTTTTTTTTTACCCAGAAACTTTTCGAATCAAAATTTTTCTTTATTTTGACATGATTTTTTTTTACAAAATACAAAGAAATATCTCAGAATCAAGTTTAAAGTTTTATTTTATACCAAATTTGAAATAAAGAAGTCGATTAAATAAAAATACTATAGCAAGTTTAAACTAATTCGTTAGAATGGTTCGCTGAAATAACGCAAAAGTTCATTAAACAATAAAATAAACAAATATATTAACTAACGTAAAATACGCTTGTTATGACTCTATTTCCGCATGGATTGATAAGCTTGACTGTAGTTAGGTTGTCATTAGATAAGGTAAATTTCGACATTTCAAGCTATGCGCACGTCATGTTAAGCATTAGATAGAAACCAATTTAGCTAATGAATTGTACGTCATGCTTAAGTCTTTACTGTAATTTTTTTTTGTGAAAACTTTTTTTTATCTCAATTGCTGCGCTTGACCATTTTCATAATTTCCTCGTCGGCGCTGCTCATTTTCATTAATTTGTCACTGTAATTTTATTTTGTCTGCCGTTTGCCGAGATTTCTACTCCATCAATTTTGCTGCTCCTCCTTCTTTTGCCGCTTCCCCACGGTGTGCATAAATCATCGACGCCCAGTGAAGCGCACGTAATCAGTCAATGTGCCGTGCAAAATTATGCAGCCTCTTCTCTTCTCTCTCTTGCTCACTCACCCTCATTGCCTCTATTTGATTCGCCTTCTCTTTCGCCTTTACCTTATTTCTTGTACTCATTGCATTTGATTTTGTTTTATTGCTGTGACTAGCGAGTTCCGCATTTCTTTGTTGATTTTTGCATAATTGATTATTGGTCTGTGCTCGGAGTTGTAACATTTTCTTATCATACTGTGTTGGGTATATTGGGTAACAAAAATAGAATTCTACTTTTCTTATCACTTTATTCGGTATTTCTTTACATGTATTCTCTGTTTAAAACGTTTATATTTATTATCATATTTCTTTAGCTGTTAATTATTCACGTTACCTAAAAAAAAAATCCACCACACGCACAGTTTTAAGAATATTACGTATTTTCTGGTAATGAACGTTACCTATTATTATAAGCAATCATCCTACTTAATCGCAACAAAATCGGCCAAACAGAACGGCAGTAATGGCTGATTTAGGTTTCTATCTATGCAAGTGCCTAAAAGTATGCAATGAAACTTTTTTGTATTTATTTGAATAGGAAACAGGTATCCTACAGTCGACAACTTGATCATAGTCTTTCCCGCTTGTTTTACTTTGTTTACAGGGTAATTTACAGTTGAGCATATAAAATTGGAAAGCAAAGTACAATTGCATTTGTCGTTGTTCGGATTGAACTTTGAAAGCATTTTTCGATTTTACAGCAACTGCAACTGCATTTGACAATGACTGTAATTTTCCTCGGACTGAGGAAGACTGAATAAAGTAGAGAAGAGAGATGACAAAACTAGATGAAAATTGAAAGAGAAAGGGCAAAGACAAAGGGGGAAAGAGTGGGAGGAAGAGGAAGCAGTGGATTGGGCAGTGGTAACAAACTTTTCGCTAAACTTAACCGAACAACTGACAAAAAACTGACAAACTGCAGTCGACAAATAGTTTTTTTTCTCAGCTCTTCATCTTCTCTTTTCTATTCTTCTTTTCTCTCTTAAAAAGTTTTACTTTTTTCTATTCATTCTTTTTTTTCTTTCTTTTGTGTCATGTTCGTTGTAATTTAATTTTGTGTCTGGTAAATGTGTAAAATTTAAATTACAACGAAATGGCATTTATAATAGCCACTGTGTACGAGTATAGTACCAAGTACCATTACTGACTAAACTAACTGTGTCTTCATATTGACTGAGTTTGTTTGTTTTTGTTTTTATTTGCAACTTTTTCTTTGATTGTTTGTGGGAGTAACCATTGGTTGACTTGGTAGTTTTAGTAGTGGGTGTTTTCGCTAGGGATTACTGTGGCAATGTGATGAGTGTACAGTAAAACGTACATAGTGTGCAACGGCGCATGTTACACTTATGGCTTATTAATGTACCTGCCATATGAGACGCTTCCAATGATGACGACATTGACGATGATGATGATGATGACCTGAACTGGTCGGAGGTGGAATGGGGGTGGGAGGTAACGAATGCCAGATAAGTGGCAGTTGGTGTTGGCGTTTTGACAGCTCGAGTGGTCCCAGAGTGTGCGATAAGGAAATTGAAAGAGAGAGAGAGACGCAGACAAAGATACAGCGACAGAGGGAGAATCATCTCAAATGTGCAAGTGTTAGATTTAAAGCCTTAAAATCGACTCTAGGGATATGACAGGTAAAATAGGATGATAGCAGAAATAGTTTAAATAGCAAAATATAAATAAATAAATAAATGGAAAGAATATATAACTATGGTTACCTAAATAAGGTTATTGACAGAGACAAATCTTGTAAAAAATAAAAAATAATATCAAATTGATAAAACAGAAACGAATTTTTCTAAATAATAAGTAAAAGCTGTTTAGAAAAGTTTATACATAATTGCGGGTAAAACTTAATTAAAAGAAACAGAATTTGTGTTGAGTACTTAAATTAGTTTGCTATAAAACGAATTTAAATTAGAGTAATTTAAAAGAGGTTCCACTGTATTCAGTATCTTTATAGTAACAAAATATTGAAGTATAAATATTTTCTGAACATTTTTAATATTTATTGAAAACCAAACAACGACGGAATACGAAGGAATAATAATTTCTATGTTGTGTAAAATTATACAAAAATGTTGTTTAGCTAATAAAATTAGATAAACAATAAACTTGCAAAAGAAGGAGCCTCTTTGTGTACACTTAAACATAAATAAACGTATCATTGCTTCACATGTCTCTTGTGAATTTGCCTTAAACGTTTATTTGGAGTTATTGTTGGGTTATTGTATTTATAAACGTACAATAATCGGGATATACATATAAGTATTTTCTCGTACATATTAAAAGTGTGCCACATGTGGCAGCTTTTCAACCTGTGCGTTGTTCACATTGTCCTGGTGCGCACTGTCATCATCCTGTGTAAGTCCCATAAGGCTGTGGCATTAAATTACAAACATGGAGGGCATCTCTCTTTCTCTGCCTATTCCTGTCTCTGTCTCTCTGCATGGTGTTAGGTGTTAAGCTGTGCTTAATAATGACGCACATTACATATGCAATGCGAGAAGCTGTTTCACCAGGACATATCCAGAAATCCACTAACCCCATATATCCTTGTGAGCCAAGCAAACAGACACTCAGACAGACAGACAGACAAATGTGTCGCTATTTGTTTTTCTGTGCCACATTCGCTTGTTGTCGTCTCATTCTCTCACTTTTCCTCTTTTTCTGTCTCTCCCTCTCTCATCAAATTTGCTGCACTCCCAAAGGACTTAATTTCACATTTAAAACACCTGTGCCGTGTTTTATCTACCCCATAAACGGTCATGCATAAATGGGTATATTAAGTCTGAATTTATGATACATTGAAAAGGAAAATGTAATAAATTAAATTTGATTACAGTGCAAATACATACAAAGCTTAACAAATGTTAGCAAAAGTTTATGGGTTAAGACAGCTGTTATTTGCATGTTAAGGTAACTGAAAGTAATAGTTGTGAATCTGATTATATGGAACTAAAGACAATCTAAACTAAATTTAAACAGCTTAATTTTATGTTATGTTAGAATTAAAGTAAAAGCTAAAAACTTATATTGAGTAAAAGCCAGTGCCGCAATGTTACTTAACATTAACAGTTTCTACTTTAACAGTGTAAGCTAAACAGCCTTAATTTTTGTCAATTTAAATTGCAAATAGCGAATTTATAAATGTTAGTCATCATTAACAGCTTTTATTTTAACAGACTTGACTTAACAGCGTAGCTTTATAGTAAGTTAACATAACGGACTAACAATTAATGTTAAATGCTTAAATGTTACTTAACATTACTTAATTTAACGTGCTCATTTCGCGTATGCTAAAAGTAAAATTGGAAAATGTTTTTGCTCGTTAATATAAGTTTATTTTTACAGGGTGTGTGAAATGTAAGCCAAAAACTTGTCAAACTATATCAAAACGATGAGAAACACAGCTTCATCTTCATCATCATCAACATAATTTGTGTTGAGGGGTTTGGACTAGAGAAGTGAGGTGGGTAGTTAGGTTGGAAAGGAGGCCAGTGCTTAGCTGAGAGGGACGACAAATGAACTAATTTGATTTACATGTAAATTACATTTGGGCTAACTAACAAAAACAAAAAACAACTTTCCCTGGTCACTTGCAGGACGACGACAACATTAAAATGTTTACAAAATTAACCAAATTGACAATATCCGCTGGCCAAAAGCGTAAATATATAGTACAGTAAGGCAACTTAATGACGACCGCTTGCTCACACGCAAATCTCTACTCTCTCGCTCTCAATCTCTCTCTCCCTCTCTCCCTGTTTGCTTTGGCCCACATTTGGCGGGGATTGCAGTAAGTGTTGTTACTGTTGGCAGCGGCAACCTCGTGGCACGACAACGTGCCGCATATTTAAATTTTAATTAAAATTTAGCTTGTGAGGCACGCGTCGCTCCCTCCACCCTCCTTCCTCCTCCCTCCCCTCCCCTCTCTATCCATACACAATTTTCCAACGCGTTTCCATTTCGCGCACTCGCGCGCCTAAAAATATGCAAATAAAAATTGCCTTTGTTTTTGCGCTTTGCTCTTCTCTCTTTGCTTTTGTGTGGCAAACACGAAGTAGAAGAAGGATAAAGGATCTTGGTCTGATTTTTTGATAGCTTTTCATTGCGCTTCGTTTCGTAAGCTCGCGGCAGCTTTGTGGGCTAAAAAGCTTTTATAAGCTTTAGACGTATTTAACTGCACTTTGTGTTAATCCTTCAAAATGATAACTTTAGTCACTTTCTAACATTTTATAAGCATACACTTTAAAATGCTCTTCTTGATTACTTTGAAATGCAGTTTATTTTTGGATTTTAGGTACTTTATTATAAGTAATAAATTCAGAATACAACCAAGTATTTTTAATGCAATTTCCTAATTGTGTTTCACTAGCGAACAGAATTCTAATACAAGCTGCTTTTTGTTATATACCAAATAGTTTCCAAGAAAATTATTATTTGTAATTTTACTGAGTGTCCTTTAAATTGCAGTTTCAATCCAATGTAATTCTCTTTTTACGTTCTTCTTGGAAGCTTAATTTCATTATAAATATTTAAAGCTTTTGCAGAATGTTTTACAAGTGTTTTCCATGAATTTTCTTCCTTAGTATGCTGATGCGTATTTTCCTTGCGTCCTTTAAACTGCAGTTTTGCAACCAAATGGAATTTCTAAGAAATTTTAGGATATTTGATTAAACTTTCCAAGTATTTTTCACTGCATTTCATAATTTTTAATGGTACAAACTATTTTTTATGGTTATTTTAAGCAACATTTTCAATTGAATTGCAACTGAATTTCAGCATATTTTAAGTCTCTTTTTTTATAATATATGTAGTACATTTCAAGTATTTATATAAACATTGTGATGGTTTTTTACAAATTCATTGTGATTGTCTGATCGGATTGAGATACTCGACTCAATGTGCCACACAATGTGGCAGCTTTAAATGGAATAGATACAGTTAGTTATGCGTTGTCTGGCTTCCATGACGACTCGCCCAAAGAATTTTCCTTTTTTGCGTATTTTCGTATTTTTCGCACAAATGGCATTTTTCTCTCTGGGCTTTTTGCCTTTTGCTTCGCTTGCTTTGCTTTCGTTTTTAGCATTTTGCACTAAAAATCTGTTTTCGACTGTTGGAATTCTCTGTTAAGTTTTTTCGGGGGCAGTTTGTAGTGGGTGGATGCGTACTATGTTGGTTAGAGGAGTGGATGGAAGGGCAGGCGGAATAGTGAGGGATATTCGGTATCCTGATTGTTGTTGCCAGCGCAGCGCTTGGATTGCAGTCTACAGAAACCAGCACGAGTGGTTAGGTAAAGAGAACTTCAGTCAGCCACAATTTGCCGTGTAAATATTAATGCAGTTGCCACACAGAGACTTGGAGATGAGCACGTGAGCTCGATTATTTTTTTTGGAAATTATTTGATAAAATTATATATTTTTAAGTAAATTTAAATAAATTTTAAATATTTTTTAATAAATTTTAAGTATTTTTTATTATTACTTCTTTCTTCTTCTTGAAAACTTAAGCTTTAACGATAGTTTAAGCGATGTTTTAATGCTTGTAAAACTTTAAAAACAAAAATATTAAAAAAAAAACTTATTTTATATTTTAATTCATTAATTTGACGTAAATAATACATTAAATTAATGTTCTTTTAAAAAAATATTCGTTATAAAACTATATAAATATAGTAAAACTTTATAGCAAAATTTAACCGACAGTTTTATAACTTTTTATATATTCGATTAATTACTAGATGAAGGTTTAAATATCGTTTTAAATGAACATCTCTAGCACAGAAATAGAGAAGGCGCTTTGGGTTTTAGTCAATGCGTTGAGTTGGGTTGTTTGTGGTAAAGCTTGATAGTGCTTAAAGGGGGCGGAAAGAGGGAGGGGGATGAGTCAGGGAAGGGGAAGGGGGAGTTAACGTCTGTGCTCAATTTTTCAAAGCTCGTTTGTGTCGTCGTTGGTTTCGTTCGTTCGTTCGTTCGTTGCCTGCCTGACTATGCAAATAATGAATGCAAAATATTGCTGAAGTGTGTCTGAGGCGAAACACACACACACACAAAGGGGAGAAAATCATAAAGAGAGAGGGGAAAAGAGAGACAGAGAAGGTCAGCAAAATGAGACTAGAAATAGTGCTGGAAAATCTGCTTTAGAACTTTGCACTTTTTATATTAATGTCTTTCTTTGCACAAGTTTTGTGCACGCTTTTAAATTTTGATGTCCCTAATTAAATTTTAAAATGTTCAATTAATGATTGTTAAATTTTTTCTCTTTTCTGTTTTGCAGTTGAGCAGCAGCGAAAACCAAACGGAAGAAGCTGTGTTTAAAGCGGAAGTGTAAACGTGCAGAGGAAGCATAAAGTTGACAACTTCAAATAAAAATAAAATAAACAAAGAACACATAAATTTTTAAATACAAATTTAAAGTGTGTGATTGAATTTAAATCTGTAAAAAGTTTGCAACAAATTTAAAAAAGTTTAATTTAAACAAAAATTATATAAATTAAAATATATAATAAATATAGAAACGATTTCATAATGTTAAAATACGTGCTATACGCATTCTATAATGATGCCGGACCAAGTGTCATTATTTCAGATCCCGGAAAAGTTGCGGGTTAAAACTACATGATAAAAACAGTGAAAACAGTTGATGAAAATCTATAGAAAAGCTTATATGTAGATAACCATTAAAGTGTGTGCAAAATAATGAAAACTGATTACATAATTTACATAAAAAGAAAAAATATGTAACTTTATAAAGGCAATGTTATAAAAAGCCTGAAAAAAGGCTGCAAATTAAAAACTGCAAGTGAATTAAAAAGAAATTATAATTAAAAGTCGTTAATAAAGTAAACAGGTTGAAACAGCTGAAAATAATTGAAAATTGTATTAAATTAATTAATTAATCAAAGTCAAAGTTATGGATAAATCGAGCAGCGTCAGTCCGAGTGATTGCCGTGTTACCCGATCAAGCATGACGCCCACGCTGCGACTGCAGCAGAGCCCACGACGTCAACAACAACAACAGCAGCAACAGCAACAACAACAGCCACAACTTCAAACCGAACAACAACCAATCAATAATGAGCAACAACAACAACAAAAACAACGTAGCAAATCTAAATCACCAACTTCACCGCCAGGTGGCGGCAAACTAAAATCAAACGCTTTACAGCAACAACAGGCGACAGCAGCGACGTCAACGCCAACGTCGGCAGCGACAGCGACGGCGTCGCATCATCAATTCCGTGCGCCTGCACAACAACAACAGGCAGCGAAGCACAAGAGCAACAACAACAACAAAGCTTGGAGCAAACGTCAGCATAAAGCAAGCGGCAAATATAACGCCAGCGCCTGCGTCGGCGCCAGCGCTCAGCAGCAACATCATCATCACCATCATCATCATCATCATCATCAACAGCAGCAGCAGCAGCAACTGCAGCAGCAACATCAGCATCCACATCATGCCAATGGCAGCGACGTCGGCGTTGGCGTCGCTGCACAAGCAGCTGCCGGCGCCGGCGTCGGTTCGCTGCCCCCAGCAGCAGCGTCAGCGGCGGCAGCAGTAGCGGCAGCGGCCGCTCACAAGGCTGATCTTGAGAATATCCAAAATATAAAGAATCAAATATCGGGACACGCCCATAGCGGTACACATCATGGGGGCGTCACGCATCATAACATAAGTGGCAGCGCTGCTGGCGTCGGCGCAGCCAGCGGTGGCGGCGGCGGTGGCGGCGGTAATCATCATCATCATCATAATCACAATACGCGGCTGGCGCAGATTGCAGCGTCCACAGTGGGCAACGGTCTGACCATGGCCAATATGGATGCCAAGTTGGGACATGGACACGGCCAGAAGGGACAGCAGCAGCTCTACAAGAAGATGCTGACGCACAGGTAACGTAACGTAACGTAACAAAACGTAACGTCATTTAAGATAACTGAAAATAGATAAATGGTATACACAAAAATTGCGATTTCTATTTGAAATTTATAAGATTTAAATTAAATTTAATTCTTATTTTTAATTTGTATTTAAAAAGTCAAAAGTAATCATTTAAATAAATTTTAAATAAAAAGTTGTAAAATAACACTTATTTCTGATTTTTTTAATAAAAATAAAAAAATAAGATTTATTTTTGATTTTTTTTTTTTCAAAGTTACAAATAAAAGTTAAAGTGATACTATTTTTTTGGAATTTTTATGATTTCTAGTATATTTTTCTTATTTTTAGTATCAATTGGTATTTTGTTTGCCAATAATTGCTTCATACATTTATTGTTGCAACAGAATATAGCAGAAAAATGAAATTTAATAGAAAAAGCCGGATCCTTAATTTCACCTTAAAGGACATGTGATGAAAGGTCTCGAATCATAGAGTATTTTTAAATTTTGGTAATACACCACTTGGTTCATTATATTCACTTTAACTTTTATTTTTGATTTAAAAATAAAAGTTTCGGAGTAACTCTTATATGAAACATTTAAAATAAAAATAGAAAATAAGAGTTATATTTTATTTTTATTGAAAAAATAGAAATAAGTTTTATTTCACAACTTTATATTAAAAATTGAATTTTTATGATTATAAATTGGAAAATAATTATTAAAAATTGAATTTTTATGATTACTTTTGACTTTTTAAATAAAATCTAAAAATTATTGTTATTTCGTAACTTTAAAATAGAAATTGGAAAATAACTATTAAAAATTTAATTTTTATGATTACTTTTGACTTTTAAAATAAAAACTAAAAATTATTGTTATTTCGTAACTTTAAAATATAAATTGGAAAATAATTGTAAATTTGCAATTTTTATCTTAAAACTTATAACAGTTACGTAACGTAAAGAAATCTAGAAACACGGACAATGCCGGGCAATGTCAGGTACTATTTAATAAAGCTCTTTAACCGTTTCTTTCTTTCCCCCCTCTCTCTGTATGTTTAGGGGTCATCATCATCACGTGCTGTGCGCCGGCAACAATGCCAACCACACTTGCTGCCTCGTCACTGGCTGCAACGGCAGCGTCGGCAGCGGCGCCGGCAAGGACACGCAAAGCAACAAGGACACCAGTTCGCTCAGCGGCAACAGCAGCATCATTTCGGGCAGCTCTGCAGCAGCGGCAGCGGCCAATGCTGTGCATTATTGTTGCGGACGTTCCAAGTTCTTTTTGCCCGAGAAGCGATTGCGCAAGGAGGTGATTGTGCCACCCACAAAGTTTCTGCTAGGTGGCAACATTTCGGATCCGCTCAATCTGAATTCGCTGCAGCATGAGAACACGTCGAATGCATCGTCGAGCAACAATACGCCGGCGACGACGCCGCGACAGTCGCCGATAACGACGCCGCCCAAGGTGGAGGTGATTATACCGCCAAATATTCACGATCCGTTGCATTTGTTGGATCCGGTGGACTCCATGGAGTATGAGAAGCAGCTGACGTCACCGATGAAACGGGGCGGCGTGCTGACCCGCAACAGCCACCTGAAGTTGCAGCAGCAGCAGCAGCCGCATCATCGTCAGCATCGACCGCGCAAGAATCGCAAGCGTCGTCGCTTCGACTCCAATAACACATCGTATGGTGGCGACGATGTCGCTGCCAGCGCTGACGGCATCGCGGAGACGTCAACGCTTTCGATTTCACTGGACGATGCGGCAACAGTAGCTGCAGCAGCAGCAGCAGCAGCAGCTGTAGTTGAAGTAGGAGCAAAGGGAATAGAGATAGCAACTGGCATAGCAGCAGCAGCAACCGGAGGAACAGCAGCAATAACAACAACGACAGCGACAGCGGCAGCAGCATCGCCAGTGGCTGCACTGAGCGCAACTCTGCTGAGCGAGGCAGCAGCATCGGCTTCAGTTGAAACAATGGAATTGACACAGCAGCAGGCGCATGTGCGCTCTCGCTCTCCGCAGGCAGCAGCCACTGCCATGGAGGAGACAACAACGCCAGCGCTAGCAGCCGGCGCTCAAACGCTCTCTCCACTGGAACAAATGGAATGTAACATCGTGCTGCCGACAGTGGCGTCGTCAACGTTATCACCACTACAGGCACAGCAGCAGCAACATGTGGCCACAGTTGCCGAGCCGCCAAACAGCGCTGACAACAACAATATGCAGGCCATAGCAGCTGCTGCAGCTGGCAGTAGCAGCTCTGTCGACTTGGTGCTTGGCGCAGCGACATCCGCGTCGACGTCGGCAGCAACGCTGGCAGTGGCGTCGACGCTGGCCGAAAGGCGTGCGCTGGCTAGTCGAGATTTACGCTTAGATTTGGACAGCACGTGCTATGGTGTAGGTGGAACGGGTCTGAGCTTTGGTGCTGGCAGCGCGGCCAGCACTAGCAGCGGCGGCAGCAGAAAACGTAAAACAAGTGAGAGCAATAACTCGCAAAAGAGTAAGGTAAGTGAACAAATGGAATTGAAATTACTGGGAATTTGGAATTGGCATTTGGGCAAGTGCTTATGCACTTGTGTGTGTTTGTGTGTGGTTGCGTGTGTGTGAATGTGTGTGAACTAAGGCTTTAACTTTGTTGTGTTGTTGTTGTTGTTGTTGTGGGGGGAAGCAAGTCAATCGCTTGCTTTGTTTTGATTGCTTTTGACTTTTTTTCTGGTTTTTTGTTTTTGTATAACTTTTGCGTGCGTTTGTTGTTGTTGCTTAGATTGAGGTTAAAGTGTCAGGGGCGGCAAGGAAAGAACTTTTTGGGCCAGGCAAAGCAAAGCGATTAAAACTGAAGTGAGCCAGTTAATAAACTTGACATTTGCATATTAGCATTAGCAAATTTGTTTCAGTTTGAAATATGTATTTAGTAATATATGAATTAAAATTGGAGAGAGATTAAGTTTTGATTGTTTATAAACAATTTTCTGTAATTACATTAATAATTTACTTATTAATAAAAAAACATTATTGTTAAGCAAGGGTTAAAAGCGGTTTAAACTGGCTTTAACCGATTAAAAGCTATAAATACTAAATGAAACTTGCTTTTTTAATCAGTTTAATCGGAAGGAAGGAACATTAAAGAAAGTGTTATGATTTATTTAGAAATACAATTAGGGAATCAAGAACTTGACCCCAAATGTCAATTGTTGTTGTGTTTCTTATTGTTTGTTGTTGTTGAGTACCTACTTATTAAACGCTTTATTTTTTTAGAAATTCTATCGACACGATGCCATGGATAAAATTGTGAGTCCCGTGGTGCCACAGCCTGGGGCATGGAAGCGTCCGCCTCGCATCCTGCAACCGATGGGTGCACGCAAGCCCAACACGCGACGCTCCACATCCTTCAGCGAAACGGAACTGTTGAGTCCCGTCGAGGAGCTGCCACCGAAGCCGTTGCCGTTGCCATTGCCACTAATTGAAGGTAAGTCAACAACGAATTTGTGAACAGTTATTAGTGATGTTTATTACAAACTGCAGATGGAGTTTAAAAGCGATTTAAGTCAAACTAATCTAAAAAAAAATAAATAAAATTGGCAAATATATTATAAATTGTTAAAATAATTGTTTGTATAATTTTTAAATTGAGCTGCACATTAAACGGATAAAAAGAAATTAAATATTTAAATTGAATACCAGATTTTAGCTAAAAATGTTCAGTTAACGTTTAAAGTTTGCCACTTTTGATTTATACTAAACCATATTCTTTTTAAGAAATTATACCGGGATGCTACAGAAATCGCTTTCGCTTGAATTTCACTTAAATTTGTATGTAATTTGAGTGAAATTCAAGTGAAAGCGATTTCTGTGGCACCCCAGATAAATTGGATATAATTTAACAGTTTCTACATAAATTTTAATTTATCCATCAAAGCTTATTTTATATAAATAAATAGAAGGTAAAAATAAATTATTTGTTTACAAGTTTGTACTTGATTTTAGGGAAAAATGCTCAGTCAACATAAAAAGTATTTCAACTATTGATATATACTAAATAATATTATATTAAATTTAAAATAAATTAAATTAAATTGAAAGCTTATAACTTATTTAGATTAATTAACTAAAGAGATAAATAATTAAAAAAAAAATTACAACTTATTTCTAAACTTAAAAATGAACGAGGAAATTTATGCAGCATATTAAACTAAAAATCTGAATTTTATAAAACGGCAAAGATTGATTTTCTTTTTAAAGATATATTGGCTAAATCGACTTTAAATCGCAACAATTTTAATCTAAGATAAGACTTATCCCTGTTTAGCTGTGTTTCTACTTACTTCACTACAAATTATGCAATTTCTTGCTAAAATCCTTTGACACTTCCTTTGCAGTTGTGGAAATACCGCGTGATGATACGCCAGATCTGTCGGAGCATGGCCTGGGCAGTCCATTGAGCACCATTTCCGCTGCCACTTCCCACACAGCCGGCGAGCCGGAAGTGCTCACAGCGGATGAGGCAACAACAGCAGCAGCAGGAATGACTACAGCAACAACAGAAGCAACTTCAGCAGCAACAGCAACTACAACAACTGAGGCACAACCTGTGGTTGGCCTAATGTTGGAACCAGCATTGATACCACCACTTGGCCAAAAGTTGCCCAAATTTCGTGCCGATGGCCAAAAGTATCGTTATGGCAACTTTGATCGTTACGTGGACTTTCGACAGCTGAACGAATTTCGCGATGTGCGACTGCAAGTGTTTGAACGACACGCAGAGTTGTTTGAGAACAAGGACATACTCGATATTGGCTGCAATGTGGGTCACATGACCATCACGGTGGGGCGACATTTGGCGCCCAAAAGCATACTGGGCATCGATATCGATCGGGAGCTTGTGGCACGCGCCCGTCGCAATCTGTCAATCTTTGTGCGCATACCCAAGAAGGAGGAGGCGGAGGAGGTGGTGGTGGTGGAGCCAAAGCTGGAGCCAAAATTGGAGCTGGGTGTGGTGCCGTCGTTGTTACAGTCAACACCCGATAAAATGGAGCAGGAGCAAAGTGGTGGCGATAGTAGTGCGTATAAAAAGACGCGACGTGGCAAAAAGCGACGAAAGGCACAAGAAAAACAACAGCAACAGCAGCAACAACAGTTGGCACTGCATCCCCATCATCATCATCATGGTCATCATCACAATCATCACCATCATCATCATCATGGCCATCATCATCATAGCCATCAGCATCAATTGGAACTGGAGCAACAACAACAGAAACTTGATGCACTTTTGGTTAAACCACACGAATTCTTTCCCATCTCGTTTCCGTTAACATATGGCGGAATTCCCCACCTAACCGCACCCACCTCGTCGTCGGTCAAATCGCCAGCGAATCCATTGACAACACACAAAAATCAATTTCCGCAAAATGTATTCTTTCGTCAAACGAACTATGTACTCAAGGACGAGTCTCTCATGTCAAATGATTCACAACAATACGATCTCATCTTGTGTCTGTCTGTTACCAAATGGATGCATCTCAATTTCGGTGATGCCGGCCTCAAGTTGGCCTTTAAACGTATCTTTAATCAGCTGCGACCCGGTGGCAAGCTCATACTCGAGGCACAGAATTGGGCTAGCTATAAAAAGAAAAAGAATCTAACGGTATGTTTTTATTTATTTATATAATTTATAAAGATTTCAATTTAATTGGAGTTTTTTTTTTTCATTTTTACAGCCGGAAATCTACAACAATTACAAGCAAATTGAATTCTTTCCACATAAATTTCACGAGTATTTGCTCAGCTCGGAGGTGGGATTCAGTCATAGTTATACTCTGGGCGTGCCCAGGCATATGAGCAAGGGCTTCTGTCGACCGATACAGGTGAGAATCAATATAATCACTTAATAAAATGTGTGTTGTGTAGGACTGGAATTTTGATTAAAATTTTGTAATTTGGTTTTTTAAGAATGATAATAAAAGTTCTTGTAGAATCGATATGTTTAGATCTGTTCCTAAGAAAATTCTAGAAGTTAATGCAATTAATTTTTATTTTAATTACAATTTCATTTTCCCTTAAAGTTTCTTTGTCAAATAAGATTTATATTCAAAGAACTAATTTCACAATTAAATTTAAAATAAAATCAGTTAATTCTTCAAAAAAGAATGAAAATACAAAATAATTTCAGCGTATCTTTGGGACTTTTCAAAATATAACTGGTTTTTGGAATAATTTTAGACAAATAAGAAATATGCATAAAAAGAAACGATTGTTAGGATATTTAAGAGATTTTCTGCTTAATTATTCACTTAAGTATACATTTTTCACTTAGAATTCAATTTTAAAAAGAGCTGACTATTCTATGCTATATAAGATAATTACTGAATATCCTCGAAGATTTTTTGTAACGACAACTTTAGAATACTGTCGAACTTTCAAAACTCGAACTTCCATAACTCGACCTAAATTCAGTGACAATAAACTTATAACACTTAAATAAAAGAATTACATAAGTCTCTATAATTTTAACTTATTCTTTTCATAATGATAATGGTGATTCGAGTTAGGAAAGTTCGACTGAATTAATACATTTTATTCCCTTTTGCCTTAAAATGAGTATTTTATTCTATACACAAAGTATAAGATCTTTTAAGAATATCCTGGTAAAGATTTAATATAACTACAATTTTAGAATATTTTTGAGATATATTTAGCTTTTTTCCTTAAACTCCCCATGAAAATTGTGGGCTACAAGTTATTCCAAAGTATCTTTAAAACAATAACAAACATCTTTGGTTATTTTAAGCATTCGATTTTAAATAAAAGTCACTTTTAAAGTTCCAATTCAATTCAGCACAACATTGCCCATATATATTTTTAGCATCCTCTCAAGAATTTTCACTAACTTGAATTTCATCCTCTCTTTTTATTTCAGTTGTATGCCAAAGGCGACTACACGCCGAATCATGTGCGTTGGAGCGATGCTTATTATCCGCAGACACCGTATGAGGCATATCGCGGCATCTATGCCACATTGCCGGCACATCCGCGCGCCGGCGGCGGCAGCAGCAGTGCGGGCGGCAGTGGACACGGCGGACATGGCCAGCATCATCATTTGCATCATCTGCTGAGCAGCTCGACGCGTTCACAGAACTACGATACGCCGCACTATGCGGGCAGTGCCTCCGGTTCGGCGAGCTGCCGGCAAACGCCGATGTACCAGCACACGTATAATCCGCTGGAGACGGACTCGTATCAGCCCAGCTATGACATGGAGTATCTGAATCATATGTATGTCTTTGCATCGCCCTTGTATCAGACGGTCTGGTCACCGCCGGCCTCGTTGCGCAAGAGTTCATCGCATACGCCTGTTTTTGGCAGTGTACGGGATGCGGAACTGGATGGAGATGGGAGCATTGGTGGCGGGGGCAGTGGCGGGGGTAGCTATCATCGTCATGTGTATCCACCGAATGATGATACCTGTTCGCCAAATGCGAATGCATGCAATGCATTCAATTCGATACGCGATGCAGATACAGATGATTCAAATCAATTGCCAGGCGGCAGCAGGCGTCATGTTTATGCCACCAATTGTGGCGAGAGCTCATCGTCGCCCCAGGTGAACCATCACGAGGTGGAGGCAACAGCGGAATTTGTCGATGCACTCGATGCAATGGATGATGAACAGAAGACGTTGGCTGCGGGCAGCGGCGCCGCATACTGTGATCTCTCGGATGCATAGACTGGATTGGATTGGAGTTGAGAAATATTAAATGTGTCAAAAAAAAAACAAAGAAACTGAAAAAAAGAAAACTTTTAAAAATAGTATACATTAAATGAAAAAGAAAAGAAAAATAGTAACAAAAGATCTGTTGCATAAACAATTTAAACCAACGGTGGGCACGCAGTGGCTCCGGGAGCAGCGGCTGCTCCCAACTTAGGTAGACTCTAATAGGGTTCAGATTTCGTGCCCACCGCTGATTTAAAAACAGATCTTTGTTTAAAACATGTCAAATGTAAAACGCAAACGAGACGCTTATGATTTTTATTGTAATACATAATGAACTTGCATATATATTTTTTATATGTAGTAGTTTAAATACACATATATATACAATTACATATATATATATATATTTACTGTAGCCTTTATATAGAATTTAGAATTTAGCTCTCACTTGCGCTTAATTATGAGTTTTTCTTTTATAGTTTTTTTGATTTTTATTCTCTTGTTGGCAGTTCAAATCTAACTATAGTTAAGTTTAAATTGTAAATTACAATTCTTTAAGCAATACACACACACACTTACACACACACATACAGAGAATACGCTGTAGCTTTATATAAGCAATTTATATGTGCTATATTATATAGAATATGCATATATACATATATAAAAAATAATATGAATACTTAAATATGAAATACAAAACTATTTTTGATTAACATATTTGGAAAACGCTGCAAGGGATCGCTGTAAAATGTAAACAAAAACAAAACAAAAATGGAAAAATCATTCAAAATTCAAAAAAATGTCAAAGCATACAAAATACAATTTACTACATTTATAAATAATTAATTATATACTTAAACAAAATACAAAATGTATAACAATTTATATAGATATATATAAAAATACATAATATTTGTAGTTTACAAGATTTAGAGCATTAAAGCATTATTTTTTCTGAGAAAATGAAACAATTTATAAAGCTATTACTAAAAAGAAAAACAAAAAAAAAACCACAATAAAAAATTATTAAAATAAATAACATATTATGTGAAGCAATTCCGTCAAGTGTTTGTATTTCTACGGAACACCCTGTAAATTATACTGGTTTTTATTATTTTTATAACGACTCTTATCGCTAATTACTTTATTTCTGTGATTTCCTCGTCGTCATGCGAATTTTTAAACCAGAATAAACTATTTCCCTATCTAAGTGAGCTTATTTATTTATTGCTGAAGCTCATTGTTGGAGTATCTAATTTAAAATTGAATTTATTTTGTTCAATTAATGACTGATAACTTGATAACAACGGTAGAGGTTTGACAAGCTGAGAAGAGTTCAAAGTATAAAACAATAGCAAATCTTGGGAAAAAATAAAAATTAAAAAATTCCCTTATTTAGTAAAATTTAAATGCATTATAAATTTTTCAAAGCTTTGAGAGCTCGAAGTTTCTGAATTAATGTTAAGGGGTGGGTATGAAAAGAAAAACAAATTATGGAAAAGCATTAAAAAATAAAAACATCAAACAAAAATTAAGAATACAGTCGAACTTCCCTAACTCGAACTTCCCTAACTCGAAGTCTCTTTAACTCGAACAAAATCGAGTGGCAATACTAGGCAAATTTCATACAATTCTACTTCCCTAACTCGAAGTCTCCCTAACTCGAACTTTTTTCGTGGATAATGGTGATTCGAGTTAGGGAAGTTCGACTGTATTATAATGTAGAATTGTTTTAGGGGTCAAAATTTAGTTAAGATTTGAAAAGTTATGAAAGCAAGAAGTTTCCAAAAAAAAGTAAAGCCAAGAGTTAGGTATAAAAAAATGGGAAATTGAAACATGAATTAAATGACACTGCCGATTATAAAAACAAATATCAAGCGATAAGTAGTAAATTAGTCACAAATTAAAGTCATTTTAAAAAAGCGGTAAAGTTTTGTTCAAGCTATGAAATTTTAGAGCTAACAAAATTAAAAGGCATAATTCAGCCGACAAGCATACTTCATACCACTGTGCCATCAATCAGCTGTTTGATCGCCATTGCGCTCTCACGCTCTCGCTCTCCCGCTCTCTTGTGCTGCCACTCACATGTTTCACTTCCAGTCAAAAGCTCTTGTTGAAGCGAAGCTCGTTGACGACGCGTCGCGTCGGTTGGATTCTGTCGCGAAGAAGTCAAAGCTTGAATTAAAAATGAAACCTTGTAATAAATACTTAAGCAAGAAATTCTCTGTCATGATTAATGTAATGAAAAAGCGTTGATGAAATGCAGACCGAAGAGAGAAAGAGACAGAAGACGTGGTTCAGTGTTCGCAATAAGTGCTTACAGTGCCTTCCAATGCTCAATTCCAGTTTTCCAGCAAAACAGCAGATATCAGTCGGCGTGTTGTTTGTTCAGTTATAAATCTGACGGCGACGGCTGCGGCGGCAGCTGCGGCGACTGCGCTCTTCAAAGAAAAAATTAAAGAAAAAACAAAAAGCAACAAGTTTTCAAGTTTTTTGCCGTGAAAGTTCAAAATCCTCCAATAACAACAACAACGTGTTCGCGTGTATCTCACTGTGTTTGTGTTTGTGCCGCTCTGTTTGTGTGTGTGTGTGAGTGTGCGTGTGTGTTTATGTGTTAGTGTGGCGTCTAAACGAAATCTGAAATTGATTTTCATGTATTGTATGTACATATATTTCGTGATAATTTGGCGCCTTCGGCTTCAGTTTGCCCCAAATTGAATTGCACTTGCGAGCAATTTTTTGAATATTATTTAATTCAAGAGCTAGACTCATAAATACGCACACATACATGCATACATTTGTATCTTGTGCCTGTGTATGTGTGCTAAAGTTGTTTGTGTGTGTGTGTGAGTGCCACATGAATCATAAAAAAAGATGCAAAATTAACCAATATTAAAACCAATTAAAACAAACAAAAGCGAAGGCCAAACAGCAACGGATTTTATAAAGCCTTACGTAAGTAATACTGTAAACTGAAATAAACTTGTTGTAAAACATATTTTAAACTGCGTGGGTGGCTTGAGAAGTTTTGCTTTCTGGTCGTTACACTGTTTCTTGAATTAATTTGAATTAAAAGTATTTACTTTTACATATTAAATTAATTTATTTAAAAGATTCGCATGAATTAATAAAACTTAATTCAAATTTATTATTCTGATTAATTATTAGTTCACTTTTTTCATATTTTTTAATGAGGTTAATTGAACAATATGCTAACAAGTAAACATATTTTTTAATTAGTTTAATTGAGCGCCAAAAGACAAAAATACAGACTGATTAACAAATCTTGCGTGATAAGAACATATAATTCTTATCGTGAATCAGTGTTTTTCATTTATTTTTTTGAAAAGATTACGATTGCAAAAGTGTATTTCGAATGTATTTTTCTGATAATGAAACCCTTCAATCAATTGATTAAATCTGTTTTACTCAATACTTTGTTTATTTTAAAGGTACTTGACCTATGAAAAATTTGAATTGCAATCTCAGCACTTTCATTATTTTCGTGTACATTGATTAATAAATAGTTTTCATAATCCAAATACATACCTACATATGTACATATTTTACTAGCTTTTCTGTATAATGTAAATTTATTTTTGCGTATTTCAGAAAATGCATAGCAAATTTGTAATGCATTGAATAATTTTCCCTAAGTAGTATTTTGTGGTTAATTAAAAAGATCTATAAATAACATTCAGATTTATACGAAAATAAGTTTTACCAACAGTTCTGTTGAAAATACGGAATAAAGTAACGTACAATTACCGCTATAACAATGGAGAAACAATGTGCATTTTTATCTTATCTACACTTTCAAATTTATTCCTAAGTACACATGTGTATAATTTCATTAGTAAGCAATTGATCAACTTTTTCAATTGATATGCAAGGGGTGTTGCTTGAGTTTAGTAACAGAGAAACTTACAACACTCGGTTATTATCTAAATACACACCTTTATTTTTATTTCTGTGATTAATTCGATTGCATAGATACATCGTTTTAAAAAAGCCCACAAAATTAATATCTTTTCGAAATTAACTAAGCAAATTATACGTTTTTAAAATCAAATATGTATTATGATAATTTTGATAAAATAGAGAGATTTTTACAACCAAAAAATAAAACACATTAAAAGAACTTACAGTGAAGATATTTTCTTGGTATTTTAAATAAAATATTATAATTTTTTCTCAGGAGAGTATAAATTTTTTTTTATTGTTTTCTAAATATTCCAGGTTTATTATTTGCTGGGAGTGTCAAAACCCATTAAACTTAAGCTGAATCATTTATGCTCTTTTTAATGTTCCACTTTTGTTACTTTGCTGTAATGTGCGACATTTGAAATGACAAAATTTGTTAATGTTTTTGTAATCTTATCTGAAAATGTAATTATAATTAGCTTTTCGCACCTCATTGGGCACTAAATGGTTATTGTTTGGGGTAAGCTTAAATATGAATAACGAGTGCTGATTACTGCAATTGCGTTGGCTTTATTTTTTATCAACAGCAGATTAGATAAGAAAAAAGTCTGTGGTTAGTTCAATGGGTATATTTCTATTCGATACTCATGAATCATCTGTAAATGAGATAATCCTGAATAAATATTGAGTTACAAATTGAGAATGTCAACAGAACCGTTAACCTTTCAGCTTTTAAAAGCTTTGACAAAGGTGTTAATGTCTCTCCCTTTACTCGCTCTCTCTTATATTCTCTCTCTGACTCGCTCTCAGCGCAAAGAAACTTATTTCAGCTGCTCTGTGATAATGCGACCTTGTGTGTATACAACCCAAATGAGCGCGTTGTTAGTTTACCTGACCGACATATCTTAATAATAATATTCAAATTGCATGGGCGCCCCTCGCATCTCTCGCACTCCGCACTCCAAATGACTAAAAGCTTTAACAGCTGTTTAACTGTTATTCATTTTTGTTGTTGCTGTTGCTCTTGGTATCTCTTCATTCGCTGCAAGCAACTCCACAGTCTTCGCTCTTCCAAACGTGCTCTCTTTGTTTGATGGGCGGGCAGATAAGCTCTCTCGCGCTCTCTCTCTCAGCCGATAAACGTTAACCGTTTCGCGTAGCTTCTTTTGAAGACAAAGTGAACAAAAGCTCGCTCGACATTGTGGCGAAGTTTAGTTACTATTATTAAGTAAAGTGACGGCAACGTTGGCGCAACACGTTTATTTTGGCTACGCGCTCGCGTTTGCGTTCGCAACTCAATTCGATCGTTGTGGGGGCTCGTGTTGTGTTAGTGTGCGCGTGTGTGTGTGTGTGTGTGTGTGTGTGTGAGAGTGTAAGAGTGTGTAAGTGTGGTGTCTTCATTTCTGCGCATTGTTTCTTGTCGGCGCTATTGTTGTTGCTGTTGTCACACAGGTAGAAAGAAGCAGCAAAAGCAAAAGAAAAAGAAAAAAAAAGCAAAACGAGAACAGCGACAGCGGCGTGGCAGCTTTTTAATGCGACTGCGACTGCGCGCTAAATTCTCTCGCATTAAGTTTCAACGGCTTCTGAAAAAAAACAACAACAAAAATATAAATAAATAAACAAGCAAGCTGTAACTTCCGTTAGTCGTTGCTAAAACGTAAACAATGAACAATTATTATTGTTATTATTATTATTATTATTATTATTATTATTGTTGTGATTAATATGTGCATTATCACACGGCGAAATGCAGACGTGTCTTTGCCGAGTTAACGGTAACGGAACTGTGCATCTCATGCGTGCACTTATCTCAAAAGATACAAGATACAAATACCATGCAAAAGATACAAATCGAAGAAATTTTCTTTTATGTGCTCAGCAGCTGCTGCTGTTGTTTTTGTTATTACTGTTGTTAATACCATTTAAATTGTGAATTTCAAAATTGAGCCAAAAATTATATTGCACGTGTGTGAGTGTGTGTATCTGTGTGTGTTTATATAAACAACATAATAAAAATAATAATAATGATAAAAAAAATTGTATAATCCAAATATTAATTGCATTAAATAAATTTAAACCTCGTTAAAAATTAATAATCAATTTTAAAAATGTATTTAAATACTAAAATCAATGACAAAATTTTAGTTTCAAAAATTGAAATGCATTGCAAAAATTAATCAAATAAAATGTTGCAAGCAAGTGCTAAAATTATGTTTCACATTAAATTACTACGATTAAAATCGCAACGTGACAAAGCATTTAATAATAATAATTATTGTTTAAAATAAATTCAATGCTTTATGAGCAATAAAAACATACGATAGCCGTGAGCCAATTCTGCAGACACTGCAATCAGTTATTGACTCCGTTAACAAATAACAAAAAAAAAAAAATATTTATTCAAGTATTGCCTTTTATTGTTTAATTAGCTGCTGCTGTAATGCAAACAGTAACAACAACAATTAAAATGAGCATCTGTCAATATCAACAAAGAAGCACCAAAAATAAGCATACCAAAAATACCAAATATAACAGCTAAAAAAATGTCCCAGCCAAATGTCCCAAATAATATCCCTGCCAACAACAACAACAATGAGACGCAGCAATTGCAGGACGCGTCGACGGCGACGCTGGCGTCGAATCTGCAACAGTTTCAAGTGCGACGTCATCGTCGCAGCATTTCACAGCTGATGGCCAGCATGGGTAATAATAGCTTTAACCCCAACCTCACCTGCCCCGCGTTTAACCCATCGTCTTCTGTCTTTTTTGCCGACAATTCTCGCGGCCTCTCAGTTGTATCTCAGCAATTGTATCTCATGTTGGGTTAGATCATTACCAGTTCTCTGATCCAAGTAGTTTTTTAGCGGCGCATGCGTCATGCAAAAAAATATAATGTTAGACCAGTTTTGCTTATACTTTGTAGTCTTAGACGGTAGGTTGAATAGGCAGCAGCAAGAGCCGACACTTAATAAATTATTTTATATATTTTCGAGTTATAATAAGAATGGGAAGCTTACATTTGGGAAAAATACAGCGTATCTCTTAGTCGATCACTCTTAAATACAACAAGCTTGTTTATTTTAGCTTTTTTCGGCTCTTGTTTTATTTCTAGAATCATTTTACTGTTTACAACCGGATTGTTTAGCCGGTTTCACTGAGAAAGTGAATAAGAATTTGGCTTTAAATGACACTTGTTCGCACATTATTTTTTGTGGGCGATTGAAAGATAACAGAAAAGTTAGTAATAATTACTTGTACTATTTTAAAATTTAAGATATGAATCAAATTCCACTAGAAATATAAGTCAATAATCTAACACTTGTATTTTGACATTGTTCAAACTCCTATAGATATTTTTTATCTGATTTAAAATCTCAACATGTCTAAATTGATTGTCGTTTATCATACAAGTTTCAAAAAAGTTCAAAATCTTTAGATGAGAAGTAAAAGAGAAGTTCAACTGCAGTCTTTGCAAGTCATCACAAGAAATTATTTCCTTTGTTTTCTGTTCATTGCAAAAGAAAACAGAACGCAATTAAATGCTTATCAATATAATTCTCACTTTATCAATGATTAAAATTTGTATAGAAAATGTTGATAACGAACGCAATATTTTTAGAACATTACCAAGAAAACGTGTAAATTGTGACTCAACTGAGAGGGAGGAAGTATTGCTTAAAATGTTCAGGCAAAAGTAATATTCATAATAATAAAACAGAACAAACATTTAGCGAAAAGCAACTGTTGGTCAGCAATTAGAATTTAGTGTAAACAAATTAACGACATTAAGACGAAAACCACTTGAGAATTATAAGAGGAAATCCAACTACACAGAAAGTGTTACTAAATCAAGATTTATTGTTTTACAAACGAAGAAAATTTAAATAATCAACTGTTTAAATTGAAATTATTATATTGAAGAGTTGTTAAATTGTATTTGATACTTTTTATATTAATATGTTTTAGATACTGAATCTTTTTAAAAAAGGCCAAGTACAAAACTATCGCTAATACTTTCGCTTAGGTTGAATTTATTATTATTTTTAAAAGATCACCATCAATGATAATTATTTATATAAAAAACTCTTATAAACTACAATTATTGATTTTTACTCATGTTTTCGTTACTGAATACTGAACGCTAATACTATCGTTAATACTATTGCTAATACTATCGCTTGTGTTGGAATTATTATTGTATTTTAAATATAGATAAAAGTATACTATATATTTGATGAGAATTGTTAAACATTTGCTAATTATAATTTTATCCACAAATGATGTATTTAAGAGTAGAATAAATACCATTTAACGATAGTACTCTCGATAGTTTCGGCAGTTGCATTGTTGGCCATAATGCTAGACAAATATAAACTTCCGACTTGATTTTACGGCCAATTTACAATGTAAACAGTTCATAATTGGTATGAGTCTGTGTGTGTGTGTATTCACATTTCTAATTATTATATAACCCTGGAATTTGGTCGATGCTTTCGATGCCTCACGTGTCTGAGGCACTTTGCGTGTTTTACCCCGTGGAGTTTTTAAAGGCCCCGCCCGCCCCTCCACCAAATCGACTAACGGCACCATTAGCTAATTATTCATAACGCCTCAGCAGTCCAATTCAAAATTCATGGCACGTTATTGGCGTTTTGGCTGATGATGATATTCAATTTGCTTGCAAACAGGAAGTTTCGATTTCTATTGGCCCAATTGAGTGGGTCACAGATTGCAGAACGGGTTGAAAGACCTGAAACTTACCCAAAAAGAAAATCACGAAAAACATCAGACAAATAAAATATTGTTTATAATCAGTTTTTATGCTTGTACTTTGTGTCCACATCAAAAGCTAAAAGAAAAAATGTCAATTTTAATTGTGAGTCAGGGAATTGATATAAAATTCGCCTTTTGTACTCGTCTTACGTATTTTAACGTGAAAACCTTTAACGTTGTCTTTCCGACCGCAATTTTTATGTAGTTTCCTTATGGTTTTATTTTGATCAAACATTTAGCTTGGTAATTGTTTGCCTTTTTGAGGTGATAATTTTGATTGTCGCATTACCTTTTTTTTCTGCTTTATTGTGTTTTGCCTTCATTTTTTTGTATTTCCATTCTTATCGTGTCAGAGGGAAAATACTCGAAATGGACTCTGCGTGTTTAAGCAATTGATACCAACACTTTAAAGACCTCAGTTCTGTTGCGTCTGAGACTCTGTTTACAGTCTGTAGTTATCAAATGTGTGAATTAATTGGGCAACTGTTGAAATGCAATGAATGTGAACAAACTGTATTTAAATATTTATTTGACTGATAGTTAATATATAAATATTTATTGGACCGATTAATTGACGTTGTAACAATATTTAGAGTAAAAAAATGGTTTTATTTTACTTTGAATTGTTAGAGCTTTAACAAAACTTTTTTAATCACAGAAGAATCTTTAAATTCATCTTATGCTGAAAAGTACATACGTTTTTCCACAAAGTGTAAAGCTATTTAAACCCTGTGCTTTTTGAAAGAGTTTAAATGTAGCAATGATGTAAGAAGTAGTTGACTTTAGAGCTTGTCACATTGATTTATTCATATTCTTAGATTGTTTCCACAACCTTAGCATAGACATTTGTATATATTTGTACTTTATTATTATGAATCCAATCCACTTCTATTAAAAAATCACCAGATGGCACAGGAAGTCGCATCACTTCATAGTCTATATAAAATCCTTTACCAACTATTGGACCCTTTAATGAAATAAATGATTTTAAAAATGATTATTTTCCCAATTGCCACTTACCACATATGGGCATGTATGATTAAAGTTGGTAAATTTCCGCATTATTTTAATTATCAATATAGCAATTGGATTGTAAGGCTTTGCCAAAAACCGACAAGCTTCAACCTCAAATTTGTAGAGAAAAGGCTTCCATCCATTTTCCCTCTTAAAGAATCTTACCGCCACGCGCATACTATAGACAGGATGCACAAGTGTTCCATTAAAGTTCATAGTTGTCTTGTTGCGACTAATCGCCCGTAGTCGACATTCGTGAACAACGATAAAGGATTCATTATTGGAGTGGCAAACATAATTTGTGAACTTTACTGTCGATGCATTCTGAAGTTGTAATCAAATTTGTAGCTCAATTAGGCTAGGATCAATTTGTATTACTCACGTTGTAGAAAAACAGGCAAAAAGCAAGGAATAAAACAACAGTCACTTTCAATTCCATAGCGACAACTAAAACCTTGTTTAATAAAAGCCTCTGTTTTTATAAACAATTTGAATAGCTTTATTGATATATTCGATTCATTGACATACTTAATTGCACTTTGTTGTTTAATTGTTTATATTAGAAATTATCCCAAAATGATGTAAAATAATAAATCAAGAGTTTAAATGAAGCAATGATGTGTGCCAGACCCCATAAAGTATTTATCCGGTCTGTTCCGGTTTTCACTTGATTTTTGCGGATTTCAATCCGCAAGGTTTGATTGAATTTTCCTTAAAATTCCTTTACATTTCCTGCGAATTACCCTTTGAATTTTCCTTCCACAGAAAATGTTCTGAGTGCAATTAATTCATAATTCATGCAATTCCGTTATAACTATTTTATTTTTGAAAGTGCGCGTTGATTTTAGTGTTAAGAAATGTCTTTTTGCAGAGTTTGCACAGTGTTTGTTTCCAAAAATACTTTTTTTTGCATAGAATAAAAAAATTTTGTCCAAACTTTCATTTAAAAACAAGAAATTTAATTCATAATTTTACGCAATAAGGTTGACATTCATTTCAAAAAATACTTGCGGAAATTAGAACAAGTTGAGCAAATCCGATTTTTAGGTATGGTAAATTAAAAATAATTTAAAGATTTAATAAATTATATTTTATTTATTTGATAACGCAGCATTATTCCTAAAGCATTGGAGTATGTGGTGATCTGGCATCGCTAATATTTATGCAACCACAGATTTCGATAATTTTCTATCGCTAATTATTATGTCGATATTTCGATTTATTTACATTACCAGTATTTTTGTACATCACTCTTTTGTATTCCAAATCTCAAACAAGCAATATCTCTTTAATAAATTTTATTTTATGGATAGTACAAATCTGTATGATAATCGCATTTATTATTGAATAGCATTCATACTACACTATTTTAAAAAAAATTTTTTGATTTCATTTTGATTTTATGCTAAGCATGCAAAAATCATTGATTTGTTCTGTCCGAATTCAAATTGACTAGCTCAATTTCAATTGAATTCAAACAGCAAAGCAAAATTCATTATCGCAAAGTCTTGCCGAAAGTGAAACCCGGAACAGGCGTGTATTAGAGCTAGAGACACCAAACTAGGTATGTAGGTTCGTCTATATTGCAAGCAGATCGGATTTGTTTTAGAATTTTGTTTTGTTGTCTTGTTGTCTTATTGTCTTGTTTTTTTTTGTAAAATTGTGTTTAAACTATTACATCATTTTTTTCTCATTTTTTTCGCTGATTCAAAATATTTACATAAATAAATTTTATTTAATTCTGTATAGTCTAGCATTTTTTTCTCACTTCAGTCACTAGTGAAAGAAACTTTGTAAACATCAGCAAAATTAACCGTTTAAACTGCGATCATTGAACTTTAATATGACTAGATTAAGATAATAAGTATTCAAGTGGCATTTAAAGAAAAAAACTTAACATTACGAGCTTCAGTTAGGAATAAAATGTTTTATTTTTCATTATTTTTCTTGCTTTAACTCTGATAACAATCTGTGTCACGTGATCCCCATTAAACTTGACAATCTTACAAGATATTTTATGACATTTTCCATGCCCAAAATGATGGTCAATGCCAGTTCAGAGTCTCCACATAACTGGCACACTTAAAATGAGATTTACAAGTTCAATTTTGGGTTTTTTTTTTAAACTTGACATAGGAACCCTAAAGCTAACCTTGTGCCTATTTCGAGCTACGTAAACTTCTACAATATGTATCTTTGCTGATAAGATATTTGTGTGGCGTCAGACATCATATGACTAATGAAAATTTGCTTGGGTATCCTAAGAAATGGGTAATTTTTTATAAAAAAAAGAGAATGAAAATGTGGAAAAGTATAGAATAGTTAGAAGCTCAAAACACCCTAACCACAACTCAGTCAATAATCTTATTTAGATTAGATTTCCCACTGTGCATTATTGCTCTTTCCATTTGCTCCATAATTCTATTTAGCTGTTATCTAAACTATAATAATAATACTAGTTATATTTTATTTATGTGCGCTGTAAGTCGACTCGTCTGGTTTCTTGTTTATCATTTGGACTAATAGATTTTAACGGCCTGTCAAGAGTTGATATAGGAAACTACGTGCTGATATCAAACATTATCTGTAGCCCATATATAAATCATAATTTAGTCAAGTACTTTGATTAGCGACTAATAACAGGTGTCCATCCATCAAGCAACTGTTCATAGAATACATACTATATGCAAAATATATAATCTATATATCTAATATTTCGACAGTCTTATCGATAGACGACAAAATTTCATATTTTTGCGTGATTTGTTTTTTTTTCCCTGTATAGAAAACTTTAATAAACTTTAACAAATAAAATGTTAAACTTTATATCGATTTATTAGGCAACTGTCAGAGGGCGCTTATAGGCCTGGTTTCACAATTCCCATACATTATACTGCCGTAGACAGCAGAATTCCGACAATTTTAACATTGCTCAGCAATTATACTTTGATCGAAGTAAAGCATTTTTATTACGGTCTACAGCTTTATCAGCTTGAAGTTTATTGTACTTTTAAGTGTTCACAATGTACGGGCGGCGAGACCTTGAATTTTTCTGATAAAATTCAAGTCGAGCCAAAGGCATTCCCTAATATAATTCACATAATTCATATACTTCTTTATCCGATATATTATTATAGACCTCGGCATTGACTTTGATATTTATATGACGCAACTTATAAAATTGTCGATTGTGGAACTACAATTCACATTGATAGCATAAATGGCTCCTTAAGCATAAAAATTGTTGTGAAATAAAGATTTGAAACATTTTATCAGATAAAAATAGTTGGCAATAACATTTTTATTGTACTATGCTAAATTTATTATTTTGATAACGTTTGTTAAGTTTTCAAAGAAAAATTGGAAACAAATTGTAAAATCTAGAGTAACAACGATTCTTTATTTTAAATATAATTTTCCCGCTTCTTTTTAATTCAATAACCTGACAATTCTTGCAAACACTTAAGAACTCTTCAAATAATATCAACGTACTTAAATTGAAAGACATTCCAGTAAAAATATAAGCCCATGTCAAATAAACATTTATCAGCAATTAAAAAACACACAACTTTTCACATGAGTCAACATTTGGAGCAATAGATACATAAACATAGTATACAATACTGTACTACTTACATGTACTTGAAAAGTGCAACAAACTCAATTTTAGCTAATTAAAAGTAGTCTTGTTGCGACTATTTGAACCAAAACCACTCTGAATAGTCAAGTAAATAATAGATAAGAATGATATTTGCGATCTAAAGTGGGTCGGTTATTCTACTGGGATACTAGAGTATATTAAAATTACAGAATTCTTACGTAAAAATGAGTGAAAAATGTAAAAAATGATCAACATGGTGACATTAAAAGTTAAGACGGCCTTTCAAGTAATTGTTCTATGTCAAGCACTTTCTCACTTTTCACATTAAAGTCTCTATACCAAAAAATAATAAGGAAAAACCCCAAACTCTGCTACCTGATCAGTCAAAGTATAGTTCAATATTTTCAATTTGCCTTCGATTTTTTTAAACTTTATAACATGTTTTAATTTTGTAAACCAACGGTGGGCACGCATGGGCTCCGGGAGCCAGCGGCTGCTCAATTTTCATTATTCAATTTTCTCAGCTTAGATTAAGGCTTTTTAGTCTTATTTATTTGGTAATTGGGTTTAGCTGATGTCCTCCATTATCATATTCCAATCCCTGGTGGTATAAATTACTCCTTTCAACTAATCTTTCTTTTTTTAATTATTTCCGTACTTTAACTCTCAATATAAATCAGTTTCATCAACTTTTCTTTCTCTTCCTCTCTTTCTTTTAGCTGAATATCCAGCGGATGATGCCTATAGACCCACACATTATGCCGGCTATATAAATCGCGGGTATGATGGCCTAGATATAGATAGTTCCTACCTCTTCGCGCAATACGAGGCCATGACGGAAGCTAGAAATGGAGCGGCCCTGCCGCCTTATACTGCTGATCCTCATAATGGACATCACCATCATCATATCGATGCGAATGACGTTAATGATGATGATGATGATGAAGTGTTCAAGGATTGCGCGGATGACGCCACCACGCCCGAGGATACTGAGATCACAATGCATCACAATCGCTGCCTGCCCGAATTTCAGTTCTCAATGGTCGATTCGGAATACGATGAAACGCTGGCGTTTCCCGATTCCGTTACCATATTGTCCACATTGGGCGACAAACCGGTGCTGGTCGAGCGCAAGGAGACCGACGACGACGACGAAGACTACGACGATGAGAACAGCGTGCTGATGAGACAAGAGATACCCTTCACCAGCATCTATGGACCCAGCGTTAAGTTCAACTCGTTTCAGCGCAAGGTCTTCATTCCGGGACGTGAGATCCATGTGCGAATTGTTGATACGGAACGGAGCGTCACCACGCATCTGCTCAATCCCAATTTGTGAGTAGATCCAGATTAAAATTATAAGAAGACTTCGTAACAAATTTCATAAAACAAAAAAGTTGAGTGGATTTTTATGAAAAACTTAAAAAAACCATGATTATGAAAAATAAATAAATATTTATGGAAAAAAATACCATGAATACAATACTTATAAATTTAAATTTTGTATTTTAATATTGATAATTGGTATTTTTGAATTGCATCTAAATGCATTTTAGTATTATAAGTATTTTTTGGTATTTTTTAAATTTTGACTTGCGCATTCGATTCTTACATACCTGTTAAATTTCGATTAGAATTAATAATCAATTAGATTATTTTTGAAAATAATCGTAGTGACTTTATAATTCACTGTTAAGAAATTTGTGATCAGAAAAAAATCAAAAATAATCCGAATGCTCAAAACGTTTTTTTTTTATTTTTTTCTGATTTTTTTTTAATAATTGTAATAATTTTAGATTATTTTTTATTTTTTGTAATCGTAATCATTAAATAATTGGGCAAAACCGAAAATAATCGTAATTCCATCATTAGTTCGACTTTTAAACAAAAATAATCTTATTACTAATGATTATGATTACTAATCATTATTTAACAGGTATGAATTCTTATAATAAAAGTATCTTAATTCATTTTTGTAAAATATTTGGTATTTTTTGTTACTTTTTTTTTAAATTTGGGTATGTGTATTAAAAATTTCATAATAAAAGTTAAAAAAAAAACATTTTTATGATTTTTCAATAAAAATTTAAGTTTCATAAATATTTTATAGTTTTTTTTATTATAAATATGTGTTTATATGAATATGTTTAAAAAAAATAAAAATTAAAACTTTAGTACATCTTAGTTTCTTATATTCATCCATATAATCTTTATAAGCTGTGATTTTTTATAAGTTCATAGCTCTAATTTGCAATCTTTTTTTCAGGTACACAATTGAGCTCACACATGGCACCTTCAAGTGGACGATCAAGCGTCGCTATAAGCATTTCAATTCGCTACATCAGCAGCTCAGCTTCTTTCGCACCTCGTTGAACATTCCCTTTCCGAGTCGAGCACACAAGGAGAAACGCACCACATTAAAGGCCGCTGCCAGTCAGATGGCCGACGAGTCCACGCTGAAGGATCTTCCTGCCCATACCAAAGTCAAGCACTCGAGCACGCCCACAAACAACAACAATAACAATGGCTGTGCCGCGGGAGCAGCTGGCACTGTGGCCACCATCATGAGTCCCACACACAGCTCGATCTTGTCCAGCTTTACGCCCCGACGCAGTCAACGGAAGCGCAAGAAAAAGAAACGGAAACTTCCACGATTTCCCAATCGTCCGGAGAGTTTAATCACGGTGGAACATCTGCCTGTGCGCATTAAACAGCTGGAGGATTATCTGTACAATCTGCTCAATATCAGTTTATATCGATATCATCATGAAACGGTGAGTTAAGTTAGGGAGTTGATAAAGAATGTCTTTTTCTAGGGGTTATTGTGAAAATTAGATGTTAGAAAATTAGAAAATTATGTGACAGGTCGGCGACTCTAACCACTGAGCCACCGGACCACATAAAAGTTTAGTGTAAATAATATTTAATAAAGAAAAAAGGTTTCTAGGGGTTAATTGGAATAGAGAATTAGTTTAACCGGTTAAAGAGATTTTTTTTTATAAAGAGATTGAAGAAATATAATAATAATAATTAATTTTGATGTGATATTTATTGATGCAAAGAAAAAAGCTAAAAGCAGCTAAAAAACGGAACATTTTAAAAATTAAAAAAAACTATCATAGAAAAATTGTTCAAGCTTTATTTTCAGTCATATGTCTCAAAAAACTGTGTTCGTGTAAGAAGCAAAAAGTTAAATTTTGTTGCCTAATGTAATAAGTATACATCAATTATAAAACGATTAACATAATTTTATAAAATAAAGATAAACTTTTTTAATTATTTAATTTTTTTTAATGAAATTCTTGAACTCTTTACTTTCAGCTCAATTTCGTGGAGGTTTCCAATGTCTCATTTGTGTCGGGTCTGGGGATCAAGGGCAAGGAGGGCGTCATACTCAAGCGCACGGGATCGACGCGTCCTGGTCAGGCTGGTTGCAATTTCTTTGGCTGCTTTCAGCGCAATTGCTGTGTGCGCTGCAATTACTTCTGCTCGGATGTGGTATGTGGCACGTGGCGCAATCGCTGGTTCTTTGTGAAGGAGACATGCTTCGGCTATGTGCGACCCACGGATGGCAGCATTCGTGCCGTGATACTCTTTGACCAAGGCTTCGATGTCTCCACGGGCATCTATCAGACGGGAATGCGAAAGGGTCTTCAGGTTAGTGATAGTAAAAATCATCAAAGAATCAAAGCGATTTTCAAGTACTGATGTTATATCGAATTAATTTAATTGATATCTATGAAATATTGTCAACTCACATGAGTTTGTTCATCATAGTTCGTAAATGATTTAAAAACGAACCTTTTCTGAGCAAATACAACTTTTTGCTTTGACGATTTTAACATATCGATTTAAAATTCGATGCATAATTTGACTTTGCTTCACTACTTCAGGTCCTGACCAACAGTCGACACATTGTGCTCAAGTGTTGGACGCGTCGCAAGTGCAAGGAATGGATGCAGTACCTCAAGAACACGGCTCACACCTATGCCCGTGACTTTACCTGCCCCAATCCGCACATGTCCTATGCCCCCATGCGGGCCAACACTCAGGCCGTGTGGTACGTGGATGGGGCGCCGTATATGGCCGCCGTTGCCGATGGCTTGGAAGCAGCTACCGAGGAGATTTACATTGCCGATTGGTGGCTCAGTCCCGAGATCTATATGAAGAGACCGGCTCTGGATGGCGATTACTGGCGTCTGGATAAGATCCTGCTGCGCAAGGCAACGCAGGGTGTTAAGGTCTTTGTGCTGCTCTACAAGGAGGTTGAAATGGCCCTGGGTATCAACAGCTACTACAGCAAATCCACTCTGGCCAAGCATGAAAATATCAAGGTATACTCATACAGGAATGACTGGTTGTATTTTAAAAACAAGGCAACTTTTGAACTTGATTTTGATTCAAATTAATTCAAGTTATTAAAAACGCGAAGTGAAAATTTCACCCTTCTAGGTCTTACCGTTTGGGATTAGACAGTAAGATTTTTTTGTATAGATTCACCTAATAGGTGGTCTTACAATCAAAATGGTTTCCCTATTTTAAATAATTCTTGGTTCTCTATTAATTTTTTAAACGAGAAGTTTTAAAATTTATATTTTCTAAAGAATTTAGATTGATATTTAAAATAAATCAAAATAGAATAGTATAACAATATTTTCACCATTGGGATTAAATATTTTCAACTATAAATTTAATCTATGAGCGATCGTTCCTATAATCGTAAGTCAGACTTTTATAAATTTTGATCAGCAGGTAGAAAACAAAATGAATTACTCAATTTTTCAGTTTTGTTTTTTAGAGATATTTTTAAAAAGTAAAGGGATCTACATCCAAGGCAATAAGTAAAAATATATACTTTTAACAAAAAAGATTTAAGGAAGATTTCTTAAATTAATTTTAACATTTAAATTCCGTTTGAATGATTACAAATTTTTTTAACCCATGGAAAATTCAGACTTTTTGTAAAAGTGTTTTTTATCTACTTTTTTCCTCGGTCTCAACCAAAAGAATATTTTGAGGCAAAAAAATTCTTCAAACAATTTAAAAATATCTTTGCTAGTATTTTTTCTGATTTTTTGAAAATTGGTAAAATGGTACTTTTCGTACGAAAAGGAGAAAAAATGGGTTAAAATAGTAATTTTTAGCAATTTTTGAAAAAAAATTTGCGCAGTCACTCTAAGAGTTGTTTGAAGAAGTTTAAGACCGAGGAAAAAAGTAGAAAAAAAAAACAATTACACAGGTGTGCTACAGAAATCTCTTCCACTTAAATTTAAATTAGATTTGTATGAAATTTATGTCAAATTCAAGCGAAAGCGATTCCTGAAAGCGATTTGATTTTAAGATCAATTGAATCCCTTCGATCAGCTCTAATTAGTTTTATTCCCTTGCAGGTCATGCGGCATCCGGATCATGCACGCGGTGGCATTTTGCTGTGGGCGCATCACGAGAAGATCGTGGTCATCGATCAGGCATATGCATTTATGGGTGGAATCGATCTTTGCTATGGTCGCTGGGACGATCGATCGCATCGTCTGACCGATCTGGGAAGCATTTCTACCGCCTCCGTTTCGGGCAGTGCACGTTGCACACCCAGCGGGTTCTTCAGCAAGGATGAGGAGGACTCGGCCTTTGGCTCGAGGAAATCCTCGCGAAATGCACACCACGAATCATCGACCAAGGAACGAACATTGTCGCCCCCTCCAGTTAGGGAGGAACCTACCACGTCCGGAATGGAGTTGCGTGCTCTGAAACCAGGCGATCGTCTGCTGATTCCCGAGCTGCTGTCAGCGACTTCCACGGAGCTGGAGATTGAGACTACAGCATTGGAGGGCATGAAACTGAATACACCCGAAATGGAGCGCAAGAATATGCTCGATCGGCTGAAGAATAATGCCATGAAGGGAGCACGCATAGGCAAGGACTTTGTGCAACGTCTGACGACGATGGAGGCGCAGGAAACGACAACGACGGAGGATGAGGAAAATGCTGCAGAAAAGGCAGCAGATGAGACTGCAATACCTGATGATGCCACGAACACGACGGCGGCGGATGTGGCAATGAGTTCAACTTCCAATGGCATAAATGCCACAACGAGCACCCAAATACTCAGTAGTGAATTCTATGGACAGGCCAAGTATTGGTTCGGCAAGGACTATTCCAATTTTATACTCAAGGATTGGATGAATCTGAATGCACCGTTTGTGGACATTATCGACAGGACGACAACGCCTCGGATGCCGTGGCACGATGTCGGCATTTGTGTCGTCGGCGCCTCCGCTCGGGATGTGGCACGACACTTTATACAGCGCTGGAATGCCATGAAGTTGGAGAAACTGCGCGATAACGTGCGATTCCCGTATCTAATGCCCAAGAGTTATCATCAGATCCGTTTGAATGCCCACCTGCAGCAGTTGCAGCAACGCAGGCAGCAAAGTGTCACCTGCCAGCTGCTGAGAAGTGTCTCCGCCTGGAGCTGTGGCTTCATCGAGGCCGATCTGGTCGAGCAGAGTATTCACGATGCCTACATCGAGACCATTACGAAGGCCCAGCATTATGTCTACATTGAGAATCAGTTCTTCATCACCATGCAACTGGGCATGGGCGTGGCGGGCAACAATGTGAGGAACCAGATCGGCGAGACGCTCTTCAAACGCATCGTGCGTGCTCATAAGTGAGTTTTTATCGAATTTAGCAGAGATAGCAAATAAGAGTTGTAAGAAACTGAATACACTCTTTTGATTTTCATTTTTATACCCTGTGCCCATTGAAAATGGTCAAAAGGGTATATTAGATTTGTGTGATGTATGTAACAGGCAGAAGGAAGCATCTCCGACCCCATAAAGTATATATATTCTTGATCAGCATCAACAGCCGAGTCGATTGAGCCATGTCCGTCTGTCTGTCCGTCCGTCTGTCCGTCCGTCTGTCCGTCTGTTTGAACGCGTCGATCTCAGAGACTATAATAGCTAGAGACTTCAAATTTAGTATGTAGGTTGCTGGATACCGGACGCAGATCAAGTTTGTTTATAAATTTGGATCGGACCACTATATCATATAGCTGCCATAGGAACGATCAGACGAAAATCAAGGCTTAGTATGAAAAACTTTTTTGTTGTTTGAGATATCTTAACCAAACTGACAGAATATGCATATGGGATGGCTCCATACATTCTGACTAAATTTGCTTGAAATCGGATCACTATATCATATAGCTGCCATAGGAACGATCAGACGAAAATCAAGGCTTAGTATGAAAAACTTTTTTGTTGTTTGAGATATCTTAACCAAACTGACAGAATATGCATATGAGATGGCTCTATACATTTTGACCAAATTTGCTTGAAATCGGATTACTATATCATATAGCTGCCATAGGAACGATCAGACGAAAATCAAGGCTTAGTTTGAAAAACTTTTTTGTTGTTTGAGATATCCTAACTAAACTTACAGAATATGCATATGGGATGGCTCCATACATTCTGACCAAATTTTCTTGAAATCGGATCACTATATCATATAGATACCATAGGAACGATCAGACGAAAATCAAGGCTTAGTATGAAAAACTTTTTTGTTGTTTGAGATATCTTAACCAAACTTACAGAATATGCATATGGGATGGCTCCATACATTCTGACCGAATTTGCTTGAAATCGGATTACTATATCATATAGCTGCCATAGGAACGATGAGTCGAAAATCAAGTTTAAGTATGAAAAACTTTTTTGTTGTTTGAGATATCTTAACCAAACTGACAGAATATGCATATGGGAAGGCTCCATACATTCTGACCAAATTTGCTTGAAATCGGATTACTATATCATATAGCTGCCATAGGAACGATGAGTCGAAAATCAAGTTTAAGTATGAAAAACTTTTTTGTTGTTTGAGATATCTTAACCAAACTGACAGACTATGCATATGGGATGGTTCCAAACATTTTGACTAGATTTGGTTAAAATTGGACTACTATATAATAAGTATTTATTTATGTTTTATATGCTTATATATATATTACTAATTCTATTATAACCAATATTCTATTTTGTGGAAACTGGCACAGGGTATCTTACTGTCGAGCAAACTCGACTGTAGCCGCACCTCCTCGCGAGCGAAGCGAGCCGGGGGTAGGCGAGCGAAGCGAGAGGGGGCGGAGCCCCCTTGTTTTATTTAAAAATTATAGCATAAAAGTTTGTTTTCAATTCAGTTATGATAAAAATGCAACTTATATATTTTCATTTTATTTTTATTTTTCATCTTTTATAATTTTTTTTTTTTAATTTTTTTAGTAAAAATTTGTACTTTATAATTAAAATTAAAAAAACACCTTTTATTTTCAGTTTTTGCAATATTAATTCAAAAATACCTTTTATTTCAAACTTTTATTATAAAAATATTCCATTTATATTTTTATTATAAAATTGAAAACAAGTGTTAAATTATGATTTTAAATAAAATATAATTTAATTAATTTAATAATTTTATACAATTTTTATATAGAACGAAAGATACGTTTTCTTTTAATTTTTTTTTTTAAATACAAATCAACTTTTTTTTTATAATTTATATTTTAACTTTTATAATAAAAATTAAAAAATGTGCACTTTCAATTTTTATAATAAAACCTGAAAAATAACTTTTATTTTCAATTTGTATAATATAAATTGAAAAATACCTTTTATTTTACACTTTTATTATTATATTAACATACCATTATTTGATTATAACAATTGAAAACAAGAGTTAAATTATGAATTTTAAATAAAATTTAAATATAATTATTATTTTAAAATATTTTTAATTTGAATGAAAGATAAGTTTTCTTTTATTTTTTGTTAAATAAAAATCAACAAATAACGTTAATAATGTATATTTTAAAAATTATAATCGTTATGTTGCCTGAAATTTACACTTTTTAGCCAATTTAAATTTAATTTAACTTTAAATATTAATACAATTATTTTGTTTTTAAATTTATTAATTTCCATTTTAGGGAAAGAAAATGCTTTCGTGTTTATGTGATAATGCCTTTGTTGCCCGGCTTTGAGGGCGATGTGGGCGGTAATACGGGCATTGCAGTTAGAGCCATTACCCATTGGAACTATGCCTCCATATCCAGGTAAGCAAATAATCTAGTTTTTTAAAACTTTCATAGCTTTGCCAAAACTTATCAGATTTTTAAGCCATATGTAAACTTGTTCATGGTTTGGTCCCTAAATTAATTCTGAATTCAAATTTTACTTAATTTATTTTTCGAAAATAATATTAATCTGCTTTTCACTCTATTTCCTCATGCTTGCAGGGGCCGCACCGCGATACTGACACGCCTACAGGAGGCGGGCATTTCAGCGCCCGAGAACTATATATCATTTCACAGTCTGCGCAATCATTCGTATCTGAATAATACGCCAATTACCGAACTGATCTATGTGCATTCCAAGCTACTGATTGCCGATGATCGTGTCGTGATCTGCGGCTCGGCAAATATCAATGATCGTTCGATGATCGGTAAACGAGACTCGGAAATTGCGGCCATTATGATGGATGAGGAGTACGAAGATGGACGAATGAATGGCAAAAAGTATCCAAGTGGCATATTTGCGGGCAGATTGCGAAAGTATCTATTCAAGGAGCATTTGGGTGAGTTCTCATATCTTTTATGGTTTTATCTCTCTTAGCAGAAGTAATCTTTTATCTTTTAGGTTTACTCGATTCAGAGGGCTCGACGCGCTCTGATATGAACATTAGTGATCCCGTCTGTGATCAATTTTGGCACAGCACCTGGCGTCGCATTTCGACGAGAAATACGGAGATCTACGATGAGGTGTTTAAATGCATTCCCACGGATTTTGTCAAAACATTCGCCAGTCTACGCAAATATCAGGAGGAGTTGCCACTATCCAAAACCGAACCCGAATTGGCCGCCAAGCGTGCCACGGAAATTCAGGTGAGTTCTGGAGTTTAGAGATCATAGAGTTAAAAAAATATTTAAAAAAACAAATAAATATTTTTAGTCATGGATTAAAAGCTTAACTATAACTGTAACCGTTAACCGGTATTAACCGATTCAAATTGGTAACCGTAACTGAAACTGTAATAAAAAAAACAAAACTTTTTCATTATACCGAAACCCCATAATCGAAATTATTCAAACCGAAAATAACATTTTTGAAACTTCGGTTTGGTCAAGCATACAATTAAATTATGTTGTCAAGGTATAATCCTGGTCTTAAGAAAAATTTGATTTTTTTCTTAATTGTATATTGATCTTAATAAAAAAATCTGTTTTTTTAAATGTCTAAGTATTTTTTTAAATTGTATAAATCAAAGATTAAAATCCTAACCGAAACTGTAACCTTTAACCGGTAAAAACCGATTGAAATTTAAAGCCGTAACTGAAACCGGAACCCAAAAAAAATATTTTCATTTGACCGAAACCTTAAAACTGAAACTCTGTAAACCAAAATAACCGTTTAGTAACCGTTTCATTTAAAAGGGTTCATTTCGGTTTTGAATAAATAATATATGCATTATAAAAATTGAAAAAAAGTTGTATTTCTGATTGTTATTTAAAAATTGCAAAAAAGAGTTATGGTGTTACTTTTAAATACAATTTTAAAAGCATGTTTTATTTTCAATTTTTATTATAAAAATTCAAAAAAACAAGTTAAAAATAATATTCAACGAAATATTTTGAACTGTTTGCGATCTCTGATATTTTGTTATTAGTTTTATATTATATTTTTGATTTTCTTTTCTATTTTTGCCTATTTAATTATCATTACATATATATATACTATAAATATTTTATTTTTTGTGAACCGAAACCATACTGGTATTTCAAAACCGAAACATACAAAAACCGGTTCACCGTTACGAAACCTTTATTCAAAAATTTTGCGTAACTGATAACCGAAAACCTAAATCCGAACATAACCGAAACCGTAACTGAAATCTTACCGGTATTTTGAAACTGAGACATTCTAAGAACAGAATATTAGAAAAGAATATTACAAATAAAAAACAAATATTTTAAGTTATTTATTTCTCTCGGAACTCTTTTATCAAATATTTCTTAATAATTCTAAAAAAAACCCTTTTAACCATTTTTGTATATTATTTTTGGTATTTTTTAGGGACATTTGGTAAATCTACCGCTAGAATTCCTCAACAAGGAAGTTCTGACGCCGCCCGGTACCAGCAAGGAAGGCCTCATTCCTACCTCTGTATGGACATAGTCTGCCAAAGTCTTTAAGACGCCAATACTTTAAGCAAATCCAACAGATTCGTCTACTATATACATAATGAATTTGGATTTTAGGTTTATGTAATATTATTACTATTATTTTTCCAGAATGCAACCCACCAAATGCGCTTAAACTTAATTTCAAGTTGCTGTTGCCAAGTCAAAAAATAAATTGTATATATATAAATATTAATATTGAAGTTATAGGTATACATATAAATAGTTTAAAAAGAAAAAACTTTTTGCCTTACAGCTAGTTAATTTATTTTTAAACGGTATGTCGACGTCCCACTATAAATACTAAGATTTTATTGTTACTTTTTATAATGTTAAAGCAGTATTCTAGACAAACTAAAGCGCAATTACATTTTTATTAATAAAAGTCAAATAAAGTGATGTAAAATACGAAAATAAAACTTAAATATGTATTTTTGGTTAAATCAATTAGTGTTGCCAATTTAGCTATTTTTCCGACAGATTTAGTGGGCTGCAACTGGCAAATGCGGGATAAATTGTAAAACAGCGGGTAGCGGGAATTCTAGCTACTTCATAAATAATTTTAGCTTTTTGAAAACTTCTGGTAACTTCATGTATTTTTATGCTTTACGATGCCACGCTTAAATACTTTGTAGTATTTTTTCCATTTGAATGGCAAAAAATAATCGATAAGCCAATAGAGAATTAAATTTTATCGTTTTTAACTATGAAATCAATTGAATCGAGTTATATACCATTCATTACTAATGGTGCATTTAGAGGAGTTGACAAGCTGGTCAATTTCATCAAAAATAACTTTGCTAGTATTTTTTATGATTTTTTGAAAATTGCTAAAAAGCCACTTTTTGTATGAGAAGGAGGAAAAAGGGGTTAAAATAGTAATTTATTGCAAATTTTAAAGTCATAAAAAATATTTGCGAAGATTTAAAAAAAATTTTTTTTTTTCATTCACTCCTAGAACTGTTTGATGAATTTTTTTGCATCAAAATATTCTAAAAACACTGGATTAAATCAATAAAAATATCGTTTTACTACTCTAGCGTTTTTTTTAGCTATCAACAAATTGTTTTTAGCTATTTTCAGATTTTTTCAAAGGCTATTTTGGCTTTTTCATGTCCCGAAGAGTTGGCAACACTGAAACCAATGTGCAAAATAATCCCATGGAAAAAGTACCAAATGATCATAAAAGTCCCATGCACTGTAAAATGCTGTCTGCTGCGAGACTTTGCATTACAGAAAATCCCATGTGCTGTCAGAAGCTCACTGCTGTTGCTTAGTCTGCGATTGACAGCATGTTAACTAATAGTGCTGTTACGCTGCTGCTGGTTAGCAGCTGTTAAATTCAAATTAAAATGTCCAATTGCAATCATACCAGGAAATTAACAGAATTAGTTAAAATTATAACACATTTAAAAAGATTATTTTGTTAATTTAATGGTTTTTAATTATTTGCTTATTTTTTTAAAGTCATTTTTGATTGCAACAATTTTTTTTGCTTTGATCACGAAAGATCCGTCAAATCGGAAGTTATTTATCAATGCTGAGCAACAACATCAAAGCTTTAACGTACAATGCTTCTCCAATCAGTATTGTGTTGCTCTGTCCCTCTCTATCCCACTCTACACTCTCACGTTGTTTTTGTTTTTAGCTTTGCATTTGCTAATGCAGTGTTTTTTCTTTGCTCGTTCGGTGCAGTTGCGTTTTTTGTGTCTATGAATTAGTTTATTAATGTTTATCGTACATACAATACACATACATATGTATGATATGTATACATGTTATATATTTAGTTTGAAATTGGAAAAGTTATAAAATACTGCAGAAAACTTTGCATGAAAGTGTCGCGCAACATTTTTAGTGCTTGGTAATTTTCTGCACTTGGCAACAACAAAATTTTCTGACATTTGCTATTTTGTTTTGTGTTTGTTCTTGTTCTCAGCGAAAGAAAAAGCGATTGTAGCAAAATACAAAGTCAAAGAAGAACAACAACAAAAACAAAAACAATAGCATTGAGGCAGAGAGCAAACGGAAAAAGAAAACAAGTTCTGCTGCTCACAAATACAACAAAAATAAAGCTCTCTTATGCTCTCCTGCTCTCACATTACTCTCTGCCAGAACAGTTGCATCACAAAGGCCGAGAACAGCAGCACTCACACACACAGACACACACACACAGGCACTTGCAAACACACACAGTTCTCATATAACGTAATAAAAGCACGTGTTGGCTTTGATTTTTTTGCTTGCCCCACTGCTTGTTGTTGTTGTTGTTGTTGACTTTGCTTTGGCTTTTCTACTTCGTTCGCTTGTACATTTTGTATTCATGACGTGATTTAAGCATGTGTGTGTGTGTGTGTGTTTGATAACAACAATTGCTCTGTCTTGTGTTTCGCTTGATTTTTGTTATTGTTTGACTTTTTGGCTTTTGCTTTTGTGCTTTTGAATTGACTTTGTTTAATTATTGAAACGAATTTCGTGTGCGTGGGCAAAATGAAGTTGCAGCTTTAAGCCGTGGGCATTATTTTAGTACATGATTAAGGAAATGCTGCATTAGGTGGCTTAGTCACTTACACTGATAAGTTCGAGAGCTCAGAGTTGCTTAATGCATTTGGAATGTTTGTTTAGTCGTTGATTATACTATGATTAAGTAAGAAGATTATTTTATATATTTAATTTCTGACTCTTACTGCAAATACCATAAATTGTCAGCTATTTGATCCAATTCTTGTTGATATTTATAACTATCTCAAATAGTGGAAAGATTCTCGTATTTCGCACTGAAACCGGTTCCAGTTTGTATCTTTGTATCTTTTTGTCGAGTGTCCAAGGTGCAGCATTGATTGTTTTTTCTCACGCAAATCAACAGGTAGCGTATGACATTAGCATACAACAACAACAACAAGAACAACATCATAGTGTAGCTTACTTGCCACCCACTTGAGCAGACAAATCTACGGCGTAGCCCCAAAAACTAAATATTGAACTTCCTCCGTGGACTTCAAACAGCACAAGAAATAATAAAAAAAAACAAAGAGAATTATAAAAAAAAAGTGTGTGGGCTTGTGGCGCAACAAGCAGCGGCCGCAGCCGCAGCCGCACAACCGGCTTCCCTATGGGCTCCCCTTCCCCACAGTTCCCCCCTCCACCCATCTATTAGCTACACAGAGTATGCCAAACCTGCTGCCGCTGCACAGAAATCAAAAGTGAACATCGCAACGCTTGCATTTTGCCATCGTTGTCGTTGTCGTTGTCTCTTGTAGCCCCCCTCTCCTGCCCTCGCACCACCCCCGCACCCACACACGCCACACACTCAAAGTTGGCTGTCGTCGTTTTTGGCGTTCGGCTGCTGTAAACGAAGCAGCGGTCGTTGCTCGTTCGCACATTCGTTCTTGTTATTTTGGCTCGTTTGTTGCTTGCTGCTCGGTTCTAGTTGGTTGGGCACTTCGTGTGGCGCTCATTCGGCTCGACGCAACGTCGGCTAAGAGCTTCGGCTCAGCCCCACACCAAAGAGCAAGCGTCGCGCCAGTCAGTCGCAGGCAGAGGCCAGCAGCCAAAACAACGAGCAGCGAGAGAGCAACGCGCACATTTTTTTCGAGCTTTTTTTCGCACTGTTCGAAAATTCGATTTACATTTTACATGGCAATTCGACAAGCATAACAACAGTATCGAAAACAATAACAAATGTGTTTGTTTGTTTCTAAATCAAGACGCAGAGATCATTAGACAACGCGGCCCCGTCTCCGGCTAAAATAGAAGCATTGATAACGTGTGAGAGAAGAGAGAGAGAGAGAGAGAGAGACTGTTCGTGTGTGTGTGTGTTTATGTATTGGAATGCATTTGATTAGATTTGTTTGGCTTTGTTGTTAAACAAATAAATGCCTGATTTTTGTGACTGTTTTCCTCTTGTGTGTTTCGGTTTCTGTTTCTGTCTCGATCTCGCTGTTTCGACAAACAAAAGCTAAAGAGACGCGAGAACCGGTTAATTTTTTGCAAAGCTTGCAAAAACAACAACAACAACTACAAACGGTTTTTTGTTTTATTTTTCGTATGTGTGCACACTGCAAATGCAAAAGCAACAACAGCAACAACAACAACAACAACAATAAAACAAAATCGCCGGAAACGAATGAAACTCACATACGAAGAAAATTAGTTGCCATTCATAATGCCATATGAATACATTCACGAAATTATTCATAAATCGCAGCAAATTAAACAAGAATTTAACGAAAAATAATATATATATACAAATTCTGCTGATTAAGTGCTTAAAATTAAATCAAATTGTGTCACATTTACCGAAATTCATAAATAAATAAATCAAAAAAATCTGTTAAATATGCAAAATAATTTTGTAATTTGAGTGAAGTGCAATCAATACAAAATACAAATACAAATACAAATAATTCGTGCAACGTCGTAGAAACCAATTGAAATTGTGAATTATTTAAAAAGCCATTGAATGCAGTACAGTGAAGCGTGCCTAGTGTGAAATGTTAAATCTATCAATGGAAATGCCGTCGACGTCAAATGGTTAGAAATTATTCCTTGGGAATCTATTTAGAATGTGAATCTTTTGTGAAGAATGTTGATTTTTGAGAATTCTTAGAAACGAGTTTAAAATATAAAATAAATACAAATTTAAAACATATTTATTTATGATGAAAATAAGTGAAGTTAGTATGAGTTGATGACTTATAGTTAAAATTTATTCTATTTATTTAGAAACAAAAACATTTTTAGCTTAGATTTCACAAAAAATGCTGGTTAAAATAGGAATAAATAAATTAAAAATAAAGCTTAATAATATGTCTTTTTAAAATTAGAAATTTCCGCGCTGAGAATATTAAAAATGGGAATTATTTTGAAAAGAATTTCCAAGTTGTAATAAATTTTTGTGGCATATTTTAATTAAATTCCCATTGAAATGCTATTTCTTACAATTTAAAATGTTTTAATTTAATAGTCTCAATTTCCAATAGATTAATGTATCTTTTAAGCACCTTTTTTAAGTAATTCTCTTAAACAACTTTTATTCTCAACAGTTGAAAAAGAAGTGTGAAAATCAAGAAAAGCTATTTGTACTCATAACATTTGACACCAATAACAATGAAAAGTAAAAGTTATAAATAAAACACACAATAGAAATACGAAAAAGAGCTTAAAGCAAAAAAAGCAATAATTGAAACAGCTTAGAGAAGGATAAAAAACAAAAAAAGTAAGAAAAAATTAAACAATGTGGCGTACAGAGCTGAAAGGAAAAGCCAAAGAAATGGCAACAACAGTGTTAAGCAATTAAAACAGAACGTTGCAAACAAGTTGCAACATCAACAACAACAACAACAACAACAAGGAAAATAAACAATAAAATTGTTAAACAAAAGTGCATGAAATACAAGTTAAAGTAGATAAAGACAAGAAAATGTCAGGCTTACAGTCAAAGGATACCGCGTTAAAGACTAAAGAAACGGCAACAAATGAAACGGCAACAACAATTGCAACAACAGCAACAGCAACTGTAACAATAGCAAAGAAAACTTTAACCTCGAGTGAGGCTTTGTCATTGTTTGATCAGCTGAAAAACGGCGTCAATTTAAACAGTTTGACAGAAGCAACAACTGCAACAACAACAACAACAGCTGCAGCAACAACGACAATTGCAACTGCAACAACGACAGCAACAACAACGGCTACAGTGACTGCCAATTCCGTTGCCACTTTAGCACCACCCGCCGCACCGCCAAATATTGACTTAAAGCCACCGTTGCAGCCACCCAAAGCAACAACAACAACAACTTTAGCGCGTCCCTTTAGCACGCCCACTTTGCTGCCGCCCACAAGCAGCGTTGGCATTGTCTTGGGCACAAAACGGGGCAGGGGGGAGAGAGCAACTGCAACTGCAACAACAACAACAACTGCCGCATTGTCGCCATCGGCAACGGCAGCTGCCAAATTGGATATCAACGCATTGCGATCTCAGCTCTATCAAAGCGCCAGAAAGACTGCAGCGACAACAAGTAAAATAGCAACAACAACAATATCTAAAACAACAACGCGTGGAGATCGAGTGCGAGCTGGGAATGGGAATAACACAAAGAAACGTTGCCTGGATCGCTGCGATTCATCAGAGTCATCAGACAGGTAAGAGTAATGAGCCGAATTTGCAGGTGGAAAAAACACTCACTAATAATTAATCAAATATTCTGTTAGTCAAATCTCTGCATGAAATTAAGGACATTTTAATAAATTTAACGTTGTGCCGATGATCAATGAGAAAAAAAAGAATTAAGAAATATTTATTAGAATGGGAAATATTTAAAACTACTTCTAGAGATTAAAAAAATAATAATAAACATTTTTGAAGCAATAGGAGCGATCATTTTGATATTTATAATTATTAAGTTAAATTATAAAAACGTAATATTATAATAATGATTATAATATTAAATATAAAAAAAGAATATGTTATAAAACAATAATAATTAAAATGATAAATGTGAAAAAATATTCAAATAGAAATATTAAAGCAATATTGAAGCAATAGGGATTTTAGCATTATTCAAACTAAGAACATCTTATAGATACAAATGTGAGCATTTTTTAAAGATACTTTTCGCATAGATCCAAAAAAGCTAAGCTAAATACAGAAATCATACAAAATTGTAGCCTATGAGTTGCGTTTGCCAAAATTGTGCTAAAAACAGAAATACTAAATATATATGTACATATAACGTATGAGATACTTTGCCAAATTGCACTATCCAAAAGATACTTGAGCAACGAGTTGTGAGTGTGTGTGAATACGAAGGCAAATATTCAAGAACGTGTACAAGTACGAGTACAATATGCAATAAAAGTGCGCCATTAAATAATTTGGATAATTTATCTGACAGATAATTGTGCCAAAGTGCGCTAAAATGGTGATTAAATAAATGTATCTGTAAGCTACCTAGAGAATACGATAAGTTTACACGGCACGGCACGCGGCAATGTGATTTGCCTCGTCAGCTGTGAATTTATGACTTACATATACATTTTGTTGTGTTGTAGCTACAGATACTCGCACAATGCCAACTAATTTCCGCTCATTAAAAATGCGCAGCGTCGCAACAGCGCATGCAAGTGCATTTGTATCTTAAAGATACGCAAAACATGCGTTCATTTATCAACGTTCGCTGAGAAGCGAAACGATTCTGAATTTATGGCGAGTGGGCGAGACAAGCTTCCTCAGATACACAACACACACACACACACACTCGACAGATGTACAAATGTATCTGTATCTTGTGCGGTTGCAACTTAACCATTTGCTTCGTTTCATTTTTTTTCGGGCTGCAACATAAGCACAACTTTTTAACATTTGTTGCTCTCTTTGCATTCTAATTAATAGATTGTTGTTGCTTGCAAATCATGCATAAATTTACAAGTCGTCGTTGTCGTCACCACCATCGATAAGGTTCTGTCTGTATTCGGATCTGTTCGGATTTGGTTTCGGTTCCACACGCAACGCACGCATATCAAATGCCATCTATCTTACTATGAAGTATTGTATCTCTTAGTATGTTTTACTGCCTCTGCTTCTCTCTCTCTCTTGCTCTGTGTCACTTCGGCTTTTTACTCGGCTGCTTTCGTCAGTTGTCGTCGCTTCGTTCGTGTATCGTTCTCTGTCGGAAATAATTTCAACTTTTGGTCGTTGAACTCATTTGATTTATTTTTTTTTCTGTATTATTTTTTTTGTTCGTCGGTCACAAAACACGAAAACATATTTTTTTCTTGATTTTTTTGTGTGTTTCAATCTCTGCAATGCATTAAATTTTATAGCGCATCTTTAGGCAGCCAAATTGTTGCTTTTATGTTTCTTTTTTTTAAATTGCATTTTTGAGCTGTTTATTTCATGTTGAATAATTAATTTTTAAAATGTAAGAAACATGTTTTCTAGCTTTATCAATTGTTAAGCTTTATTATAATAATAATATGCGCTTTAATAAGTTTTGTATTTTATTATTTTGTACAAATAACAGGTATATCAAATTACTGGGGGAATTTTGTTTTTGAAATGTTTAAATTGCTATTAATTGTTTATGTAACTTTTAAAAATTTGCTACAATTGAAGTTCTTTTTAGCCTTTTGAAGTATTTTATTTTTTTAAATAAAGAGTCAATTTTCGTTAGGATAATTTTGTAATAACTCGTATCAGATCAAATCTGTTGAGTAAAAATAAAAAATAAATAAAAATTATTTTTGCTATAAGTAAAGAAAAATATGTAAATGACAATTTTAATATAAATATCTTGGAGAAATTAGTGCATATAGAAAAGACTTAAAGAAACTTGAGAATGTATAGTTTTTCCGATTTCTTATCGTGATTCATTTTTAAGATATTTAAAAGTAATTTAAATAAAGTACTTTTAACTATAAATTTTTGTTGTGTATATTATTATATTTCTCTTAAACATTATTTGACTTTATCTTCAAGCTTTGCATTAAAGAAAAAGATTTATTTTATTGATATAAATATAAAATTGCGTAACATCTTAAATGCTTAAAGAAACCCTGATGACAAACATGTTGTGTGTTGTGTCTTTAACTCAACTTTAACTTTAACACTTGTGACCTCAATTGTTGGTTGTTGGTTTCGTGGCCTTCGCACGTTGCACTTGCCAAGAACTTCACTCTAGCACATACTTGAAGTCATTAAAATTTAATTTTTCTTATAATAAACATTAAAACATCAAAAAGAAACAACAAAATACAATTTAAGCAAATCTTAGATACAAGAAGTAAGAATTGTCAGTCAAACAAACATTTAACTTTAATTATAGCTCATAAAAATAACAACAACAACAAGAACAACAACAAGCCAACTGCAGTTTTGTATGTAGTCATCAATTTTTTGTTTTGTTTTTGTTTTTGCCTGGTTTTTTGTTGTTGTTTGTTTTCCATACGCTGCGATAATCAACGGCAACGCTTTGTACAGGTTTTTCCACATTTTCCACGGGGCCAAAAGAGACCTCAGAGTTTTCGACCCGACCCCCACTTACCAACAATCCAATACCAATACCAAGTTTAACCCACTGCTCCAATGGCGCGAGCGCCTTTTGCAGTTTTCCCAGTTGTATCTAAACTTTGCTGTTTGTTGTCGTTGTTGTAGTTTGTTACTTTTTTTTACATTTTGCACAGTCATGCCAGCACGCCTCAATTGTCGACACACACAGCTGCAGACACCGATGCAGTTGCAGATACAGATACAAATGCAGATGCAGATACAGATACATCCACACACACTCATACAATACGATATTGTGTAATCGCCCACGTTGATTTATCTCGTTTAAGTGACTCCAAAACGACGCGACGATGACGTTGAAAGTGTAATGTAATAACTCGCAATTGCAATTGCAATTCCAATTGCATGTTATATGTAATACCCTGTAATGCAGAGTCACTTGTAACGGCTATAAAAATGGTTGTATAATATATATAATATATTGGTTGTCAGAATAATATTAAATTACAAAATTCTATTCCGTAATTAGCGAAAATTAAAGGAATACAGTTTGATGAACTTTCTCTTTTATATATTTTTTTAATTTAGTTATAATTACTAATAGTACTTAGAGCATGTTAAAATTAGAAATAGGTACATGGCATTTATAAATAAAAAATAAATAATTGGAATAGAAAAAAGGCAAAAAAAGTTTTTAAACTTTCCCTAATTTTATATACTTGTATGTATATCTTTAATTAAATTGAAAAAAAATAAAATAAAATCTATGGGACTAAACTATTTAAAAAAAAAATTTAAAACAATTATTTGTGTTATTTGTGTTTATGTGTTATTATATTATTAAGAGCAAAAGAAATGCAGGGTATCTCAGAGTTGACCACAGCACATTTTTATTTTAGGCAAGTTCGTTATTCCCTATCTTTTTGCAGTTTCTTACTTTGTCTTACGTAAAATCATCTTACTTCTGCTCTTACCACTTCCAGGGTATCTTTGAATCGTTCATGCTGCACTTTTATTAGTTGTAGCTGTAGTTTTAGTTACTGTTTAGCTTGTTTTTGTTGTTGTTGTTTAGCTTCTGCTGCAGCATCAGCTACTCGTGTCGTATATTTAGTCGTGCCGCATTTTGCAGCCTCTTGATGTTATTTGCAATTTTTTGGCATTGCATTTGGCATTGTTTTCATAGTTTGGATTGTTTGGCATATCCCCAACTTGGCTACAACTTGTTGTTGTCTTTTTTTTTGTGATTTTTGTTTATTTTTTGCCAGCATCTGCAGCTGCAAAAAGTTGCCAACTTTAAGTTCAAAGTAAAGTTTCTTAGTTTAAAGATTTTGTGGTCATGATCATAAGTCAGGGGAGTCAGTTAGACAGTTAAAAATATTAAAAGGTAAAAATATTAAAATTAATGAATAAAAAATGAAAATAAAATAATATTATTCTAACTATGTATAAATTACAAATGTATAAAAATGAAGACAAACTGATATACAAAATATACATAATAATCAAATTTTGTTTTCTTTATAATTTTTAAAAATACTTACTTTATACTATGAGTAGGATGTTAAAGTAGTTGATTTAATATTTTGCATTCCTAATGCTTTATTTAGAATATAATCAATTTCTTAATATCCAAAATAGTTTGCCGAAACTTTGTCAGTTAATAAAGTTGCCTAGTTAAGGCCTTAGACAACTTTAGTCTCTGTTCTCCACTTACTGTTTTCTCTCTCTCTTCCCCTCTCTATCTCTCTCGCTCTTGCTCTGTGCTCTACTTACACATACTCTAATATTAAGCAGCTGATTGCCCTGTGGGCAATTTTAAGCTGAGTGCATTAATGCCACGCCCACAGGCGCTGTGCTGAAAGCGATTACACTCGATTACCAAAATGAATATGTTGAGTGGCCAACTAATTTGCAGCAGACACTAGAACAACAACAACTAGAACAGCTACAACAACAACTGCCAACTAAGTAGCCAAAATGCAAACGCCTCGGAAAAGCCAGGCACAAGTTTTGTGCTCCTTCTTTTTTAACCCCTCATCTCACGCTTGGCACTTGCAACATGCCAACGAGTTGCCAAACTGCCTGCCTGCCTGCCACGCCCCCACCGCCCGCACAGTAGACCACATGCCGTTGCACAGCCGACAAACTTGGCTAAATTGAAGCACATTTTTGAATACCCTATTGCAGTGTATTTAAATGATTACATGTTTTATTATTTTTTCTATTTATGACATTATTAAATTTAATATCGTTCGTCACAAAATTAAATATCAGAAATTTTGGAGTATAGAAATGTTTTCGTCACTAGATTTTTAACTCGTAAATTGGACTTTTTCAGAAGATATATGCATTAAAGTTAAATTTTAATTAAAAATAATTTATTCCAATGCAAAGTTGTTTTTTATATTCAAGCTTATTTATTATTTAAATTTTTCAATTTAAATTTATGCATGAATACAATTTTAAATTTTAAATTTTTGCAAACGGTCATGCAATTTTTTTTTGCATTTTAACTGAACTTGAAAGGTCGGCTTTTTTGAATTACGTTAAATAAATAAAAGAAATATAAGAAATTTTCAAAAATTAAAAAGAATATTTGGATATATAGCATACAATTCATTAATTTTGTATACGAAAGTCCTGAGCTTTAAACTACTTAATGAAAATATGAGCTTTGAACTACATACTTATTGAAACTTGAACTTGAGCATAAGCTTGAGATATACACTTTATAGATTTGCTGTTGGAACTTGCTTTAAGTGTATGTATGAAGGAGTCAATTCTCCGCAATTAACTATAACATAAGTTAGAGTATTAAAATACCGTCATTAAGAAAAATATATTCTTTTTGTTCTCATTCTCATTTTCGTCTGATTTTCTTTTTCATTGTAAATTTTTTTATGGTCTACAAATGTTGTTGTTGTTGTTGTTGTTGTTGCTGTTGTTGTCGTGCAGAGTGCCTCGTTCTGTTGCAACTCCGCCTTTTGGGGCTGTTGTTGTTGCCTGCCTCCTGCTGTCAGCCCTTTTGCATTGGCTTTGGTTTTAGTTTGAGTTTGAGTTTTTTTCCACTTGTTTCAACTGCCTGGCAATCTTTGTCTGTTTTATATTCAGATATAAATATACTTTTAGTATTACTATTATTATTATTATTATTAACAACAACAAAATATCCAGCTGCTGTGGCTTTTATATCAGTGTGTGTGTGTGTGTATCTGTGTGAAAAGCAGTTTAAACACGAAATTAGAGCCTCTTCTCTTCTCGCAAACTGCAACTCATCTCAATGTGTTTCCTCTGTGCCCGTGTTCCCCTGTTCCCCTCTCTCCCCCTTCTGTGTTGCTCTTTAGGCCCTCGAGCAGCACATTAAGTCGTAATAAATGCTGCTTTGCCTCTGTTTTGTACATTGACCTCAAAACAACAAACCGAGCACAGAGCCTTCTCTTTTCTCTTCTCTCTCCTGTTGCATGCCACGCCTCTTGTTATACCGTTGCCCTGTTGTTGTCGTTGTTGCTGCTTTTCGTGCACATTTTACTAAATAGCTTCTATTTACGTTCCATGGAAAATGCATTCGCAATTGTAAAGTGCAGAAATTTTGTTTTTGTTTTCTTACATTGTCTCTTCTCTGGCTGCAACAAAGTGCAAACAATGCTCTGTGGCATGAACAGGGCGAGGCAAGGGGGGGAACACTATAATGGTAGGGGAGGGGGGGGTCTTTTTTGGCTAGAGGGAAAAACGTGCGCGACTTTTGGGGCCATAAATCAAAGAAGCAGCCAAACACTCGCAGCACAACTTGCAACACTGCGCGCCGTGCCACAGACTTATGCAAAAGTTTCTTCTCATCTTCATTTTTTTGAAATTTATTTATGTTTATTGTTTTTTGGCGAATTTGATTTCGAGTGGAACATGCCAGCTATTTATTCAGTCAAAGTCTGTAGAAGCTGAATTCCACGAACAGTGCTAAAGAAACAAACAGCAAACACGTGTTCCAACTTATTTAAAGTTATAATAAGTAGAACTTAAATAGAGCGATAATTTTTAGTTACTTTTCGAAAGAAAGTAGAGTTTAAATTGCTTGCAAAACACTTTTGCTTTTAAAAAATTTTTGTTAAATAGCCTAGAGAGAATAATTTAAATATCACTTAATTGTTCTTTATTTCTTTTTTTGTAACTCTTTTAAATGCTTTATGACTCATTCAACCTGGATACCTGGATACCTGGGCAACGTTAAATCTCTCTGTGTTGCAGTTTGTTGGCCAATTGGTTTAATATAATCTAATTAGAGCCACAAACGCGCCTCAAAGTGTTGCACAAATGACATCAAACAAAAAAACCTCACATGTTAAATGGCATTCAGTTCAAATAAAGAAAAGCAGAAAAAACCATGAGCAAAGAAATGTGAAATGGTTGAAAGCCATTTTTTTATATTTCAAGCGAATATGTCCAAAGAATGTGTAAAGAATTTAAATTGAATTCCAGGAAGCTAAAGAAATGTAGAGCAAGTAAAATGAATAAAGGGAAAGTGGAAATAAAAATGGTGTATAGGCAAAAAATGGATTTGAGGATATGAAAAAAGTTGAAATTAAACACGCATATGACAAAGGAAAAATGAAAGAATAAGAGGACAGGTTGACTTTTTGACTTATGGTTTAAGTATAATAATGTATTTTTATCTGTGAATATCTTTATCTATATTTAGATATTTATCCATTAACCATTATCTACAATTATTATTATTGTTTTTAATTATTTTATACCCATAGCAAACCTACTCCTATTTAGGGGTATATATCAAGTTCACATACTGTCACTGATTATAACTGTGATTTAAGCTCTTGATTTCTGGCAATTTGCCAATATTTAGACGCATAATTTATGCACCGTTGCGATTTATGCAAATTGCAAATTGGCCAACCAAATGCTCATCAAAAAGTGCCTGGTCAAAAACCTAATGGCATTCTAATGCTGCCCACCAAAATCAAAATCGTATTAGCCAACTTATATGCATGTGTCATTCTCTCTCTCTCTCTCTCTCCCCCTCTCTCTTCCCCAACTCATGTTTTGCTTTTAGCTTTGCCACATGGAAACAGCAATAACAACAACAACAAAGCCAACATCAACAGCAAATGCTGGAAATTTTCATTAATTATAACGTCAGTTCGCGAGCCTCACATTGCATTTTCGCCAGGCAGACAGTTGTCCCCACTTCCTCTCTCCTCTCCACTTCCTCTCTCCGCTCGGTCATGTTGTGTAGCTGAAACAACAACATGGCATTTGCCCATGCAGCGGTAAAGCCAACAATCCCCCCCTTTGGGGGGCCAACTGGCTACGGGCCACGGGCAGCGAGTATGTGGCCAGACATCCAGACATGCGTCCCGAACAAATGACGGCCGTTGCCTGCCAGGCTCTCATTTTGTATACCCTTTAAACCATAAAGTAAAATTAAACAGCATGATCACAAAAACAATTAAAAACAAAAATAGAAACAATTAAGAACAACTTTTCTTTAATCTTTTTTATTTACATATTTTAACTTCATTGTTTTTCTTTATAGTTATTAGCACTTAAAGTAGTATATTTCAAATAAGATTAATAAATAACTATGATTTGTTAAACTTTTTTAGCTCTTAAGTTTAATATTCAAAATTAGCTATTTTTATAAATTTTTAATTTGATTGTTTATTCGTGTTATGGCTTCAAATTTAATTATATAAGTCTGAAAATAATATTTTTTTATAAAGTTGATAATAGACTTATTTTATGATTTTTAAAAAGGAACTAAAAAATAAAAATAATTATTGATTGATATTATTTTATTCTGTTCAAAAGATTTGTGCTTTTCTTAAATTTTTGGGTTTTTTCTTTTAAAATATATATGTACGTATTTTAATTGACCAAAATATTTTTTGTATTTATTTACAACGATACTAAAGCTCTGATTAAATGATAGTCTTAATTATATTATTTTATCACAACTGAAAATTTAAAATATTTTTTTTGGATGTCTACTTTAAATATTTATGTATAGTAAATATTTTTAAGTTTATTTACTATGCTCTTGTAGTACTTATTTCCCCAGAGTTATTAAATTTGCTATGCTACAAATACATACATTTTTTTGAAACAGTTTACAGCGTATATATTAGTCTATCAGTCACGGTTAGTGCACTTTTTACTTGCTGTGCTTTTTTTGTGCGCCAGCGAAAATTAGTCATTAACTTTTTAAGCATCGACTGGACAAACATGGCGTATGAGTGATGTGCATGACGGTCGCACTCTATGGCCCCCTCCCCTCCTGTCATTGTGTGTGTATGAGAGTGTGTATATGTGCAGTAGCGATAAGCCCGACAGACAGACAGCCAAACTCGAACTCGAATGTCGCGGGCATGTGGCAATTATGTTTTGCCGCTATGTCAAGTGGATCTGAAGCTGCAACCGATTTGCTGCTGCTGCTGTTGGTTGCAGTTGCAATTGCAATCGCACTGGCAATTGCAGTGCGTTAGACGTTGACGTTGTGGCCCGGGGGCTATCATTAAGTTTATTACATGTAAATGAGCCCAACTTGCAGGTGGACCTTACACTCTAAAGCCAAACTGGAAATGCTAAAAAGCTGCAACATTGTTGAATGGGAAAAAATTAGGTTGAAAATTGGTATATAAAGCGAGATTATAAATGTAGCAATCTATAACCATTTGACCATTAATAAGGTAAATTTCTTGATAATTACAGACAAACTTTAGTTTATGGAATAATACTTAAAAAAAAGCTATATCGTTAGTTTACAATTTTTAAAAAATATTACAATACATTAAAAAGAAATACTGAAATTTCATCAGTTTTTCCAATTGATTTTCTAATACAAATTTTTACTAAATCGATTATTTTGTTATCTCTTTAGTTAACAAAATGTGTACATCTTTTGTAGGTTAAGATAAAGAACTTTTATGCTCTTCCTTCCTCCAGATATTGCACAATATCAACTGTTAACCCAGTTATAAAAAACTCATGTAGTTTCATCGTTTATCGCCTCACATCGTCATCATCTTTGTTAACCTACAATTCCAATTTGTGCTGCTTCTCTACTTTTGTCTTTTATTTCCGTTTACTCAAGATATTTTTTTTTGTCTTCATTTCTAATTCTATTTCAATTCTCGGAGTTGTTGTTATTGTTGTTACCCAATTTGTTTTAACCGTTTTGCAAAAGGCAACTTGACATTGACCTTGACTCTCTGTCTCTCTCTCTCTTTCTCTGTGTGCGTTCTACTTTATCGCTCAACCGAGACACACACACACACACAAAGATACTCAAGCTGCTTAGCTTTAGGAATCAAAAGTGTAACTGAAAAGCCAAATCGAATTGCAAAAAGCAAAAGTCCAAGAGAAAACGTACAAATCACACAGTTAATTTGTGTAAAATAGAAATGAAAACAGAAAATGAACTGCAAATACCCTACAGATTATATTTAAAAAGGTTTATAATATAAAAAAGTAATGGCTTTAAATTGTAAATGAATGAATTTAATAAAATGTATATTTGAAGTTTGAAAGAATAATCTATAATAGCTTTGTGCTTATGATAACCATTTACAAAAGCCCTGAAAATGCATCGATTGGGCAGGAGAAAAGGCATCAAATAGAGCATATAATGAAGACAATAAACAATTGAGTTAAAAAAGGTTTTTCCGAGGTGTCTGCAGGGTGTTTTTTGTTAGGGCCAAATAGACCAACAAGCCATTATAATCGGCTTAAAAAGCGTCAGTTTGACATTTGGCTCAAAATTGAATTGAATTGTCATTTGAAATTGTTGTCGTTGTTATTGTTGTTATACTTGCTGTCACCCTTGTTGTTATTGTTGTATTTTGGTGTGTGTGTTGTGTGTGTGCTTGTTCATTGATTAGATATAAATTGTATTTAGTTGAGTTGTTCATGCGACCAACAAACCGTTTGATATTTATTGTATTTGCGCGTGAAATTAGTTTGCGGTTTGTGGACACGGACGGATCAAATTTATAATTACCAACATAAAATAATTAAATTGCATGCCAAACACAGAAAAAATGGCAATATAAATAACTAACTAACAAATTTTAACGTTTTAAAATACCATTTAAGCAATGTTGGATAATAAATCATTTTAAATTAAAAAAAAAAAAAAAAAACAAAACAACTCTCCCAGCAATTAATTTTGACAGACTCTGGTCACTCTAATGACCAGTAATTCTATGTATTTCCATAGACAAAAGTATTGGATACTAACATTCGCATATAATCAACGTGCTCGGCCTTTTTCACACGCTTCGCGATTGCTTGTCATAAAACACAGCAATTTGTTTCGAGTTGTGGCAATAGAAGCATCTAACAGTAGCATAATTACTATAATATAGACGATTTCAATGCGTCACTGTTCGATGCACAGTGGCACACAATTCAATAACAAATTTGTTAAAGCTAAATCAACAAGAGAATCATTTATTTGTTTCTATTAAACTTTTAAGAAATTACAATAACGAGCTTTAAATTCAAAAATGATTTTTTATTCAAGAAAGTTCGAGCTCCATTCAATATTAAATTAATTTTTCAAAGTTGTCAGCATTTAGCACCACTGTACTTTTATTTATTTATACATTTTGAATTGAACGAGTCTTTCATTGATTGAGTAATTGACAACGACAACGACGATTGCTTATGATTACACTTTATCTTTTCTTTTTTTTTGTATTTTTTGTATTTCATGTTTCACGCTTCTTTACGCTTTTCATTGAAATGTTTCTTTTTTTCGCTGTTGTTGTATTTCTTTTGAAGAACAGACACTTGGAAGCTTTGCTGTCTGTGCCCACTTAAAGTACTCAATAGAGTTCTCAAGCTGTGGGGCGCTTTAATTGCTCGAAGTGTATCGAAATGTAATTAACGTTAAGCCATGTGCCAAAAGCCGTCAAAGCAGCTCGAGTTGTGTACTCGTAGACGCTTGTAAACCAGTCAGCCAGACAGGTAGACAGACAGACAGACAGACAACCAACCAATCGACGACTAGTCAACCTGGTAAACCTCTCGAAACATTTGTAAATTAGCGTAGCAAAATTGTTAATTAGCTTTGAACTTGAATGCTTTTTAGCAAAGGAACTTTAAATTATTGCAAGCAATATTTTAAAATACGTTTCAAGTTTGCTGATCCTTAATTTTCATTTTCTCAAATTTAAATCAAGTTTGTAAAAAAGGCTTTTCAAACAAATTTAGTTTAAAACTCTTGCGGGTAATTTAATGCATGGACAGTTACTTAGAACATTTACCAGCAGCGCCATTTGAATAATTAACATAATAGTTTTTATAAAATATATGAATATTTACACACACACACAGACAGACAAACAGATGTTCTTAATGCAAATAGCCGCAAACATTTTGTTCAATTACGCAAAAATATCAAAATTTAAAATGCGTGTAATTTACACAGCCTGCGGCAGACGCCGAACAAATACACAACATTTAATTGTATTTAAAATGATTTATAATATGATTGATAAATGTTTATACGCATTACGAGAGGGGGGTAAAGAGTTAGTAATAATTAAAAGTGTATGATCACTAAATTGAATAGATTAGAAGTCTTTAATTGATCGCTTGCTGTCTAATATTCATATTAAGCATTATCTAATTTTTAAATATTAAATATTGTTCATCCATAAATATAATTGAATTTATATTTTTCATTCATCTACAGGGTAACTATTCAGTTTATTCATTTCCTTATAATTTGTGTAATTTGTTGTCGAATAAAAAAAATACACATCAGAAATATGGCAATAATATTTTTGAACAGTTACAAATTTGCATTTGTTGTTGGCTGCCACAGCTTAAAGTGCATTTTAATTAAATTTTCATGTTTAGTTCATTAGCAATTCAATTTGCCTGCAGCTAGCAAAAAAATACAAATAACAACAACAATTGAGAGTCATAAAAAAGGGTTGCATAATGGCAGCGAGGCGTGGAAATTGCACAGCAAAAAACAAGCAACAAGACGAAGAGAAAAACAACAATAAAACTGTTGAGCATTTAAAATTTGTAATAATAATTGCAATCAAATAATTGTTGGAGCATTCTCTCTATGCACTTTTTTTCTTTGTTTGTTTTTATATATTTTTTATATATTTTTTATGCAGTTTTTTAACTAATTAGTTAACATTTATGATTGCTATTATTGCTGCTGTTGCAAGGGCAGTAAACAACTAATTAAGAGAATCAAAGGCTTAAATTGAGTGCTTAAAAGTCAATCAGAAATAGAACAAGACAGGTTTACATGGATAAATTTATCATGTGAAAAATAAAGTAAAAGCTGAAGAGAAGTTCGAAAATAATATATTTAAAATATTTTTTCGAAAGCCAAAGGTTTTAGAATATTATGTAGTTTTTAGTTGCTAATGTTATCTATTTTTATAAGCTATCATTCTACTCAATTGCAACAAGATTGGCCAATAAGAACCTTGTTAATGGTTGTTTTAAGTTTCAAGCAATGTTAGTGCCTAAAAGTATGCAATACTTTTTTTTAATATTAATTTATATAAGTGACGGGTATCCTATAGTCGGTAACTCGACTATAGCCTTTTCCGCTTGTTTTTTTAAAGACATAAAACATTATAAGCTTTAATAAATCATTTTATGTTTGATTGTTGCCTGTTGCATATTGTTAAAGAACTCAAGACGTATTTCTGAATAACTCAGCTTGTCTTAAAGAGTAACTCAAGTGTGCTAAACAACAGCCAAATGCCAACAAAATTTGACGCGGCTCTTATCAACGATGCGATTTTTGGCACTTTTTTTATGACGTTGTCGTTGGTGGCGACGCCATCAAGCGAAACCGAACCCCAGAGAATCCCAGAGAAATCGACCAGAGAGAGAGAGAGAGAGAAAAGGGACGGCGGCGACTATCACGCTGAGTTCTTGTCCTTGCCAGTCCTGGCTGATTGTTGTTGTTGTAGTTGTAGATGTTGTTGTGGTTGTTCTATACATTTTTGTCTCATTTTCATGGGCCATTTACGTAGACAAAGATGCGCGGCATGTTTATGTATCCGTAAGATACATTTTAGGTTGACGGTCCGCATCCGCGACGTTGTCTTGTCTCCCGCTTCGTCTTCCGTCCCTCTCATAGTCTGTCTCTTTGTCTGACTGCATTTGGCTATATACTTACTTATATGTATGTATTTATATAGAAATACCGGTTCTCTTTGCAAAAGTTGCAAAACTTTTATTTCTTTTCTCGTTTTTATTTTTATTTATTTTCTTTATTTTTGTGGCGTGTAACAAAAAAACTTTGAAGTTTTTGCTTTTGATATTTCCTTGGCGTGTTTTAAGTTTTTATTTTTTTATTATTGCAAATGCCTTAAAATTTATCAGAGGCATATAAAGTCGAAGACCTGATGATGAGCCGAAGATGGAACAGGTCCAGATAAGGACAAATGCCTCTAACTAAGTAGCTGCTGCTATTTTCATTTAATTAAAGACACATTTTAAGGATTTAGTGCATTGAGGCATGAAGGAATTCACAGTCTTCTTTATTACATTTTACAAAATTTCTTTAAATGTCTGTACTTTGTGTTTCTTTTGTGGGGCGTGACTCTGGACGTAAACGTAAATGTCAAAGCATAAATCAAACTATAAAACGCCCAAAAACAAATTCACCCATTTTTGTTATTCGCTATTTGTCAGTGTTGTCAAGAGTTGTCAACGCCTTTTAACTTGGTCTTTTCGACTTTGTCTAATACACTTGCTGAGGCAATATCAAATTTATGAAAAATTTTGTATCGTAACATGAAAAATTGAGATGAAAAGAGAAAAAGTAAACAAGATATTGATTCAGATTTGTTTTTATAAATTTTCTTAACGTGTAAATCGGTTAGGGTATTTAATCTTTGACTGTCATATTCTAATTTTGACTTTTTTATATGGTTTACTCTCTCTCTTTTTAACTACGCTCGTTAAATTTGACACACAAATGCCGAAAAGTTCAACGCGCCCAAAAAAAAAACTGTCAAGCGAAATGAAATAATCAACAAATATTTATGTGAATGTTTATTTAACTTTTACTCGCTTAATATTTGTTTACTTTGCTTGTTTATCAAATGTTTGCCAAGACATAAAACTAAAGCAAATACAGGCAGATACAGTTACAGTTACACACACAGGAAGTCCCACTGTAGAGCCCACGTTGCATAAGACGGGGGGGAGTTCCGAAAACTGAATCCGGCGTCTAAATTCTTATCAATCGCTACACTGACTCGGCTCGTTATATTTATATTCGTGTACCATATATATATTTATTTATAATTTCCCAGAATTAATATTATATACAGAAATGTGTAGTGTAATCGTGAGAATACTCGTGAGTATTTTTATATGGAACTGAATTATCAATGGTTTGTTGGGCAACAGCTGACGCATTGGCATTGAACGACTAGAGATTGACAATGAAAGACCTCAGCGACCTGATAACCTCATTTTATTTGAAATAACTATTTAACTATGATTTATCTATTCTTCAATAATACTATATACATTATCTATGAAGGGGCGTGTTATCACTAAAAACAGGTTAGTTTTCATTTTAATTGCAATGATTAAACTTTGTTAAAGGTATTGTAAATTCGCGAAAAAACATATTTTTAAAATATTTCGATAGTATATTGTTATATGTCTAAATTATCATTAAATAAATCCTTTCGAGGATTAACTTATTTGGAAAATGAATATATCAAATGATTTACACCACCTAAAAAATAATAAAAGTTGTCTCTTAATGTATGCACCATTTGATAAAAATAAATTTTAAAAAAAGCTTTAGCTAAACGAGTTGAGAGCATTAGTTTAAAATTGATGTTTTGAAATTAACATAATGCATAATATTATCATATCAAATGATGATTATGTCTAATAAGCTAGCTTATAGCTATGTTTGTCTCAACTCTGTTTCTTTATTTCATCGAAACTTCTGAGAGTTAATAACTTAAAAAATTAAAAAAATAACTGCTTGGCATTTTCCCGATATTAACATGTAATACAATTTTTTGAAATTTTTTATACTTATATTATTTTTAATAACTGAAACTTTTTCTTTGCGTTTTTTCCAGGTATGTTGAACTTTCTACTGTTTAATCAACCGTGTAAGTTTTTTTCGGGGAATCCAACTACATATAATTTTTTAATTGAACTTTAAACTGTCGTGACATTTTGCCATTTGCTCAAAATTTCAACTAATTCTTTTATCTCCACAATTCCACATAAAAAACATGACAGAAACAATCTAGGCAATTAGAAGTTAGCAATTGCAAACAGGACATACTCATATCATAGTCTGGCTTTAACCCTTTGTAAGCCTTTTTGTTCGACACAGCGTCGCTCATTAGCGCCTCAATGAAAAAAGTACCAAAACAATAACAACAACTTTGGCATATTTAAATTGGGGAGTCCTGTCACACACACGCACACACTGACACACACTTGCATCCTTGCCACATGTGTGTGCGACAATTGTTTTTGACACAAAATGATTTTAATCATAATGTCATTAAACACGCAACTGACAACTGAAATATTCAGTGAACATGGCGCGACAAGGGGTTGTCCCATACAAAGTGTCCCTTTTGCCCCCAACCCCTCCCTCTCTCACCCCCCTGGGGTAAGTTTCAAAGACAACGGCGACAACAAACGAGGCCGACAACGTGGCAAGTCCAGAGCTTGTTGCCACATGTGAAGATCTCACACAGTTGATAATTCTTGTCACTTAATTGCCGGGGCTTAAACATTACAAAACTTTTTTCGGAGTGTCCATTGTTAACATAATAAATTAATTTTTTCATTTTGACTTTTTCGGCCGTCACTTGTTTGAGGGCGTTCCTTTTTTTTTTTGCTTTTTTGGTATCGTAAAAAAGTCAAAATATGAGAAATAAGTTCATGTCTCTGAGCACGCACCAAAAATGACAACTTCCGCTGTGTTTATAATGTTGCCGCCCTGTATTTGAATACCCTAGAAAAGGGTTGAAAGGTTATGTAATTTTTAATGTTATAGATATGCTTCGGTTTATTTTAGATATTTGTGTATGTCTAATAAGAGTTTTGAGCAATTTAAAGGAATTGAAAACTTGTTAGGAATTATTATAATTCTCCTAATCCTTGCAATTTTATAAAGCGAAATTTCAATTTCAGTTTAATAGATAATAACATGACTTTTTGTAATTGCATATTTTTGTTTGTTATCTGCACATTCTAAAAATTTCATGAAGAACGAATGATAAATACAAAAGTTATGCTATATTAAAGAGCAGAGGAATCAGCCAGTATTGTTGTATTGTTAAGACTATTGCCGTTTATTTCTCAATTAAATATATACAGGGTATTCATAAATCTTTTGTTTGCATTTTGTTTTTACCCTTTTTTCTGTTTTTGGTTCAGTTTAAAAAGAGTCGTAAAGGTAATTGTTGATACTTTGGCAGCCAGTGAGAGATCATTGTAGGCGGTGCCACAGTAGTTTCCGCCTGCCAAGTCACGCGATACAACAGCAAGAGAAAAGAAAGAGTTGAATATAAAAAATGAAATAAAATTAAGAAACAGAAGAAGCAGAACGAGAAGGAAAAGAGAAAGAAGCCTCACAAAGCAACAGAAATGGCGTTTAGGATGTGTCCCGTTTTGCAGGGCGTTGACCAATGCAATTGAAGCAATGACGATGACGATGAATATGAAGTTGAATGCTAAACTTAAAGTTAAAGTTGAGGCTGAAGCTGAGATGATGGTGATGACTCTGTAAAAAAATTGGACTATGTAATGTTGAAGCTGTAATAGTCGAGTCAGTTGCAGAGTCAGAGTCAGTGGCTGGTTTGAAGGGTTGAGCTCCTGTTGCCCTCTGGGGGGTACCTCAACTCAATTTGCTCAGCTCAACTCGTCCGAATGATGGCAACGCCCACGTTACGCTTGATTAAAAATGTGCAGCAACAACAATCGCATAACATATACACACATATACGTACTACATACACATATAAAAAATAGACTGTCAAAAGTTGTTTTCGGAGGGTTGTTGCTGCAGACACATTCAACATTCAACGTGTTCAGCTGATGAGGGTGCTGCCTTGTAGCGAGAGATAGGCAATTTCTTTTTTTAAGGGTTTGCGGCTGACTTTAGTGCAGCCGTTTGACCATAGATGGCGCCAGCCGTACTGTTGTGAGAAACTTTAATGTTTATGGAGAGAGCTTCGCAGTTTAAATTATTATGAGAAAAGGAAGTAAGCACAAAACGTGTCAAAAAATATAAATTAAAATTTTGTTTACAATATTTGTCTTTTTGTTGTTATTTCAAAGATAATATTTCTTATATTTATATTTTATTCTTGTAATAATTTTATATTCATGTGGCAAAAATATTTCATTTATTGTTCTTCACTTTTTTTTATAAAAATTTCATATATCTAAAAATTATATTAGTTTTGCTTTGATTTTAATTTGCTTAGTTTATTTAGTTTTCCTAAAGATATTATTTCATTCTATTATTTATATTATTTTTGTTTTTACCATATCTTATTCTTAAAGATAACATTTCTTTTGCACTGCATTTGCTCAACTTTTAGCTAATCATATTATCTACTTCCATATGTCTTCTTTATTCTCACACACTTTTAATTTCAAAAGCAAAATTATGAGAAGTGACTTAAAGTGTCTCTTCGCGCACTTCTGCAATTCGCATGTTATATGCCACACCTTCACACACCTCCACACACACACACACACACACATGCACACAGACACATATTTGTGCCATAAAGATGCAGTAGTAAATGTATCTCATGGCTTCGCTTGTGCTTGCCTTGGCATCCTATAAATGTTTCAAGACTGCGACGACGGCTGCGCATCTTAATCCCTCATCATCATAATCAAGTGAGCCAAAAAAAAAGTGTGAAATTCGTGGAAACAGCATGAAGTTGAAGTCGGAGTAGGAGAGTTGCAAAAGTGTTGGGCTTATGTGAGATACAGATACATTTTATATGTTTATGTGTGTGTGTGTTATTTCGGGCAGTTCTTGAACTTTGCCAATGTCATGACAGCAGCAGAAGCAACAGCGCCGCCACTTTTGGGGGCCATTGCAGTTGGTCAGGTATTTTAGCGGCAGATACATTTGTATCTGTATCTTTTTACCTGTATCTTTGGCACGTCGACAAAAGGCAACAACAACGATGACGACGTCTACATATGTTTGCTGTTGTATTTTGTATATTTCATGGCGTTTTTATGTAGTCGCCGTCTCAGATGCTGTTTGTTGTGTGTGGTTTTAGGTTTTAGGTCTTTCTCTCTCTCTCATCAGACCCTTACTACCTACCTGAACCTCAAACTGAGTCTCTTGACTGAGCCAGCAACTGGGAACCTCCGACCAAACGAGCCCTGTATCTTGTTTTGGCCTGCAGATATTGGCCATATGCCTTTTAAACTTGTTTCAAATTATTTCAGACTAGACGTGCATAAATCTACTTAACAAAAAACTCAAAATAAAATATACTTAAGCGCACAAAAGGCAAAATCCAAAAAGAAAAATAAACTTGCAAGTTCGAGAGACTGTAAGATTTTTTGGCCAGGGCTTTTCTTTGTTGCCAACACAGAACTTGCTCAAGTTGCCATGCTAAATAATTAAGTTAGCACTTTTGTGTGCTTGCGGATTTACAACTCAATGGACAGACAGACATATATCTAGCCATGAATTGTAATGGGCTAAAGGAGAGAGAAGAGGGAGTGGAAGGGGCGGAATGTTGCGCGCAAATGTTGTATGCATGTTGACAGTTTTCTTGGTAACACTTGAAGCCAGAACTTTGCTTTACATATGTCGCCCTGTCTTTAGACGCGCTTGTCTTCAGGTTCATCTTTTGTGTTTCCTATGAAAATACATATATAAATATATACATATACATATATTTATAAAAGATAAGGGCTCCAAAAAGCTAAAACCACTGTAAAGACAGAACTCTCTGTCTCAGTCTTAGTCTCATTCTCAGTTTGTTGTTTCTCTGTTCTGTTTTCTGTGGAACTTTTGAGCGCACATTACAAATTCACGGGAATCCAATTTATTGTTGCAGCCATCAGAGAAGCCAAAAACGTTGTCATTCTCCTCTTCTACTTCTTCTTCTTCTTCTATGGCTATCAAATATGTTGAGTGTGGTAAAAAGTTGGCACATGTTGCACTAAGTACACTAAGTAGTTGGAACTGTGACACATGGCCAATTGAAATGGAGAGTTGAATGAAAGTCTATCGACAGGGAGAGTGATTTGAAGTTTGTTTAGGGAAATTTCTTAAAGATAGCTTTGTTGGAAGAATATTGTATCTTTAAAAATTAAATTGTTGTTAAATATGCTTTAAATACAAATATTAAAAATTGATAAATAAATATAAATACAATTTTTTACAGAAAAAATTAGCTTAAAAAAATGTTTTTAAATTTTTAATAGATATTTGTGAAAATCTATTATTCCAACTTAACTATTTCTAACAATATATTTGGTAAATACATTTAATTTACTTTAATCTTTATTTGGTATAAGACCAATTAACAACATGATTATTTTTATATTTTTTGGTTTTTCTACCTTGTCTCAATTCATTTATAAATTGTGTATTTCCTGTCGATAAAGATATTTATTGTACGTTAACTATATTTATTTACTGATTTTGCTGCATGTATTTTAGCTTTGTTGTACAATCTCTGCTGAAATGTTTATTTCGCATCTTGGCCATGTCTATTAAAGCCATAACAATCTATAACAATTACTTATGCATATGTGTTGTATTTTGGAGTCGGCATTTTGGCTTTGAAGCAACACTCGAAAAATATGCAAAAATCAGCAAGGTATTTTAGCTCTTACATACAAGCAAAGAGGCCAATGAATGCATCCATGCAAATGTTGTCCGGGGTCTGTGAGGCTTTGAGGAACCCGCCATAATTCACACTGAGAGGCAGTTGGCAATTGGCAGTCGGCAGTCGCAGTTTACAGCCCAGTGAATCCAATGTGGCAATCGTCGATACCTGTTTCGATATGTGATATGCTATGTAGTATACAGGGAGTTTGTGCCTTAATGCACAAACACTTAAGCACAAGTTTATGACAATCAGCCAAAAAAATACAAAAAATAAAATCAAAGGGGCGCTTAACAAAAGAAACCTTGTATCCAAAAAAAAAAAGACTTGAGTCCAAGGGTTCCCATTGCTCCTTAACAATTCCAAGCTGCTGTGAGTCATCCAGAGAATGCATTTCCCATGTATCGCCGATGATAAACCGATGAAGTTATATGGGTAGGGCACCAGCTTAAGATTGATGCAAGACAAAAGGTATTCACAAAGTAAACACATGTATCTTTATGCATGTATCATGTTATATACAGCAATGAGTTTCTGTCTGATTTTATAAGCGAAAATTAATTATATTGTATGTGCAAGTTAAAATAAAACCTTTAAGACCAATTGGCAATTAGTAATACGCATATATACACAGCTCTGCTTGTATTTTTTTAAATGTTTAAAAATCAAATCATACCGCAAATTTGTTAAATTAACATCTTCTGCTTTGGAAACCTCAAAAACAAGTTTAAATTGCTTTAAATAATTTGGGAACTCAATTCATGCATCAACTGATATTTTAGTAGATATTTGAAACCATTTGGGAATTATAAGCAGATATTTTTGTTTAAATTTAAAAATATTTTCAAACTCAAATCGATTAAAACTTCCCTGACTTTGGTAAAAGATCAAACTGCGTTCAATCCGCTTGAGGCATGCACTTTCCACAGAATGTATCTGCACTAGAGTTGGCTCTATGTTCTGACTATTTTCTATTTCTTTTATTTATTCCAATTATCTGTGAACCTGGGAGAGCGACCCTTTTGCCTTTAGCAGCCATCATCACAGCGTCATACACTCGACATTTAACGCTCGGCGAAGCAAGAAAGCCGAAAGGCGATCCACATGCCTTCAACGGGTAATTACAGGCCATAGAAATATGTGCAGAGTATGAGTATGAGTACAAGTACGAGTACGTGTACGAGTACATGAGTATACTCGTATCTACCTACCCGATAGATGGTCTGGCATGTCTCTATAATTTATGACAAGTACAAGTTTACAGCTCTTTGGCTTTGCCCCGCCAGTTGAAGTTGAATTTGAAGTTGGCTCTGAGTTTGGGGTTTGGGTTTCCTAAGCTTTTGCAACATTTAAAACTAATTCAAAAGCGCATGGCGTGCTGTAATTAAACATAACGCAGGCCGTAGCAAAAGTATCTTTCAGATACATGCCGCAGGCGCAGAAAAACCTATTAAAAAGCAAAACGTTAGGCTCCACCAGGCCGAAGACATCAGCCGGGAGGAAACTCTCTATGTCTCTCTCTCTCTCTCTCGTTCGCATGTTTGTCTGACAACGCAAGCTGCCGTAGTTGCTGCTGCTGTTGCTAAGATACAGATACATAGATTCATTCGTAGACAGCGGCGCGACACTTAAATGCACGCTGTGCGGTAGTTAGCGTGGCGAAATCAAAAAATTACTAAAACTAACGTAAAATATGGCACATGGAGTGTTGTCTCCCCCCTCCACACACCTTCCCCCTGCTGCTCCTCCTTCTCATTCTCTAGAGAAACTTAAGGGGAAACCTGTTGAACGCATGAAATTAACATGAACAGCTAAACAGCTTGGACTTGGATTGGAATATTGAGCTCGCATTTTTGGTTAGCTACTTCCTCTCTCCATCTCCCTCTCTCTCTCTCTCTTACACACTCTTTCTCTCTCTCCCCTTCTTTATTTGGTTCTGCCTAACCATTAAGAATCATAATTGATTGTTTTTACTCATAATGTCGATGGTTTGCGGGCAAACATAAATGTATATTTAGTTTTTTGTTTTTTATTTCTCTTTGATATTTGTGTTATATACGAAATTTCCCTGCAGCCCTTTTAAAACTATTTGCATAATGTTTATTTCCTAAATAGATTTAACAACTTTTCTGTGCCCATTAAATTAAATGATGTAATTAAATTAATTTGGCCTGAAGTGCAAAAAAAAAGCGGGCTAAGCAGAAATATTTTAATTTATTTATGTATTAAAAATATTACTTTTTGTTTAAATGTATTTTTTTTCTCCAAAAAATATTTATATATACTGAAACTCTTTTAAAATTGTTAATCCAAAAATATAATTCCATCAAATAAAAATGAAAAGAACAAAGAAATATAATTTACTCATTCCTTCAATGTCTCCTTCATGTCAAGTGCAATAATTCGCAATTTTATTAATTCAATGAAATTGTTTTAAGCATCGCAGTTCGCAATTCGGTTCCGATTCCAAGTTTCAAGTTCATTGCCCAAATGCAGTCAGAGAAGAACCTTCAAATGTCAAAAAGATTTTTGCAAATAGTCAGCAACCTTCGGGCAAATTGACAACTTATGCTTTTGGGGGGCGGGGTCTAAACAAAAAAACACACACACACCTTCGCACACCTGCTGTTGAAATGCAACAAATTTTGTTTGTTTATTTTCCGCTCGTCGTCGTTTTACTTCAAGGCATTTGCAGCCACCCACAATAAATCTTAATTTCTTATTCGGAGACTCTCCGCCTTCACCCCCTCCCCACGCCTCCCCCCTTAGCCGCTGGCATGCCAACAATTTCAAATGACACATCAAATTAAATATGTATGAATAAAAATGCAAATAAATATAAAAAATGCAAACAACAACAATTAAGCAAAACAAAATTAATAAAATAAATAATAAATATTATATTTGGTGGCTGGGAATGGGGGATGTGTGTATGAGCGGTATGTATCTTTCCTATTTGTGTGTAGATAAAATGTGTGGAGGGGTGAGTCTGAGTGTGAGTGAGTGCTTGTCAGCGACTGAATGTTATTCACCTTGAGTGTGCTAAGCTCATTGTGTCATGATGCTTTTGTTGTGTTCTTTTTGCATTGCCTTCTTTTTATAATAAGAGCAATAAATATATTAAAGACTCAAACAAATCATTTTACTTATTGATGCAGAATCGAGTTATTATTATAAACAAAATAATTTGCTTAAACATTTTTTAGTAATCACATTTATATTGTATTCTTTCGGTTATTCTTAGCTGTCTTGCTTTATAGATTTTTAAATCCTTAAATTATTTTTTTGATAATTGTTGTACAATAATTAAAAATAAAAGTATTTATTAACGGAAAGGGGTTAAACATACATATATAAATTTTTTAGTTTTTTCTTGAAGAAAGAAAATATTTTAGTGGTTTGCTAAGATTTTTGTATTTATATTTAATTTGGTATTAAGGTTCTTAGCTTGTATTTAAAGTACGAGTTTTACAGATTTAAATTAACTATTTAAGGACAAATATATAAAACTTTCTCATATATTTCAGGACAAATATATAAAACTTTCTCATCTATGCTGTGTGCAAATTTCAGTTTTCTAGGCTTAACCGTTTGTCTTACACAATGATTCTCGGTCATTTAAATGCAGCTGTTGAGTTAATCATTTGATAATTTCTATTTCATCAAGTTCCACAAACCAGTTCTATAAATGTAAAGACTATGGTCGATTCGATTAAAAGTGTCGGCCATAGAATGGGACTATTCAGGTGTTAATTAGCTGTGTCATAGCCTGATTTTTTCAAAAAAAAAAATTTTTCAAAAAATAAAAATAAAATAAATGAAATCAATTAAAATAAATTCAGTCACTTCCCACATTAATTAATAACAAAGAACAACAATTAAGTATGCTAATTATAAATTCACTTTCAAAGCAAAAAACAGCAAAAACCGAAAAAACTAAACAAAACTTTGAAATAATAGAAGAACAAGAGGAATAACAACAATAAACTTTCATTGAAGCGACGCTGTGACAATTGCCGAACGTTGAAGTTGTTGTTTTTTAGTGGTCAAGAGTGCTCACAAAGAAGGGGCAGAAGTAGACAGAAGGGGAACTAGTGTATTCAGAGTGGAACCGGCACTGACAAGTGCTAATGAACTACAAAGGCAACAACAACGACAGGTATTTCGTAATAATTGAGCGAACTACAGATAAGAGCAGGTGTATGTATGTTTATATACAGATATATATATATATTTCGTGAGTGTGTGCCTTGTTAGTCTCTCTCTCTCTCTCTCTTACTCTCTCTCTATCATTCTCACTATTGTATTTGAAATATGTTAAAATATGCTAAACGATTCTAAGCTGCTTGTTCTCTCTTTTTCCCCTTTTATCTCTGTCTCTTTCTTACTACCAAATCTCTCGCTTGATATTCTGCTTTTTTCTCTTTTCCGCTCTGCTCTCCCCGCTTTGGAGTTGCCTCATTTAGGCAACGAAACTCGTATTGAGGTAGTCTTTGAATATTTAGCGCCAATGAAAAAACCTCCAAAATGGCAATAGAAATAGAAATTTTGTTAGAGCAAATCACAAGCAGAAGCAAATCAACTATGACAACAACTATAACAACAACAGCTTTAGCAACAACATCAATTGGTATTAATTTATGCATTTCTAACAAAGATTTATTGATACACAAACGCAGCAAATTTATGTAAACGGTTGACAGTTTTTTTTCTCTGCTTTTTTTTTATGGTGTCCGGGGACAACTCGAAGACGTGTGAAATAATTTAAAATGCTTGGCGAAAAAAAAAAACATTTTTTTACTGGTATCTCGATTTGCTTTGCATGGGAATTGTGTATTGTATAATTTGTTACAGTTTTTTTTATAACTTGTTTGCTGTTTTGTGAGAAAATAAATTGTTTTCATAATAAAAAAAATGCAGATTATATTAGTTACAATAGATAGATCCTTTTTGTGTTTAATATTGTCAAGTGTAATTTTCTTTTCATTTTCTTTGTATATATTTTTAAATAACTTTTAGATTAAGTATTTAATTACCTTTTTCTATAAATTTAATATGGTAACTATCCTATATTTAAGTGTATTTAAAGTACAACAAACAGAAGCAAATTTAAATTTATGTAGAAAATTTTATTACTCTTTATATAGCTGAGAGTAGCTATAAGTAAAATCTATTACATCCGCTAATTAGCTGCTGATTGTGCTAAATTATGCAAAGAGATATGAAAAGAGATGAAATGAGATAGATAGAGATATATAGTAGAGAATGAGAATGAGGGAATACACATCAAGTGCACAGGAAGCTATTAGTCATTTATAAAGAACATTCTTCATTTGAAAACATTTGTGAATATTTAACGAATATGTTCGTTAAAATGCGCATGCATAAATACGAATACGAATACGGGTCTGAATATATATATGAATGTGAATATGAGTGCGTGTAAATAAAAGATAAGTAAATAGCGCAAAAAAAAAAAAGAAAAAAGCATAACAAACGTTTGCATTTCCGGTTAATAAATGTAGAATGCGTCAAGCGCCGTTAATGGCCAAAATGTGGAAAGCAGCTAACAGTTTGCTGGCTAAAAAGAAGTGCTAGATAGAAGTCCCCTGGGTATCCAGTTTTACAGATGCCAACAAACTGTGACTCTCCCAACCCCTTCTCCTACTCCTCTTCCTCATTTTCCCCAGTGTATTAACTGCACTCTTATAAATATTCATAAGCTCATAAAAATATACAAAGTAAAGTATAAAATAAAATGAAATGAAATCAAATGAAATTAGATAGCGTAGAATGCGGCAGCTGAAAATTTACAACGACAACTCAACTAGGCTAAATTAAATTAATGGAAAACGCAACGCAGCTAAGTAGAAAATGTGTGCGCCTTTTTCCACAGGCCTGGCTGCATTTCAGCTAGTTAGTTGCTTCCTAGTTCAGTTGGTTGGCCAATTTAAAGAGGAGAGAGAAAGATAGGAGGGGGAGGGAATTGTGTGGCACACGAAGCTCTGGCTAATTATTCATTCATGACATGTTGAATGCACACAGGCCGGACGGGCGGGACAGACTGGGACAGACAGACAGACCGACCGACCGACAGACAGAGAAGTTACCTCGTGCATGCACTCACACACACACTACAACACTATTACACACACACACTGATAAGCACTCTCTCACACAACACTGTGCCGGGCATTATTTACAAAGTTCTGCTGCACTTGAGTGTGTGCCAAAGTATCTGACAGATACACGCATGAACACACACACATATATGTGTGAGTATCTGAGAGTGAGTGTATGTGTGTGTGAGTGTGGCGACAGTAGCCGCTGCTGGAACTAAGTTAAGCGGCGTATGCAGGTCATCACCTTTGTTTGTTGAAGAGTCAAGTGCGAATTGCTTTTGTTTAGCCAGCAACAATGTGACCATATGACTAACATATAATTATTATTTTTATTTTATTTTTTATTGTACATAAATTCATTTTTTTATAAGAACTAATAAAAGTACTAACTACTAAGAAAGGTAATAGCACTTAAAACTTGACCAGCGATGGGCATGAAATCTGAATTCGTGAGCACTAAACAACATCAACAACAACCCCATTAGAGTCTACCTAAGTTGGGAGCAGCCGCTGCTCCCGGAGCCACTGCGCGCCCACCGCTGAACTAGACTATGGTGGTTCTCTTAAATAATAACAAGAAGGATTTTAAATTTATAAATTTTGAAGCAAAAACTTCAAAAGCTTCAAGGGAAATAATAAACAATATTAGAAATATCTTATCAATTTATTGATGGTTTATATCTTGCAGATTTCCCCATTACAATAATATCTTTATAATCATGAAATAAATATTTAAAAATTTGTCTCACTTAGTAATTTTGATTGTGATCAACCTGCGCATTGTTTCATTAACATGTTTCACTTCAAAGTGTATGTGAATTTTGCTTGCTTGAAAAGGGGAACAGCGTACTGGCCTCACATCGCATCAACCTGTGCACGTTCATCAGCGAAGCAAACAAAGCCTCAAAAGCGCTGCTGGGCAGCTTAAAACGAGTTGTGGCTTTGGCCAGAAGGAAGAAGAACGATGACCTGCTGTTGAATCTTCCCAATGCCCCTTTTCCCTATCCCTGTTGCCAGTTTTTGTTACCCCGTTTGGAGCCTGCTAATAGCTTGTGTTGCCGTCGCTACAAATTAACTTTGGCTCCGTGTTGCATTTTTGAGCTGCGACGTTGCTGTGCTGCAAATTACACTATTTTTCACTTGGCCGCCGTGTGAAATATGCAAAAAAAGAGAGACAGAGCGACAGAGAGAGAGAGAGAGAGAGAGAGAGAAGGAGAATGAGGGGGTAAAAAAAGCGGATGTTTCATGCGACTCGCTTTGGTTTTGGCTTTGAGACTCTGAGAAAAACGCGACAAGGAAATTTTGCGAACAGGAAGCAACTAAGAAGAAAATAGAAAAAATAACAGAAAAGTAAAACGAATTAAGTAAAACAAAGTCAGAGGAGTTGCCTCATGAGGTGGCATCTCTGCGAAGGATAAGAGCGCTTAAAGTCGCACATTTAGTGACAGTTTGTGGGATTTGCATACGACAACGACAACGGCAACAACAACGACAACATTGCGACAACTGCAACACGGCGACGGCGACGGCGACTTGGTTGACATGGCAAAGTTGTCATGATTAATGCGTGCCACAAGCTGCAAACTGAAGTGGCAGCTAGCAGATTTTCAACTCAACTCTGAGAGAGACACCGTCAAACAGTGCGAGTAGTTAACATCAAACTGGGTCAAAATCGTTGAAATTGTAAATGAAGTTAGATAGAGTGAACGCTTTGCTTTGATGCCACATGCAACACTGATGAGCTGCAAGCGGCATAAAAAGTTTTTCTTAGCTTGCAGCAAAAATAGAGGAGCAAAACTTGAAAATGTTCTTAAAAATGATATTTAAATAAATGTGTGCAAGCTTATAAAGTCCTTTTATGAATATTTTTGCTAATAACGTTTAGTTGTGTTTAAAGTAAAACAATTATAATTAAAATCATCAAATTGGTAAGGCTATTTCCAAAGGTAAGAAGACTTTCAAATTTTTATTTTTTGTCATATTTAAGCCAGTGCAAAGATGGTTAATTTTCACCATTTCAGTTTGGTGATTAAACAAGCATTAATGCCTTAGTTCTATTATTTGTACCTTTATCATTATTTAAGTCAAATCTTTAAGCCAACCACAAATTCTGTAAGTTGTTCCAATCAATTATTCCACACGTTGAAACCCTTTAACTATATAAACTGACTTTGTTATCGGTTGCATCGCTTGTCAACTTGCCACTCCACAAACACACACACACACACACGCAATGGACCGTAAGTTGATACTTGTTTAAACGCAATTTGGTCCTTGGCTTAAAGGTTTCGTGCCTCATTACATTAGAGTTGTTGCAACAGCAACAGATTATCTGGCTATAGATGCAAAGAGGCAACTTGCAGATGCAGATACAGATACATTTTCGACCCTGTCGCGTTTAATGAGTTACGTACCGTGCCAACATTTGACATTTGCCAGTGCAGCACAAAAAAAATAACACACAAAAACAGTAAATTAAATGCAGCAACAGTGCAAAAAAAAAATCAGAATAAAAAAAGAAAAAAGTAAAATGTAAAAAAGTAACTCACTTGCCGTCAGTGCGTGCATCGAGTCTTGGTTTGAGTTTACAGCCGGGTTTCAGTTGGCTCGACGTCTCTGGGCCTGGTCACATGTTTGGGCCAGCAGCAAAGTGGCTGAAATTGCATGCAATTGCCGAGTCAGTTGGCCCAACAGTAGCCTACCCTCCCCGCCCTTCTCAACCCAATCCAGCTGTCCTATAGCATTTGCCATGTGTGCACATTTTTGTATACCCTGTAATGTAATAAAAATGGGGTAGAATTATGGGAAATTAAAGTTCTAAAGATTTACATTATCGTTGAAAATTTGTTTGGCTTATCTAAAAATTGTATAAAATATGTTAAATGTGTCCTTTAATATAAATATATTTTTAAAGTAAATTATTTTGAAGTCTTATTTTGATAGATATTTTCCTTATTTTATTTTGACTTTTTTTACTTTCCGCAAATTTTAAACCAATTATCTTTATTCAGAGTGAGATTTGAAAATAATAATCTCTTAAAAAATATTTTAAAAGTTAAATGAACCTAACGATCAGGAGTATCTTTCCATCGAGGTGACTCCACTAGAACATGCTTACATGTTAACTTTAATTTTTTCTTTTTTTTTGTATTTAAAATATTTTTTTATTTGCCAAAAGGCAGCGCATTAAAATTTAAATTGCATTTCTCCTGACGCGTGTGCTTTTTTCATTCTTTTTTATACATATTTTTATTTTTATGCGCTGCCAGAAAAAAAAAAAGAAGCTTTTTATTAATACAATGCAGACGCCAACGACGACGACGACGACGAGGGGCAGATACAAAATGCTAATCAGTTGGCAACTGTATGTGAGCATATATAATTTTATATAGACCCGACTTTACGTATTCCTCTCTCAGATTGTTGAGCTACTGAACTGCAACTGTTGCTGTTTATTTTTTTTGTATTTTTATTTGTTGCCGCTGTTTTTTGTTTGCATTAATCAAAGGCAAAGTTCAATGAACGAAGACTTCACTTCAATTCACTTTACAGCCGGCTTTTAAAATCTGCCATCCAAATGAAATGAGTTTTTAATTAAAAATGCAATAAGATATGTGCATAAATATATGTATAAAATTTGTAAATATAATTTTCTTGTTATATAACAACAGCAACAGCAATAACAATAGTCTTCAGCTTGTTACTATATAAATATTTATGCATTTACTGAATGTGTATGTGCCTTGCATCCGTTAGATACTTGCGTTAGTATTATTTTGGGGTAAGGAAATTTCATTGAATTCCATTGTAATAATATTAAGTGTATTAAACGCTCGAGGGCCCATCAAAACAAACATCAAGACAACAATCAACCATTTGCCCTGTGGGACTCAGAAGCAAAAGCAAAAGCAAACTCTTGTTTATTGCAATAATTTGGCCAAAAGGGTCGAAAGGGTTTCGAATTAAGCAAACAACCAATCTAAATGGACAGCAAGTGAACTTAGCAGCTTATCAGTGTACATAAAACAGAGAAACATTTTGAGAGATGCACTAAAGAAAGCCAGACACTTCTAAATGTTGATTGCATTTAAGAAAAGTTTAAGATGACGCAAGTTGTTATTTAGAGAGAGAATATAAAGGCAATCTTTTGATAACAAATATAATTAGCTGTTTTATATAAATATTTATTATCATTGAATCATTTATACAATTGTAAACTTCTTTCAAGGATTAAACAATAAGGAAACAAAGTCGATGAATGTCTTTAATAAATGGTAGATTCGCAAACAATAAGTAGAATAATTAAACATTTTCTAAACATTTTAAATTGTCTTAATTCAACTTTAGTTGCAGAATCAATACTTAATACAATTTATATAACAATAATCGAAATTGTTTTTGGATTTGACATATATAGGGTAGGCCATTTAAAGTGGAAGCATCGGGTAACCCTATAACTTTTGACAGAGATGTCAGATCGACTAATGACATAGCGCGTTGGAAGCGTCATTTCAAGACAATTTATACCATGGCACAGTACACTCCAAGAGAACGTGCTGAAATTGTTCAGCTTTACATTCAAAATAACTTCTCGATTGTGAAAACCAAAAAATCGAAAAAAGGCGATTATGGCTGGCCACCGAGATCACCCGATTTGACGCCGCCAGACTTTTTTTTATGGGGCTACTTGAAGTCCAAGGTATACACCAACAAGCCAAGGACACTAGCTCAACTCAGAGCCAACATACGCCGCAAAATAAGAGCCATATAGGCCGATACACTGCCAAAAGTGATGGAAAATGCCGAAAAAAGGGCATTTTGCGGCCAAAGCTAATGGTGACCATTTACGCGATATCATTTTCAAAAACTAACTAGAAAATTTCTCCTTGGACCGAAATAAATGAATGAGATGAAAAAAAAAAAAAAATTTGTTTTTCCCTCTTTTTTTTTTTTTAAACAAATGCTTCCACTTTAAATGGACTACTCTGTAGTAGCTGTACAAATTTTAAAGTTTTTAAAAATCTTTCAGCCTTCTTCCGTCCATTTTTCTACCATCTTCTTCTTCGATCTGACTTTTAATCTGTCAATGAGTATGTCCTCCTATTTACTTTCTAACTGTACCCTTAAATAATATTTTTTTTCTCATCTTTCTTCTGTCTCTCTCTCTCTCTGTCTTACTGTTTATCAATTGCATTTAATGTCTCTTTTTTATGTTTGTTTTCGCGTCGTTCCCTCTCTGTTTTTGTGTGATCCGTCTTAAAAATTCTCTTTCTCTTCCACTCGCTTTCTGTGTTCTGTTCAAATTTCTCTCTCTTACTGTTTTACTTTTATTTCAAATATTACCTGCACTCACATTAGATTAGCTCGCAATTGATTAAGTGCATTCGCTGCCCAAACTACAGTAGATGCTTCTTTTAAACAACAAGCCAACATCAGATTCTAGTATATTATACTTTTTTTCATACTTTATCCTACGTCCTTCTACAATATTTACTTTCTTTTGCTTTCACTTAACAGCTGAATGCACTTGCCGTGTCCAACCACAACTGTTAAACAGTCTTTCAGTTCTTCTTTTTCCCTCCTCCTCCTTCTTTACTTGCATTTCATATTATCATTTCGGTTGTAGGCTTAGGCATTTGTCTTCCCTCTCCCTCTCCCTTTAACTTATCATCCCTCCCTTCAAAATCCGCCTGCGGCATTCGACGTAGACAAACAATAAAAAGTCCCTTCGATGTTTATCTTACAAATACACAACAATTCGTTGCATGCCCCAATCAAGCAGCAAAGGCACAAAATGTTTATTTTGATTTGTATCCATTGCCCATTCCCCTACTCCCTGCCCCTTTTTCGCTTCTCATTTCAAACTACAACTCTTCATACATTACACTTATGGTATCAACGTTGGCCCCACATGCGGCCGTTGTTCATAATTTTGTTTATTTAATTTTTATGTCATGTGCCGTTCGTCGCTCATCAACTCAAGGGAGTGAGTTGGCAAGGGGGAGGGGGTTAGTACTGGGGTGGGGGTTACATATCAGACCCAGCAGCATCTTCTCTGCTTTGGCTTTGGCTTTGGCTTCGACTTTGCTCCTGGGCATCAAGTTGTCATGCTTCAGTTGTTTGATTGCCTCTGCTCGCTTCCATTGGCCCCAAGCGGCGGCTCACCTCGTTGTATGACATCCCACTTTTTCTCTCTCTCTCTCTCTCCCTCTTCCTTTCTGTCTCTTCGTCTATCTTTTGGTTAGACTATATGCCGCGTATTCCCCAGTTTGTTATATCTACAAATACACCAAACGCTACGATAGACAATTTTTATTTTAATTTTCTATCTGGCATTTTTTTTTCTTCCTTATATTTATACCCTAGCGAAGAATATTATAATTCTGTCACGAATTGTGTAACTAGATTCTATATTTTTTATGATAATTTATATATTTAGCACGATAACTTATAGATTATTGCATTAGTATATAAAATTAAATCAAGATTAAAATAAAAAAAATATTTAGAAGCTATCTTAAGAAATTTTAGTACGACAAACTTTTTTGGTTTTAGAAGAAATTGAAATTCTAAGAATATGCATTTGGTATTGTCTTATATTTGTTGAACAAATTTGGTAAAAAACTGTTTACTATAGGAATAATCGGTCGAAAATTTAACTTTAGTATAAAAAACTTGAATGTTACTTTAGATATTTCTATTGTGCTCACAGTTTGCATATTTTGTATTGTCTTTAACATCCAATTTGAATCATTTTCAAAAATTTAAATAAATTAAAAACCATTCTCTGTCAGTGTATTAAGTCTTCGGTGTGACCAAGAACGTTACCTTTCATTCTTTCCTTCTTGTTTCTTCCTTATTTTACCTTATTTCCTCTCTCTCTCTCTTGCTTTCAGTGTCTTCTTTTTTTTTGGGCCTTAGTAGATAGTGTATTTTTGTTGCTTTTTCTAATTTTAAAATCGTCTTCGAAATGTTGTCTGGCCCGAGAGTGGAAGCTTTGACTTTGCCTTTGGCTTTCGGGCTTCTTTCTGGCTTCATCGACGTTGTTTACGGAAGTTTTTTTATGTGTCCCCCCAAACCCCTAAACACCCCTCTGTTGTCGTAGTCGTTCGAGTGCATTGCCATGTAGTCATCATTGTCATCATCATCATCATCATCATCATCATCAGCTTGTCGTTGTCGTCGTCTACGTTCTTGTATCTGTATCTTTGTATCTTTTGCCGAGTTTTGAAGTCAACTTGTTGTGCAAGTCAATGTCGTTCTTGTGCCTTTTGCTCACTCTCTCTGTTGACTGCGGCAAACTTTAATTTAAAATCTATTAGACAGACTGAAAGTTTTCGTTGTTGTTGTTGTTGTTACTTTAGCTGCATCGTTTGTTATTAATTGATTTCCTTATTAAGTTGAACTAATAGTTGCAAATGTGCAACGAGGCGTCTTTTGACGCAGTTTGTCTAATTAGAATGTGATTATAATTAGTCTGGCTAAAATGATAGTTAGTTAGTTAGTTAGTCTCTAGCTTACCGAAAATTGTTGCTATGCAAACTGCTTTTCCATTTCCGTCAGCTCCACTTTTCACTCCTCGAACTTCTCTTCCGGCGACAGATAAGTGTCAGCCTCTTTTCGCTTCTCTCTTCTCTCCGTCTGGTCAATCTGTCAGACGTCTGTGGTCTTAACTCGTTGCAGCTCTTTGAATGTTGCCGGTTCAAAGTGAATCGGAAATGGGTACTCGGATTGTTTAACACTTGGCCAACGAGTTGCATAATGATTAGAAATGCGATAAGTGCAATAAGTATTGACTGTCGAGCAAACATCCAACAGACCGTGTTAAAAACGAAGAGAAAACAGTTTTGAAAATGTGAAGCGTTTGCGTGTCTGTCTGTCTATCTGTCTCACAAGTAGAACAAGAAATACCGACAGAGATCAAAGCTATTGAAAGCTAATCAACAACATGCAGGTTTCCTCATAAAGATAATATTAGGTTAAGAAACCTTTTAGCGTTGAAGATTGTGAAATTGTAGAATTATGCACAGTATTACGATTAGTCGTTAAGATTTCTGTAGAAAAGATGTCAACGATTTAACTAAAGATATTTGTATTATATATTGATATTGATAAATTTTTATGAAGAAAGCAATTTGAGATTGTGGAAATTGTTAAATTATAGACAACCTCTTATCAGAAATTTTAATAAAACAGTTAAAGACTTGAATGCGATAATAAGAAACGAATAAAAATGAATAGACAGTTTAAAATTTTAATAAAATTTTTTTTTTTTAAGATGTTAATAAATACAGTTGAACTTCCATGAATTGAACTTCTCTAACTCGAACTTCTCTTCAACTCGAGCTAAATGAGTGGAAGTAAAATTAATAAATTTTAGAAAAATAACTCTATAAGTCGAATATCTCCATAACTCGAACCTTTTCTTTAAATAATAGTAAATAGCAAAGGCTAAAAACATTTAAAAGTTTTCATTAACCAGTAGTAATTAGAAAATTTCTTAAAGATACTGTGTTTATATTTTCCAAAAAGATTGAAACAAATACTTAATAATGTGCAGTTAAATAATTAAAAAGTTTTTCAGTTACAAAATACCCACCATATTTATAAGTTTTGTTACAGTTGAAAAATTGCTAAATTTGCATAGCAACAAGAGAGTTTGTTGTGGAGTTGAAAGTTGAGCATTTGCCAAGTAATCGTTTAAATAAACTTTGGCCATATTAACGGATCGCATAACGACGCTTATCAGCTAAAATATTTGTACAACAACAGGAGCAGCAACAAAGCCACAGAGTAAAATTATTATTAAACAACGTGAAGTAACTTTTATTCTATTTGAAATTCTGCGTGGTAAGCGAAGCGTGCCTCAAACCAACTTGCAACTTTGGTGCACATTCTCGCACATTTCAAAACCCTCTTCCCCTCCTTATTCTCACCTCCCCTTTTGCCTTCGCTTTGGGTTTGCCTGACAAGCTGCTGTTGTTTTTTGTTGCCCATTGCCAGGCAGTTTGCAATTTTCACAAAACAATTTCCATTACTGCAACTTTTTAATGCCCCCACGACAACAAGAACAACAACAACAACGGTTTGGGGGCAACGCTTGTTGGCCGTGCCCCTTGTTGCTGCCCCTTGCGTCTCATGTGTTGCCACTCAATAAAAATATGCTTTATGAATTAATGAAAAGAAAATGTTTATACCAACAACAACAAGAACAACATGAAGAACAGTTAAAGTCGTAATGGGAGAAGAAGGAGAAGAAGGAGGAGTTACTGGAGACGTGGCTGGCGATAAGCATCTTGGCAGGGCAACTCTGGCAACTCTGTGTGTGTGTGTGTATGCGAGTGTGCCTAGTATTTAATTTTACAGCTGCGCTTGTTACAACTCTTCGCTCCCTCCCTCTGTTGGTCACACAACTTTCAGCTGTTGCTCTTTCGTGGCTGCCATTCTGACCAGACAGGTTTTCGTTACAGCATTTACTAACCAAAAGCAACGCAAATAGCGGCATATAAAATATACAAATGCATACATTATTTTAAAATTTTAAAATATTTTTAAATAACAAAGAAAAATGGACACTTGTTTTTGTGTAAAGTTACAAAATAAGTTTGTTTCTAAAAACAAGAATATTATTCTAAAAATTATACTTATTAAAAGGGAAATACAAAACTATCCAAAAATGTCTGGTCTTACAATCAAGATGTTTTCTTTATTTTTTACAATTTTTAGTTATCGATCCTTATTTTCGAAAAAATGTTTTTGTGGAAAGTAAAAACTCTAGCATTGAAAATATTATTAAGAATATTCAGATAAAAAATAAGTTTTTTTTTAAAAAGATATCTCAAAAATAAAAATAATAAAACAAGTGTTTTACAATTCAGATGTTTTCGCTGTATCCTTAAGAATTGATCATTATTGATCATTTTTTAGATAAAAATTCTTCATTTTGAGACAATCTAATTGTTAGAAAGTTTCTTAAAACCGTAATGATTTTTATTTAGTTCGCTGTAGGTCGATTTGTTGTTTGATTGGGCAATATATTCGTAGAATGCTTTGTAGTTACTAAAAGCTTCCTGAATCCTTAAAAAACTGCATTCTAAAAATCTGTGTTAAATTTCTTAGAACTCAAGCATTCTTCTGCTTTATTTAAAAGTGTGAAAAGGGATGAGAAAACTTCACTGCCCACCCAAAAGCGAAATTCCGCAAAGCAATCGTCACATTTACCGGTTTTCAAATTGTCATCGTCATCGTTATCGAACGTCATTGTTGCCATTTGTAATTAATGGATGACAAGCAAAATCATTCGTATATCAGTATATACAAATCTCTCGCTCTTCTTTCTGTCTCTCTATATATTCTATCTATATGTATTGATGTCCAGGTTGATTCCTGTGTCGTGCTCCCATTTGTCTGACTTGAAAACGGAAATTGATTTCTCTGGCATGCGAATTTTTGCAATCTGCAAAACGGAAATGATTGCATCACCTAATGCAACCACGTGCCACACAGTGCAACAACAAAGTCTGCAGTCCAGTTCAGTTTAGTTCAACTCAGTTCGGTTCCTTCCTTTCCTGTCTCCCTTTTACCCTCCATTCTCCTGAAGTTTACCCTACTACTTGAAAGTTGAATGCAAATTGCGTCAAATTGCATATTTCCGGTGGTCGACGACGCTGCGTAAATATTTTATGCTTCATTTTGTCTTTGGCCTAGGCACAAGTGAATTATGGCTAATTATAAAAAAAGCCAGGAATGCAACAAAATGTTGAAAATAAAACTAAGACTAAAAACTAAACGTAAACGAGGCGCAGCACAATCTGAACATTGTCCTTCCTTTCTTGCTCTGTTTCTTACGCTGTTTCTTTCCCCTTTGTGTTTCCTGCTCTGACCCAATCATCCCCCTTGGGCGCTATAATGCGGTCTACACTCTGGGCCACACTTCTAGGGTTACAACGTCGAAATTCGTTTGGCTTTGCCGCATGCCGCTTCTTAATTTATACTTTGCCCCACAACTAGTACTTCCATTGTGGTCGCTCTTTGGGTTTCCCTTTCAAGTTGCCTGCCCTTAAACATCAACGCATTTGATTTAGTGCCACGGTCCTCGGTAATTTAGATTTGCGGTCGCCTTCGTCCATTCGAGCTTCAACAACAACAGCAACAACAACACATTCAAGTTACTAGTAACATAAAACCCGTAATGCCAATTTTTCTTCTACCCGTTGTCTACTCGGGTATTATCGCTAGTTAAGCGGCTAGAAATTATTTTTATTTTCCTTTACAGTTCGTCGCGGAAATTATACTTTGATAGATAAGAGAAAAATCGACCGCTGATAAATCCTTTTTCAAATGTTTCCATTTTTTAACTTCCTCGGGATTTCTTTGTCTCTTTTATAGAAGCATCAGTTACATCATGTAAAAATACTTAGAAATATAAACAACACGATTTTGCCGGAAGTGATTTTGAAATACTTAAACTTGATCTTTTTCGATTTTCATGAAAAATCGACAAAATTCTTTCTTTTAAATATTTTTTAGCGGTAACTCGATATATCGTTAATATTTGGAGGCATATCAACAACTTGATTAATATTTTGTCGATTTTAACATCTTAATATTAAACTCAATATATGTTGGTCATAATATTGTCCTATCAAAGGTTCGAAATTAAAGCTAGAAGCCCTTATTTAAATATATTGAGTTAGTTACTAGTAGAATTCCGGCAAATGAACCGTGTTAGCGCTTAAGTATTAAATTTTTCGCATAACTCAACAATTCATTAGGCCCTCATGCTTTTGCTTTAAAAAGAAAAACCACAGTTTTTCAGTTAGGTAAAGAAAAGGAAAGAATAAAAATACAAAAAGAGAGAGAGAGTCCACTTAAATGGAATTTGTTGTAAGTCCTTCAGCACCTTGCTGCGCTTAAAGGTTGTTCAACTGGGTTTGAAGTCCAAACAAGTGAGTTTGTCTGAGGACAGGTTCAGGGCATAGGGGCATTTCCAGTAACAATGGCCCATCCAATTAGTCATCAGTCACAATAGTAAAATGTATATATAAATTGCAAGCTGCAACGATACAATCGTCTTGCTAATTTCTTGAACAAATACAAACTTCCTTTTGCTAATCTACATAATTATATCTTACTATCACTATCTCTGTCTTACACACTCACTCACTCGCTGTCTCTTTCTTTACAGGTAAGAGGCATATTTGAGCCTGAACGCGTTAATGTGCTCTAATTTGCGAACCATGAGCGGATGATGAAGTTGCAATTCTCAGATATCTTCTACCTTCCTTGCCAACTACTGGCTACTGGTTAATGGACACTGAGATGGAGAAGGAGTTTGAGACGGAGACGGAGACTAGTTTCCCCTAGTCTTTTGTCATTCTTCCCTTCCCCTCACTCTGTCTTCCTCTCTCTCTTTCTGTCTCTCCTCTCGGAATATCAACAGGTAATACCGAAAAACAACCACACTATTTGCATTTCACATTATGGCGAGCATTACTCGTATTTGTACTTGCAATGGGAATGTTACTTCATGTATTGTACTTCCCTCCCTCTTGTCCAGTTTCCAGCTCTCAGTTCCCGTTTAGTGTTAATGACCAAGGGCCAAAGTTGCGAATGGACAAAGCGTGTGAATTGTTTCCCTTTACAGGGTACAGACTACTGAATTCTGTCTCGGAGTAGGGACTAATGCCCCTAGGCTAATGTTGTTAATTAAGTTCTCAAGGAAGTGTTGCAAGCAATGATGGACTTCCCTAATTTAGTTATATGTATCTCGATAAAATGTAACCAGGTGACCATTAACTGAACTAGATATAAATGTGAGAAGTTAAGAAGTGGTGTGTGAGTTAATGTAAGAATATATACAAAGAATTTTTAAAGAATTCAAGTTAATCTTATAGAAAATATAAATAAATAATATTTGAGAGCTATTAAATTTACAATTTAAATCAGTCCAGATTTTTTAAACAGACTAAATTCTTAGTTTTGTTTCCATTAAAAATTACAAAGCGTTAAATTAACAATTAAATTATTTTTTTAAATCTTATTTTTGAAAGAAAAACATGCAATCATAATTTTCAGTTAAGCTTAACTATCGTATACTTCTATAATATAATAGATAAATATTATATAGTTGCTCTTCAAAGAATTCTCCAGGCTTTTAAAACAACACAATATTTTATATTTCCTTCCCATTTTTAAGTATTTATCCCCAGAAAAGTCAATAACTCTTTTGCTGTGATAAACAGAGAAGCCTTTTAAGCCAACTTATCAATTTTGCTTTGGTCCATTTGAGTTTGCCAAAAATTGAGCATCAACATTCACAACGGCTCAAAGGACCAAAGGGTAAAAGGCACACACACACACACACACATGGGCAAACTAATAGGATCAGCTGACAATATGCTGAGACTTAACTGAAAGCTAAACTTGCACTTGGCTTCAAATTGCTGCAACACAAGCAAAACAACAACAACAACAAGAACAATAACAACGATAAGAACTTGAAGTCTACTGCAACACGCATAATCAACACTTCATCCTTGGGGTATTGGCCTGGTCAGTAGTTGGCTGTCCAGTTTTATGGCCAGCGAACATAAAACAACTTCAAACAGACCAAACATTAAAGCGCACACAACATTGTCTATGTCGATTTTAGAGGGGTGCGAGGAGAGAGAGAAATGGAGGCAGAAGAGGGAGACAAACAGAGGGTAGCACGTTGCACGGGAGTTGCAGTTACAATTGGCCATGCATACACATGTGTGTGTGTGTGTGTGTGTGTTTGTGGAGGTCAATGACAAGCCCAAGACCAGATCCAAGCCCAAGTCCCAGGTCCAACTTCAGGCAGGCCTAAGACACATCAAGTTAAAGGCAACAACAGCCAACGAAGCATGCATACTAAGCAGGAGAGCAGTAAGAGTAGGAGGAGGGGCGTGCAGGAGGGGGGGGGAGGGGATTGTGGGGTATGCAACGGGGCAGCTATGTGTGACCATTGGCCATTGGCTCGAGCTGTGTTCTCAGTCCTCAGTCTGGGCCAGCAGCTTCGTCTCGTTTCTTGCCCCGAATGCATTCGTGCGTATGCCAATGACGACGACGACGACGCTGCTGCCAGTTAACAACACGATTTGTTATTGTTATACCACCACCCCCTCCCACCTCTGAGCCTCTTTACCCCCGCGCTGCTCTACAGACTGTGGCAGAATCGAACCTTCAGCCTAGCAACCTGCTGGCTTTGCTGAATTTATTAGCAGTCGGTTGCCAGTTGCCAGTTGCAAGTGCAGACAGACAACGGACCACGAGGCGACCCAAGCACAGACGGACAGACGAAGGGATGGAGAGAGAGAGAAGGGGAGACGAGGCGAGATAGCGGGTACACAGAGCGAAAAAATCAAGCAAATCATGCTTAAAATAGCACTTGATTGCTGACTAAGATAGAAATTACTAAAGACAAAGCTTATTTCAAGTACGGTTTTTGAAGTTTAAAAATTAGAACTTTTTAAATAAAAACATTATACTTATGCTTAAATAGTGTAATCCTAATATGTATCAACGTATATAAATTAGTATTTTTCAGTGCCCGCCGAGCTGCAGCCCATAACGGACAGGCAAGAACCATTTGGGAATTCTAAGCAAGCAAACGCAAAAATGTATAATATTTTAAGATCTTGCTATGAAAATCATTTCAGATCCAAGTTTCGAACCTAAAACAAGAACTGCGGTACTTACTTCGTGTAAAACTAAAGCTTTGCTTGATTTTTGTTGCTTATAAAGATTATTTGTAATTGGCTAAAAAACTTTTATGCTTTAGTCACTGTACATACATCGAGAATGGACCTTTAGAATCGCAAATTTTAAGCTTGATTGCATTTGAATTTCAATATTTTTTGTGTGCCTTTTTTTTCTCTCAGTGTAGCGTTGTGCCGTGCGCCGCATGATGCAGCACCGCATTCCATGGCAATCGATGAGTAAATAATGACCAACGCAACGCAGCCAAACTGGGGCGCAATCAGCGGCAAGAGGGGAAAGAGGAGGAGGAGGGAGAGCAAGGGGTGAGGAAGACGCTGGTGTGCGGGTTCCCCTTCCTTGTTGTTGCTGTTGTTGCTGTTCTTGTTGTCGTCGTTGTTGTAATCACACTCAGCATGCATTTCAACATGCTGGCTGCCTCGGTCTCTTTTCCTCTTTTCTCCCCCCTTTCCACTCTGTGTCTCTCACTCATTTTGTGGTTGTGTTCTTGTTGTTGTTGTTGTTGGACTGGCGATGGCATATTAACGCCTATTGTTGTTGGGGGTCACGTTGTACGGCCAACGCCCCATTATAATTTGAGTTAATTACGTATTTTAGCTATATAAATATTTCATTTATCATTAATGCCTGCAGTCCAGTCAGTTCCCCACCTTCCCTCTTCTTTAGTTCTACTCCCCCTGCCATGCTCAAAAATTCTATGATTCGACTCCTATAGAGCTATGGCGACCTCTGAACCACAGCAGCACTTGCTGGCTGTAATTGAATATGAATTCATAATGGGGCAAGTCCAAATATACCATTGTGTGGCATGTTTGTCTGCATACTACTTACATATATGGGGGGCAGTAAGGGGTTAAGCTGTAGGAGCAGGGTTTATGTAAACACTTTACAATCGAATTATGTGCCCCTGGTTGTTGTATTGTTTTAGCCTAAGCAATGCTTGAGTGGCCTCCAGAGCCTCAGTCGAGACATCCAATCCAGTCAAGTCAACATAAATCAAGTTGGCAGCCCTCAATTTTGATTGGCATTAAGCTCTGCCAAATAGCTCTGCCCTCCAGATAAATGAAGCGAATTGTTTTTAATAGGCTTTTCATATTGCTTCCCGAGAAGCGGCTTTCGATTTGGATAAGCTAACGAAATCAATGAGCAGTAAATCGCAAATGATAGACAGCTAAGCTTACAAAAATGGGAAATCAGAATATAAAGGGAAAGACATTGAATTTTCTTTAAAGTAAGGGTTACAAGTGAAGCCTTAAAAATTAGAAAAGCAAAATATAAAAAGAATTTCCTGAGCAGTACATAGTGAGTTATAGTTATATTCTATGCTCAAACTAGCAATGAGTAAAAAGATTTGAAAAAATTGTATAGCTTCAAGATGATTTAAATAAAAATTATAAATAATTTTTCTTAAATTAGTTTTTAATAAATAATAAAAAAAAACGTATGTTATTCTTTGTTACATCTTCTCTAAAAGTCCATTTGTAAAAGGCATTTAAAGTATTATTTTTAAATCTATTTTAATACATCTTCTGTAGTTCGTAGTTCCTTTTCACAAGGTATTAAAAGTATCATACTTATTTACATCTAAGCTGAGCTTGTTCTTAAAAAAGATATTCTTGCAAGTTTCATTCGATTTCGGAAAATTGTTTTCTGACATTGCTTGACTCGTTCTTTCTTCTCCCCCTCTCTTTATATTCTTCTCCCTTTCGTCTCCCTTCTCCATTGTTAGTAATTAAAATCTAAGGCCCTTAGATCCCTCTACATGTTATGTTCATGGTTCCCTCTCCATCCTCGCCCTCTTTCTCACCTCATCTCCTCCTGAAAATACTGTCCACTCACTCACTTCTTACCCCTTTTTCTCCCTTGCATCCAGCTACCACAAAAGTTGTGCCTTGCCAGAAATGGTGCGTCTAGCTCTTTGCTCCTGGCTCCTTTCTGGTGGTGCTGATGTTTTGTGGTGGGCCAAAGTTTAACTTATGCTTTGCTTCATTATGTAATTATTAGTTTGTGCAATGAACCGTTACACTTTGTTGGCTGTGTGCTCGAATGTGTGAATTATTTAGTAACTAGTTGTTAGTTGTTCTTGTTGTTGTTGTCGTTGTTGTTTGTTTTGCTTTCAGTTAGGCACGCCAGTCGCAGTCAAGTCATGGCTAAGTCTTAACATTGAGCTTCGATTAAATATTAAATTTGCTGTTATTAAATTCAGTTACCAAAACTAATCAAATTATGCACCTCAATTGCTGTGGAATATCCAAAAGTCCAGCAGCCTAAGACCCAAATGACACAGTTAGGGTATTACCCTCTCTTGCACTCTCACTGATAATTGATAAGGGAAAACTGATAGCTATTAACAGGTGCGATACGTTGACAGTGCTCCCTCATTGTTCGCATTTCTTATCAGCAGCTTTTTCCCCTCCATTGTCATCAGTGATTAATGCCAGACACCAGAAAATGTCAACAGAGATAGATATTTACTCAATACTCATGGCTTGGATTCTTTACCTTACTGGGGATTAATTTGAGATCGGGCTCAATATTTTGTGGGTACTTCAAATATTTGTTGTAATTTTTCTATTTTACAATTTATATTTCGCCTTTTTGATGGAAATTCGATAAGTTTGTTGGTAATGCGATAACAGTTAGTTGAGAATTGTTTGCCAGCAGTTGTTCTAGTGTTTGTCGAACCAGGCCATAATATCGACTGTCTTGTGATGGCTTTAAAAGCCATTAATGTCAACAAAAAAAGGCGCAAAGTTTAGGCACAATATAAACAAATGTGTATCACATGTTATGTGAACTTTATAAAAATAAAAAATTTAAATTATTTGATACTCAGTAAATATGACGTTGTAAACATTTTTTTTAAAGCTTCAATTTACTGAAAATTCAAAGTTCTAAAGCCATATATCTGAATTTAAAGTTATCTATTGTACAAAATAATTATTTTTTTTTTATTCTACAGATCTTTCTATCTTAACGAATTCATAAAATAGAAGAATTCTTGCTCTCACCCTTAGCTTTATTAAAATATCGACATTTAATCTATTTTGGATAACCCTTTTCATTGTGTGTTTTCTCTTTTTTTTTCTGATAAAAAACACTTTTTAAATATTTCATTGGTTTATTATATGGGCTTATGAATGCTAAGCAACCTGCCTTAAAGCAAAAATTGTGATACAAATATTTAACCCCATAGTCAACATAGCATCATAACCTTTAGCGACCTGCTAAAAATGCTTGCTTCATTGCGTCAGTAAAAGTTCAGTGAAGCATGAAAGCGCTTTTCGCACTTGCAACAGGCCGAGCACAGTCTGCTTCTGTATCTGCTCCTTCTTCTTCTTCTACCTGGGAACGCCCCTTAGGCCCTTCTTGCCCCGCATCCGCTCCTGAGCTCTCTTAACTCTCTCTGACCGAAACAGCAGGTTGACATTAGCCTTACAAGCTCGTGAGCTGCTGTCATAAACTTTTATTATCATTACACTTACGTTGCCTTTGCCTTTGCCTTCCCTCTCCTGGCTGTCATATTTGTTTTATTGACTACGCCACATTACAGTGGAAGTGGGAGTGAGATGGGACAGTGGGAGTGTGACAGAGAGAGAGAGACAGAGTGTCATTGGGTGTCATGCTCTGTAAACTGCAGTCAATGTCCTCTTTTGTTTTCAAACACTGGAGAATGAGAAGGAGATGTGGAAATGCATTTCTAACATTTGTCAGCATGAAGTGTTGCAGTCAGTTGCTGATAAGATTACCGTTTGCCTGATAACGATGCCGCACATACATACATACATACGAGAAAGGCATTTCCTAAAGTCCCACGTTGTTGCCAGACATTTGATAAGCACTTGAACGGTCGTTTACCATTGCTGAGATTAGTAACAGCCAACAACATACAACAGTCAGTCAGTCCGATAGACCCATTTGCCACTTGAACCCTGATATTTGCCTCCTCTCAAACCCAGCAAATGTTTGAATATTCAGTTTACATGGCTTTAATTTGACTTGACAGCGGCTCTCGTCGCGCCTTTTGGGGCATCCTACTTTCTTCTCATTCTGCCCTTTTCAACACGCTTCAATTTCTAAAAATAAAAAAAATCTCTCTGAGCAACTCTGGCCCAATTCAAATGGGAACTATGACGTTCGACTTTGATGCACTGCGAAACTTAATTTTTTTGCCTACAAAGAGTTTTTTTTCCTTTACTCCTTTCGTTTATTGGTTCTGACTAGAGTTGAGTGCGTGTTTGACTTCATTTTTTGTTAAATATCGTATTCTATTGATTTTAGAGTGATATTTTTAATTAGACTTTAGTTAAAGTAAAAATTGGTTGCCTTTGATTTATTTTTTCTATCGTATACAAATTCTTAGTGGAGTTTTCTGTTTTAAAAGTTTACAGTTTACTTAATGCTAGGCTTACAATATTTTAAATTGTCGAAAAGCCTTTTTAACACAATTTTATAAATAATTTTTTATTGTTTTTTTAGTTGCAAGTTATCAAATACTCTTTTATGTCGAATTATTTATAATATACGTATATTTTTTTTAATAATATTTTCTTGAGGGCTTTTTAGTTTACTTCTTTCTTTATTTTAGCTATCGTGAGTTGTGTTGGGTTGACTTGTTATGTAGGGAACCTTTAATGTCCTTCGCGTTCGTGACACGACACGTGGCCAGCACTTATTTTCTTCCACTTTGTGTGCTTTCTTTGGCTGCCTGGCACAGGACAATCCACACGGTTTGGCATTGTTGTAAGCTGAGTGGAGTGGTTGCAAAGAATGGAAGGATGGAAATGATGGAATTGGTGTGAGTGGGCATAGGGTGCGATGACAGCTGGGTTGGGTTCAGGTTTGCGTTTGGGTTCGGGGTGTGGTACATGCAATATATGAATACAAGCAGCTCATCTACATGAAGATATAGATATGTGCATATGTGTATATGTGTGTGTGCATATCCTTTAGCTTATCCCTGCCAAGCGTGTGCTTTACGCCAGCTTGTCGTGTGCCTTTGGGTTATACATTTAACTCAGTCACTCATATTACACAGAGAAAACAGAAGCACTTTGCAACGGATTAGGTTTTTGGTATGCCAGATATTCAAAGTGAAAGGTAGGAGAGGTAGAAAAGTAGGGTCGGGGTGCCTGTTGAGTAATGTGAAAAAAGGGGGTTAGTGGATTAATAGATGAAACAAGCTTTTCACCTTATATGATTGCTTGTCTAAGAGCTCATAGAGAGGAGTATACAATGTCAGATGTAAATATGTGTAAATAAAGAAACATTAGCAATTTGCAGTAATTAAACAGTTCAAGATATAATATTACATTTACATAAATTCGAGTTCTTCTGTATGATTAAGCAGTTGATGCATTAATCAGTTTTAAGCTATTAACATGATTAAGAAGCTCTGAAAGATTGAAGTATTTAAGAGCTTAAAGTTATCAGCATGTTGTGGAAGATTACAAAAGATGATTAAGGGCAAACAAGGCTTTTAGTGATTATTGTAGTTTATAATTATTCATAATTTATTTTAGCTTCTAAAATATTTTTAATGAATACATAAAGTTCCCATTAGACAGCATTTGCTTTAACTCTTAACGATGAGATTAAATCTGTATTTTCTTTGTCTGAAAATCAGTGGCAATCATAAAATTTCATTTCATAGATTATTATATTTCAACTAAAATTTAAAGCACTCTTTGCTCTTCTTAAATTTGCTGCAAATATTATTACTTTTTTTCTTACTGTTTATCAGAACTTGTACAGTTGCTTCACTTGCAACTATTCAGGGCTCGTTAAGAGCTTTTGGTGAAGACTTTAAACTGCCTGAAAAGCTGCAGCCAAATGCGAAAAACCAATTGAAGCCCTTCAATCAACGCTCCCTCTCAGCGCTCCCAATGGCGTTGCCCCGTTGCAGCAGCCGCACAGTCAGTCAGTCACACAATCAGTCAGTCATTCTAGCATTCATTCGTTGTAGCACTCATTCTATCATTCATTCATACATCTGCTCAGCCATAGGAGAGGGCCATTCATTCATGAGCAGCGAGGCATTCATTGCAAAATCCGCACAATGTCTTTAATTCCCTTGATATTTCACTTTGTGCCGCCGTTGCCGCCGTTCAAACAGACACCCAACAAATAACTAGGTGTATATATTTAGTTGTCTAGCATAGTCGCAATACTCTGACTCTGGCCTAGGCGGGCGGGAGCTTAACCCGTCGATGGCAGCACGCCAAGAGGGGGCGTGGCAGCACCCATGGGTGTCATTGCTACGTTTAATATTTCAAAAAGGATGCCGGCAGCGACAGGAGCAGCAACAACAACAACAGCAACAACGACGTCGACGCGGTGGCGCCCACATTTGTCTTATAGCTTCCCTGGTTGCCCTGCGCCAGGGACGGATTTGTCAGAGCGCGGGTGTCGGCGGGGTAGTTGGGGGGCTTGATATTTACTTTAGTCTGGCATTTGCTTTATGCTCTCAAATAAAAAAGCGCTTTCTCCGGCTTCTGTTTGCTCTCAGTGTGTTCTTCTTTTGCCATCTCCCATTTTTTTTTTCGTCCTCCTCCTTTTGCTGCTGATTTTTCCACAATTTTTCCTTACACATTTTTATACTTGATTCTCTCGCCATTTCACTTTTCGCTCCTTGCTGGGTGTAATGTTTGATTTAGTGTTTGTTTTTTAGCTCTCTGCTTCCGTTTGCTGAGCTCTGATCCAACTCTCGACTACCAATTTTCCTTCCTTTCATTTTTTTTTTCTCTTTTCTTTGCTCCTTTTTGTACTATGTGTGTTGGCTTTAATAAGCTTTTATTTCCGTTTTTCAGCATGTTTTACTCTCTTCCTCTCTGCTCTTTTTGGCATGCTTACTTCTTTTCTTTTTATCATTTTTGTATGCTCTATAAAATGGTTGAAAAGGGTTGATTTTTATAGTGGCTAAATAGTATTTTTACTCTTGATTAAGAAGTAAATAATTTGTTGGATTTCCTCGAGTATTTTAAAAGCAAAATATCTTAATATCCCAAAAGTATTAGTTCAAATTCGAAAAAGTGAATAAAAATTTTTAAAGTTTTATTTTTTTTAGCTAGTAGTCTGAGTACCTTTCAATAAATAGGGTATATTTTAGTTGTGCAGTCTGCATTAAAACATTTCAACATGCAATTTTTGTTATTGTTGGCGATTTTTGCTTTTCCCGCACCTTGTTGCTGTTTTCCTTTCGCCTGTTCTTATTCATAGCTTTTAATTTGCGGTCGAAATGAAATAACAATAAATAAAATGGCCACTCCGCGGCCTTCGTTACGAGTCCTCCTTCCACCATCTTCCATCTTTTTGTCTTCCTTTTTCCTGTCTCTCTCTTTTGGGACACTCCCCAAGTGTTTCAGCAACTCGCGGATCCTTTTGCATTTATTCAAGAATTGTTGGAATTTTATGTAAAAATGTGAAGAGGAATAAAAGGAGCAAAAAATGTTGCCGCTATTTGTTTATATTTGTTTTTATCTAGATGGCGTTGATTGCAGGTATTTGTTTGTGGGCACTTCGGTTCGGACCAAAACTTTGTGGTCACCTCAATGTGATTAAGAAGTTATTTCTGTGGCAGGGTTATGTGTTGGGACGAACACAGAACGAAGGCGATTAGCGATTGCCTGGCCAGAGCTGAGCCAACAGATAAGAAAATATTTGCATTTATATATTTCAATTTAATTGGACATTGGAACTTTAATAATGAAAATGAGCTTAAAATCTTGACTTGAGCTGAATCTTTAGGAATTTCATTTGCTATACTCTAAAAAAATACTGATACAATTTCTTGGAATAAAAATAAAGTGTTTAACAACATTTATTTAATTTTAAAATGTTCAATACTGTTAAAAAAAATCTTCACACAGTGCTAGTTATCAAACAACTAAAAACTGAAAATATATTTTATTAAAAGTTTTATGACTGAAATTTGTTTCGGTTTTCATTTAATAGATTTCACATTTGATTTCGCAATTTGAAATCTTCAATCTTTTGAAAATAGCTAACAAGTTCTAAGCACTTCCGATAAGTTGTTTAAGCAGCGTTTTCCTTCACCCAAAAAAAAAAAAACACAAAACAGCATCGCACAAAATTGGCATTGAAACTTTTTTGGCTGCAATAAATTCAGTTTGGCACAGTTTTGGCAGCTTGGCAACTTCCAAAGCAGAGAACGCGCTTATAAATAATAATAATAATAATTTTTGTGCAACATATTGGCAACTTGGCAACGCCAGCTGCATGCAACAACCAAAAGTCGAGACAAAAATAAACACAGTTGCCAAAAAAGAAGGACAACTGGATAAAGGATACCCTTTAGATATACATAGTAAATATGGTTGATATACACAATTCATTTTTTAGAATTTTTTATAGCGTAAGTTAAAACAATAAACTAATTTGTAAATTATAAATAAACTTTGTGTATTTTATAACTTAAACAAATCTTACGCTTGTATACGTTCACTTGCAACATTATTTTTTACAGGGTGTTAACATGCACGCCAAAGTTGCAGAGAGCAAAAAAGTTTCTGTTAAATGTACAGAATTTAATAATTTGTATAATCTTTTTCTGTATAAGTTCAATTTTTTTCCCTATCGATATTGCAGTCTGTGGCACATGTGGCTGGTTTAGTTTGGCAACATGTTGCATGATTGGAGCCAGTTTTTTTTCGATGTACTTTTTGGCAATTGCAATTACATGAAACGCAATGTATCTTTGAGATACTTCCGCTGATCATACACAGCTCACTCGATTATGTGTTGGCGTTCTATCTCCACCTACACAAACACACCTTCAGCAGTATTAAAAACGCCTTAGTGTGCTGGAAATAAAAAAAAAATAAATCAAGCTATAAATATTCGTGAGTATTTTGTATGGTTTCATTTTCTAACTGGCCCATAAAATGTTCATTAAACTTCATTTCTGTGTATTTCTTTTATTTTTCTCATCTATTTCATATCATAGTTTTTTCATTGTCTGGGGGAATGGGTGCGACGACAGTCGTTTTATATGACTGACACTATTCGCTATGCACATTAAATTGATTTTATGGTTCTCTATTTTTTTTTTTGGGCTTGCATATGATATTTTTAGACGAATTTCGAGCGTATAATTAAAGCGCAGTTAAAATTTAACGCATTACATCGTTAAACTTATGAGCATAGAGTTGTCTATTCAACTTTCAGACATTGTAGAGATATTCATCAACAGACAATGATTAGTTTATTAGCTGTAGCTTAGCCAAGTTGAGATCTGCACAGCAGGAAATCCAGGCCAAGTGTTCATTAAGAAAACTGAGGAACTGGTTTCTCAGATCTTTAGATATAATATGAAGCGATTAGATTAGGATACTCAGCTGGTTTTTTAATAAATTGAAAAACATGATTTTAAATGTTTTTATCTGTAATTTAAGTATAGAATTAATTGGAATTATAAAGCACTTATTAATCAATTATATTAGATTAAACTCTATAAAATCATCATGCACCTTTACAATAATAATTCGGGTTGCTGTGAAGAATTCATTGTTCATTTATCTTCTTAATACCAATCATATGGAGAATGCCAATTGCTTGGACATTGATTGATTGATTTGAGCGAATACAATGTATTCTGTATGATTCAGCTTTTTTCTGTCATCCCTCTGACCATTTCAACTGGTACTCACTGTAGAGGTAACACCCTTTTTGAGATCAATCTATATTGCCACTTGCCACAGGTTTTTTTTTACACCCTAACCAAAATATTATTAACCTTCCACCCAAAAGTCTTCCGCCCTCATATTCTCTCTCTTTTATTCTCTAATTCGCATTCTCTCTCCCTCTTCTGTGTCTCATTTGAAAATCGCTTCTTGCACTTTAACTGCCAACAGCGCGGAAATTTCGTTCATTCTTTCGCGTTTTGCTTTGTGCTTTCCCCCTAGCGATTTTCCATTTGTTCCATTTGCCAACTTGAAATGCAATACAATGGGCATTAAGTAATTGTTGCTGTTCTTGTTCTTGTTATTTGTTGTTTGTTGTTGTTGACAAATCCACACATTTTTCATAAGCTCACTCAGACTGAGCATTAAAACGCGTGCTAGAGATGAGCGCGTGACAATTGATATGCTCACGAAAATTACGATCAGAAAAACGTATTGATGTTTTAAATTCGTATGCTATTCTTATATAAAAATATGTATATATTATTTTTTTATATTTACTTTTAATTTATCGTATTAAATTAAAATTTTTATAAAAATAAATAAAATAAAAATAATCTCTGTTAAAAATAATTAATTTTTATCATAATTAAGTTTAATTTTTAATTTATTCTTGCTTACTAATTGCTCCAGTCACTCACGATCGATTCACGCACTCAACTCGAACGGGGACACTCAAATATCGGCAATGGAGTACTCATATTCGTACTCATACTCATACTCGCACTCATACTCGTACTTAGACTTATACTCATGTGCGCAACTCGTTCACTCCGCAGTTTGCAGTCGTTTATCGTTTACTTTTGCTTTTGCAGTCGTGCAATTTTGTTCCATTTTTTTTCTTTTTTATTTATTCTTTTTACTTTTTGCGCCTATTATGACACGGACATGAACGCGACGTTTCAATTGCATGGAGTGTCCATCTCCATCCCATTCTGGCATTTAAGCATTGAAGCCGTTTTGTTCCCGCTTTTTCGTCACACGGTTTATGAGGGCACATTATGCCATTTATCGCAGCTTAAATATTGCTCATAAACCAACGACTTGAGTCACTTCAATGTGGTGACTGTGGAACCCTCACTTACAATTTACTGCCCTTTCCAGTTGCATTTTCAGTTTCAGTTTCAATTCCAGACACCAAGTACAAGTAAGACCCGGATCGGTTCCTCTGTTTACTTGATGGGCCCACATAGGGAAAAATGTATATTAATGCACTTTCGTTTATGAATGTTCAACTTAATATTTATTTATTTTATGGGGCGACAAATTATATATTTCTGCCCCCTGGCAATCGATTAATTAAGCTAATTATTTTGCCAAACTAATTTCTACTCCTGATATTACACAAATATTTTATTTGCTTTTAGTCACTTTTGGTCATCAGGGTTGCCTTTTGAATTTTTAATTAAACTTTAAATGCTGTTGCTAAGGAATTAAAACTCCAATTCCTCTTTGCATGAATTGTTCTTTTCGTTAACTGCAAATTTAAGCACTCATTAATTATATACAAAAAAATTTCAATTAATTATTTCAGTTGCTTGCTGAGTAAAATGTTAAGCGTTTTTCTTTGTTGGCAATTTTCGCTTCCTCTGCTTCCATTTTCGCACAAACAAACAAACAAAAATGAATAATTGTGCAGTTACCTTGACTTTTGCATCTACAAACCTAATAATTAGATAATAACGACTTCCAACAACAAAACAATTGCAACAAGAAATACACGGTATAATAACGTAACCTTTGCAATTTTTTTTTGTTTATTTTGTTTTGCGTCTTGTTGGCCAAATTAGCAAAAAACTTTTGCGAAAAAAAAGGAAAAAGAATTATTGTAGCTAACCTTGAAGTATTTTTATGGAATGCAACTAACGAACTTCGGTCAGCAGGAACAGAAAAAATAGAAACGATAATAAAATGTGAAACAATAAAACAAAAAATCGAGATAGCAAAAGATTTAAAGCTAGCGCCATTGAGTCTGTGGATAAAGATGTGAATTATGATGAATTTTATGAGTTTATTTAGAGGGTGCGTTCAAAATTTAATGAGAAACTTAAGGCAATAAACAGATATTGTTATTTATTTGCTCATACCTACATTAATTTATCACTTTAAGAAAAAGTTCTGCAGAAATAATAATATTGAAAATTTTAATAAAATACGAAAATTTGCAATGTTAAATTATGAATTTTTTTAAATTTGCAAATTTCTAAGTATAACTTTTCATGTTGAACCCATTAACCACTTTTTTGATTTCTTATTGCATCATCTACAATAATATATATTCCTATATCGCACACAGTTGTTACACTTGAATTGAAAATATTTACTCATATGCACGATAGCTCTTATCTAAACTCAACCTTTCGAGCACCATTTTTTTTATATACAACACATGCAATAAAATCTCTTTCAACTTATGTTCTTCAACTTTAAGCTGTTGGTTGTATTCATGCACATGTCACAACCCCAAAAGGCTGACAGCCAAAGCAGAGCCAAAGCTTTACTCGATTATATTGCTGATTGCTTTCCGGTGACAGGCGTCCCTGGTAGTCCTTCCTTCTCCCTCTCCTTCCCTTTTATGCTCTCCCTCTGCTTCCCTAGGGCACCTCAACAGGCTGCTTTGAAAACGTCGCGTTCCTGTCGCAGCCCATGTGGAAAAATGCGGGACCCGACCAACACCCTCTTATCCCCTAAAAAGAGAAATAAAAGCAACCAAGAGGGTGAACTCGGCTTGTCACTTCAATTGTGTGGAACGCTGAAAATATTGGCAAACTTTGGCGCCCAACGTGCGCAAAATACAAGTAAAAATACCAACAAAAATTATTAAAATAAATAAAAACGAAAAATTGTTTATTTTTGAACGAATGCGTGACTTTAAGCTGTCAGCTAAGCTGACATGAATAGCTAGAGGTCCATTTGAAAAGAGGGGCGGGACATTCAATTGAAAGATACAAGATACAATTGGCCCGCATGTCTGCACTTTGGCGGCCACTTGGCCCACTTATCAATGCAACGGCATCGCCATCGCCCACTGTGGCCCCACCCAAAAGCCAAGTTAAGTCAAGGCCTGATGCACACAAATCGATAAGAGCCCAAAAAAAATCACAGTCTCAATGCAATTACCGTAAACATGGTTAACTGCCGCCCAGCTGCTCCCGATGCTGAGATTCTCCTGATGCTGCAGTCAAATTAAAAAGTTTTCAAAACTAACGCACAAAACTATCCATGGGAATTGGAGGCTTTCAGAAGTCAACACATCTTTTTTATACCCTGACGCCAGAAGATTTGGGTTTGATATTAACTTTATTGCATTGTTTTTAGTTTTTGAAAGACATAATATTTAGAAAATATTACAGTACTTTATTTTATGTAGCATACGTTTTTTGAATTAATAGAATCAATTTTAATAAAATAAACCATTTTCAGCTATATGAATATAAGAAATGAAAATTTCAGCTTTCTAGCTTTAGCCGTTTGGCCTTCACGTTGATTCACAGTCAGTGAATCATAAAAAGATTTTTATATATAATATGTATTTTTATTCAATTGGTTTTTTTTTTTAATTCCTAAAAAAATACATGACTTTAATAATATTTTTTAAATGATTCCTTAAAGAATTCCCTGCATAGTGTATTAACTCGTCAAACTTAAAAATTTTGACTGGTTCTGTTGGCCATGTTTGTAGTTGACTTCATTTGCCGGTTGCTTTTGCCGCTGACTTCTAACTTTGTCTGCCCGTTCAGTTCAGTTCAGCTCAGTTTAGTTTATTTTATTTCATTTTATTTGGTTGCCAGTTTTTCTATTTATCTCTATATATAGTATGTATGTATTTCCCTCTCTTTGCAATTTTCCGTTGTATTTCCTATGCAATTTTGTGTCGCCTCTGTTGTTGTTGCTGTTTTTGGCTGGTTTTGCCAGTTGGTTGGTTTGTTGAAGGTCGTCGCAACAATTTTTGGAAAGTACATTTAGAAGTTGTTACCGCTGTTGTTGTTGTTATTATTCTTGTTGCGAAAACATAATTGTTGCAAAATGTGGTTTTGGTTTTGGTTGGAACCTGAATATACGAATATAGATTGTGATTGCATTATGACGAGCTTGACTATCCATGTTGTTGGCTATAAATGTATTTGTTGCTGGGTAATAATAGCATAAACAATTTAGCTTAATGGTTTTAGAGAGTAATTTTAATAACTTAAAGATAAAAGAAGCAAAATCTAAATCTTAAAGTCTGGGAACCAAAATAACAAGGAATATATTGAAAATAAGTAAAATGAAATTATAAGACTTTAAATTGAATATAAACAAAATAAATTAGCAAATTAATAAAGATTTTTATGAAAATTATAGTTTTGCTTTTAAAATTAAAACTATTGTTTTTTGTTTTGTTTATAAATTGAAACAAAGTACTGTCGCCATAACCTACCTTACTGTAGAGCTGTAGAGGTTTTAGCCAAGAAACAACCCCAAGCAGCAGCTCGTTGACATATTTGGAACCATTTATATAAAAGAAAAGTGGCAACAACGCCTAAGAGAGACATCAATGGAGGAACTTTTAGGTTCGTTGGTCGACTGTCGGATGGTTTTTTTTTGGGGGGGTTTGGAAGGAACTTTGGAATCTCTGTAGCCAAAACTACAAGCAATAAGATTATATCGCTGGCATTTGGCCAAAATTTATAAATCAGTGGAGCAATTTGTGCTGATTTAGTGACATGATACGAATCGAGCCAACTAAAGGACAACAGGAAAACATCAAGTCCGAATTGGAGACGGAGTCCGAGTCCGAGAACGGACAAAGCCTCAAAGTGACTGCAACGGAGACTATAGAAAACTCCCGATGGGGTACGAAGCCAGACAAAAGGGAAATGGGAAATCGAGGAGTGGCAAAGTGGAAAAGTAAAAGAGAAGTGCAATGAAGTGTATAACGTTATAAATAAAGAAATGCTCAAATTAAAAGTGCACACGTTGAGACAAGCAAAGATAAATGGACCGAAAAGCGAACAATTAGCAAAAGAGCGAATGAAATGGCAACAACAATCGCGTTAGACTGAAACAGAAACAGAATGACAGTGTCGCCGAAGTTTTTTGTTGACTGGCAAATGGCCAAACAAAAAAGTACACACCAAATTAAGTTACTTAAAAGCCAAAAACGTGCACACAAAAATACAAAGAGGAGACTTACAAAAATAAAATAAAAATAAAATAAAGTAAAGCGTTTCTAAGGCAACGATGTTGGCATACTCTATAAAAGCTATTTATGGAATTGTTACATTTAAAAGCAGCTTATTACAAAAGGCACTGTCATGTCCTTTATACAAACAAGTCAAAGAAAATCAAATTTCAGTTTAAAAGCAACAATTATTTGTGTGCTAAAAAACTTGTTTAATTAAAAGTAATTGTATTTTAATTCAGTTTGCTAGTAAATACTATATAATTCTTTACTTCTTTACAAAATCCACAATACTCTGCTTACGAATTGGGTATAATAAAAGCTAGGGAAAATTGTGTTGCAACCTAATTTGGTAAGGGGGGCGTTGCAGCTGTGACTTTGCAGCGTTGAATTTCGCACGAGATGTCAACACTGCGAAATGACGGCATTAATCTTGAGGTCAGGATAGCACGCCATCTACAGTCCGGAAGCAGATACTGATTAGCACGTTGCGGAAACGGAAGTGGGAAAGAGGGCAATGAAATTAAAATGCAAACTGCAAAAGCGCGCAATGAAATTTGAATAAAGCGCGCTCAACGATTGCAATTGGGCAAAGTAATTATGCAAACCAGATGGACAAGGGAAGAGAGGAAGGAGGAAGAGAGGGAGAGAGAGGAGTAGTGAGAGAGAGAGAGATGGGTGTAGGAGCTGCAGGCAACGAATTGCAGCGACTATTGCCTCAATTTGAACTTTTTTAATTTAATTTTGATGAGGCGCGCTTTTCAATGTAAGCACTTCAATTTGCGGCAAACTCACTTCTTTCTCACTTCTCACTCTCTCTCTCACACTTCTCTCTTGTGCTGTGCAGCATAATTTATGCAAATTAATTTGTTAAAAAGGAACTTTAACTATGCTGTGCGGGGGGACACTTTAATGCACATTACGTATGCGCCACATCGACCAGGTGGACTCAGTTCTCGAGGTCTGTGTATGGGTTAGACTCTTGAATGTTGCGGTCACAATGAATGCTACGAGTTGGGGGTTGGGAGTGAGAAGGCGAACTGGGAGTGGAAAGTCTCTGCCACGCTGTTGCGTAATTAATTGGCCATGTTGCATTTGAGTGGCCAGCCAAGTGGCAGAATGACGGCAACCCTTCAGCCCTATAAGCCCCAACCCAATATTCCCATTCCGATTCCCATTCTGATTCCCATTCCCACTTTGATTCCCATTCCCATTGCAAAGGTTTCGCATTACAACAGCAGCCACAATTGAATTCTGTTCCTCTGTTATTCTGTTGCCGCCAGCGAGTCTCAAATCGCTAAGAGAGACACAGAGAAGAGTGAATAAGGGAGGAGGAATCGGATAGATAGACAATGTGCAGAGTGCAATGATGAAGGCATCGCAAACTTTGGTGTGCAATAGGTTAAACTATTGTACGTCTAACAACGACGCCTCAACAATTGGCTTTTGAGATGTGTGGGAGCATGAATTGAAACACAAAATAATATACTTAACAATTAACTTAACCATGCATAGTGTTAGATAAGCAGGCAGATATCATTTGTAATTGAAGCTAATAACTATTAAGCGATTTATGAGAAGGCGTCTCAAGAAATAACCAAGATTAATATACAACAATTCCTGTAAAGCAAAACAACTTAATCAGTATTTATATTAGGTCAAAATAACAGAGATTTTAATGTAGGAAAAATTACTAGGAAAGAAACAAAAGAGCAAATAAATTCATGATATAACTTATGTTGAAAAGGAGAGTAGATAAAAAGAGAATTAGAATGAGTTGAAATTTCAATTTTTAAATTTAAATAAATAATAAGAAATATTTCCTTCTCTTAAAACTAAATAATATTATATGAACTTTAAATAGTTTATGGTCGACTGCACTTTGTTGACGTTAAATAATATTATTGTATCATTAAAGATAAAGACTTAAAATCTTCAAACACTTGCTAAGATCTCAACATCTTTCTTTTTGAGCTCTTTACATTTCATATTAATTTTACACTCATTGCAATTAGAGCAGCTCTTATCTTATGCAGTACTTTATTTTAGAACTTTAAATGCAATTAAAGTTCTTACAATCTCACACTTTTCAAAAGCTGCATTGAAACTTAACTTTGAGTACTCATTTGTACTCAATCTCATGCACACACTGTGTGTGTTTAACTTTCACCGTCCACTTAATAATTACATCAACAACAGACCAAACAGAGTCCAGTCAAAAGAAAATTTGCATAAGTTTATTAAACGTGCAACACTCCTTTTACTCTCTATATCTCTCTCTCTCTCTTTACCCCCTTGGGTCATCCCTTTTGGAGGCACTTAAGAGTGCGGCAGGAGCAAGAACAAGACTTGAGGACTTTTGAAGTATGGACTGACGCTGTCACAGTGGCAGCAGCTGTTGAACTCGTCAACTGCAGCTGGACAACGTTGCGTATGCATATTATCATTATATCAACAATAAGGAGGCCTGGGCCAATAAATTATGTGCCAATTACAAAAGGCAATTGCATTAATCATGCGACGACTTGCAAGTACCTCCAAAAGGCGCCACAGCCTCTTTCTGTCTTTCGGTGTTTCTGTTTTGCTTGTCAAGAAAGGGGCGTGGCATTTGGGCAGCTGTTGCCGCTGCTGCACAAATTGGAAGTAAAATTCAAAACTCGTTTTGTGTTTACTTCTTCTACAATAAGTAGACGTCGCGTCGTTGCGTCTATATGCGTAAAATGTCATAAATTTAACGCAGTCGAGTTGCAAACAAACTTTTCCCCCTTCCTCCTGCCTCCTCCATCTCCTGTGGCAAGTTGGCCCCAAAAAAGCCAAGTGTCATGTAAATGTGCAACAGCCTGGAGCTTGGAGACTGGAGTCTGAAGTTTGGAGCCTGGGAGCCGAGAGAGACGTGGCCTGCAAAGCCGCCAACTGCTTTTAACTGTCATTAATTATGTCAAAATAAGATTTAAATGCCTTTTTGTCTGCACAAACATCAGCGGCATGCGATATGACAAACTAAACAACCCCCCAACCATCAACCCCTTAACTAACTCCCTCTCCACTCTCTGACAACAACAACAACTGACAAAGACACACCCTTTAACCTCCTCTGAAATGAAAATTTAGTCCCTCTAAGCTCCTGCCGCATAAATATTATACCATTTGTTTAGCACAAAACGTTAAGACTTTTGTGTTTTCGGTGGGTTTGTTGACGGCTTTCAGCTTGCGCTTGAGGTGGGGCCTGAATTGGAGCCATTTGGTGGTTGGGTGTTTGGTTGGTGCAGAAAACTCTCGTCGCGCCAGCTGCACAAATAAACTTTCATTAATTATGCGCATTTGGAGTTGTACAGCACAGAACGGGCATAATTAGCTTCAATTCGGTTGGTGTGAGAGTGGTTTTAAGTTAATAGAATTTTGAATTAGCTATCGTTTTCAGCTCAAGTATGCACTCAACAATTGTTGATGATTGAATTAGCATTTTATACAAAGGGAACTTTTCCCTATCGAAATTATTTAGTTATCATTCTGGCGTAGAACCTACTTTAAGGTTAGTCATATATCAAAATCTTCCCAAAGTTCATCGCTTCCCTGTTTCAACTAAAACACTCTTCCCAGTTTCCACTCTAACACTTTCTGCAATTTTCTGTATTCCTCTCTTACAGAATTCCCCGTTTTTGTTTTCACTGCCTTATTTATTTACTCTCTTTGTCTCTGTTAAACATTTATATTTTCCTATTTTTCTTTATGCATCATTCGTAAACGTTTCATCATTCTTTTTGCTGTCGCATTCTTTACGCATGTAGTGCTCTGTATTCTTCAGACTCTCCCTAATTTTCTCTCTTTCTGTCTCTTTTTTTCCGTTTCACTGTTGCGCATTTACATTCTTCGATTTATGCATCATTCGTAAACTTTTCTTCAGTTTCCTCATTGTAATATTCTAACTCCTTGTAATGCTTAACCCTCCTTTTTTACTTTTTCTTCAGTGTAAAGCCTTTCTACTTCGCTTCTCTTTTTCGCGTCCTTCGCAAACGTTTTAATGCATTGCCAATAAACGCTTTGATTTTTATTTATTTGTAACCTTTCTCGAAAAATAATGTGTGAGTAATTACACGCTCAGACCTTTTGGTAATTGCATCTAAAAACCGCAACCCTTACACCTTACTATCCCAAAGGTGTGCGTTTTCTCCCTCCCTTACGCTTCACTCCCCATTTCTAAATGCCAGTTAAGTCACAAAAATCTGTTACTTAATTTCAATTGACTTTGAAAAGCGCGACGTATGGCAAAAAACTGAAAGTCTGGCTGTTTGCCTGCTTCAATTTCGACATGGAACAAATCAGTTTAATACAACGCCTCTCCTCCTTCCACTTTTACTCCCCCAGCAACCACCCAATATACTCAGTAGTCAAAAAGTGTATGGAGAGCCCAATTCCAATCCCAATCCCAATCCGCAGTCAGTCGTCAGTCTGGGAGCGATGCTTATCAATTTGAAATTACTTTAGCCTCGAACACAAAAGACAAGCCACGCACACGATAAAGACACATACATAGAGTGAGAGAGAGAGAGAAAGAGAGAGAGTGTGTAAGAGAGAGAGAGGGTGAGGGGAACAAAGAGTGAGAGGGCGTAAAGACAATCGCGCCAACATCGACAATGCTGACACCCCATAAAATATTTAAGTTAACAGCGGCTGTTTCGGCCCGAGGGGTGCGACAGAGTTTCACTGTGGGGAGAGAGACGGGGAGAGAGGAGAGAGGGAAAGGGAGAGGGGGGTAGCGCATTAAAGGGCGTCGCAGAGCGCGCACCCCGCACTCGCAAGGACTCTGGCAGGACTCCGGAGTAAGGACTCAGGATTCGGGACTCTCGTTCACATTAAAGCGCCTCAATGTTGCCTCAATGTGTTGCCTTTTTTGCCGCACGTCCTTAGCCTCATATTTGTCGACCCTTGTAACAAACTCGCTTGGCACTTTGCTCTGTCTCTGTTGCCTGTATATGTATCTATGTGTACTGCAGTGTGTGTGTCTTCCTTCCTTCCGGTTTCGTGCTCGCCTTTTTGCTTGGGTTTCCAGTTATTTTTTTTTGCTTTTTGCTCAACTTTCTCTTTGGCTGTTGCGCCTGATAAGCTTCTGTCCGTTGCTCCCACTTTTCTTCCTGCTCTTCTCGCTCTCTCCTCTTTACAGCCTTGCCAGATCAACTTAAAAAGTGCACACAATCTGGCAACGCTGAGGTGAATGAACAACTTCATTTCTGGGCGCACAATTTGGCAATTTGTGCGGCATTTTGAAGTATTTCATCTAGAAATACCCTACACTAGCCTACCCTACACCCTTTCTTGGTTCTGTACACTCTTCACCTTCCCACGGCATTGCCACTTTGGTTGGCGACAATGCCGTCTCACAGGATACAATGTTTCATAAATTTAAAGAGGCGTCAAGTTCATTTCGCTTGGCTGTGGCAAACTCTGCTCTCTCTGCACTCTGCCTGCCACTCTTTGGTTTTCTAATGTTGCCACACACTCTGACACATCTATTCTCCTTCTGTTTCTCTTCTCCCTTCTTCCTTTCCCCTCTTTCCATCTTTCTTATGAGCTTTCGGCTGCTTCCTTTTTACGGGCTTCGTTTTATGTGTGTTTTGTGCTTCGTTCTATTCGTCTAGACACGTCCTGGTTTTGCAGCAACTTCAGCTTGCCACGGCTTGTGGCACACAAGTTGCCGCGACTTGGCTTATTCATTGCCAACATCAACTTCATCATCATCTTTATAATCATCATTGTGCACTCAACAACTAAATATATAAATATAATAATAATAACAACTTCATTTCGCTTGCAACATCCTCAACTCGTGTCGTGCAACAGCTGCCACTGCGTGTCACGCGTGACACGTGCCCCAAGAAATTAACATCAAAAAATGTTTATTGAAAACAAGCAAAATTGTTAAAAGTCGCTTAACAGATACTCTAACTCATACTCACACTTCGTACACTCCTTTTTGTATTCATTCTGCTATTCATAAATAGTTTGAGTGCTTTTGAATGATGCAAATGGGCAAATTGAGCGGCGCCAGAAACTTGTGCGCGATTTTAATTAGAAAACTTTTGCATTTGTTTTACGAGTCCCTTTTTTTTTATTTCGGGCAACATCGTTTGCCAAGTTTAATTGAAGACAATTTGTGTATGGCTGTGCGTGAGTGTGAGGGCGTGTGTAAGCCAGGGTTGCATAAGCTCATTTCAAATTAATTTGCAGATTTTTAAGTTCAGTGTATCACTTTAAGTTTTATTAACAAAAAAGGTGATCTGTCATCTTTCCAGAAATTAATTATTCATTTGACAAGCCAGCTTTGATTCTTAACTTTGGTTTACTTTTTTTTCGGTAGTTAAATTCTTCTTTTAATCTTTCGATTAATCTGTAGATCCATTCATCGATCAATGTATAGATCTATTCCTCTAACGATTTGTCTCTCTGTTCATGCTTTAACTGGTTATCATGACCTACTAAATATTAATTAAATATTGCTTAAGTCCGTTCAAATGCAAAGCTAACTCAGAAGATTTCCCTTAAACTTTCTTCTCATATATATCTTCAATCAAAATAGATTATACATCTGTAAAATAAGACTTACTCATTAATATTTCTTGTGCAATTTAGAGATCAAGTCATGATTAAAATATCTTTGAAAATTAGATCAGTATGGTTAGTTTGAAAGTTAAAATTGTTCTTCGTTTTGGCACAATATTTTACAAAAGTATAAGCATCTTAGAATCAAATTTAAAGTTTTGTTCTACACTAATTACAAAAAAAAAAAACTTGCTTGTAAAGTAACCTGACATAAATTTCATGGTAATCGCTTGGCGCTTCATTCAAATTGCCAGCCCTGAAGTTGGCATCTCTAAGCAACTCGACCCTTAAATAAATCTGCAATCGTTCGGTTCATCGGAGTGACTTGCCCCTTAACCCAGACATGATTTGTGCATTTGCCAAATAAAGTTGTTAATTGTTAAAACTTGGCTTAAGTTTTCTTAACTCGCTTTTTAATTAACATGTTTTTCTTTTGACTTTTCATTTCTTTTACAGGTAAGAGTACTAAAAGTGCTAAACCAGCTGAAAATATGCCTAAACTAATATTGATAATGATTAAGAGATATCAGCGCAAATTCGGTGAGTTGTTGAATCGATTTAAGGTCCAAAGAGCAGGGAAATACTTTTAGAAAGAGTAGGAAATAAGTGAAGTGATTGCTAAAAATAATTTATAAGGCGTTCACAAGTAAGTTTATACCCGTATTCGTATTCGTACTCATATCTATAGACGCTTGAATGAGTCGATTCTCTTTGATTCATAAAAAGGCCGCTCGCTGTTTTGATAAGTCAATAGTTTAAAGTAAATATAAATATATATATATATATATAAGAACCGATCGACGAGGTCAATAACATCAAGACGTGACTGATAAGAAGGCGACACAATCAGCTGTCAATCTGTCAGTCAGTCAGTCATGCAGTCAATGTGTCAATCATAATATAATCGCTTTTTAGCAGTTTGTCGTTCGATTTGTCATCGGTTGAAGTCAGGCCCGTGACCAACTAGAGTAAAACAAGTTAAAATAGTTGTCAGCATGAATTATTTACAGACGACGTGCGCGGCATGCAACCATCGACAGTCGACAGGTGTAAGCGACGCGACACTGGCGACACTGGCAAACGCGGCGTATGCGTAATGTGATGTGAAGAAGATGCAACTTCTTCTTTCTACTCATTACAGATGCGAGCGCACGCGCGAAGTTGCCCAAAAACGGATTGCCAATGGTCACTAGACCTGTGTGTGTGTGTGTGTGTGTGTGGGACATTGAAATTAATACGCGTCGACAGCAAAAATGTGCGTCGAGTTATGTTGAAAATATAAAAAAAATTAAAGAAAGAAAAAAAAAAAGGGAAACCAGTTTGGCAACGCGAAATTGGCAGACAGACGGCGGCCACTCACTCAGTTCAGTTCAAGTCCCTCCCGCAAACAGAAGGAAGCAGGTTCAGAGGGGGGAACCCAAAGGGGCAGGGGTACGCACATTTAATGGAGTTAAGTGGCCGGGGACGTCAAAGGGAGAGCGAGAGGGACAGAGAGAGGGGGAGTGAACGGATTGTCGCTCTTGTTGCTCTTTGCGTCGCTTGATTAAAAAACGGTAGCAAAGCAATTACAACAACAGCAACAATTCAATTACAAGAAGAAGCGACTGTTGATGTACAGCACAAGATTGTGATATGAGCAGAGAAAGAGAAAGAGTGAGAGAAAAAGAAAGAGAGAGCGGAAGACAAAAAGAGAGGAAGAGAGAGAGAGAATTGTGGAGGCGTAACTGACTGACAGTACACTTAAGTGTACTTGCGATAGTCATGGAATTAATCGATCCCATAAAAAAACCTCTTTACGAGGTAAAAGTCTAGTGACGAAAACATTTTCATGCCCCAAAATTTCTGATATCCAATTTTGTGACGAATAATATTAAGTTTTACACATAAATTATTTTAAACAAAATTTTGGCACCCGGCACATTGCGCTAAAATGTCTCAATTCTTCATACCAAATAAAACTCACTGTTTTGCGCAGTGCCGAATGCAAAAATTTTGTTTAAAATAATTTATGTGTAAAACTTAATATTATTCGTCACAAAATTGGATATCAGAAATTTTGGGGCATGAAAATGTTTTCGTCACTACACAGAAAAAAAATCCGGGATATTTAGCCCGGATTCAATCCGAAACGATGTCAAAAGTGGGGTAATCTCGGATTTACTTAAACCAAGTATGAAATACTTGATTTTTTCAATCCCGAATTCAATCCTGAAATTCTTAAATTCAGGCTAAAAAAAATAATGTTTTTTGTTACATTTAAATTCTTTTTTAAATTTTTTTAAAGATTTTTTTACTTTTTTGCTTTTATTTTTTTTTTTTAATTTTTTTTTACTTTTTTGTTTTTAATTTTTTTTTAAATTTTTTTTTTAAATTTTTTTAATTATTTTTTTTTAATTTTTTTTTAATATTTTTTATTTTATTTTTTTTTTATTGTTTTTTTTAACATTATTTTTTTTAGTGAAGAAAATGTTTGAATGCAATTGACTGGTGGGAATCGAACCCAGGCCTTTTCAAACAAGTCGGCGACTCTAACCACTGAGCCACCAGACCAGTTGAAATGAGAGAGGCTGAGAGAGAAACAAGTAATTTGGGCTTATTTTCCCATTTTAATCCCGATTCAGGCTTGATTGTTCAGCTTAATCCTGAAACATACTTAAAAAATGCAGGCTTGAATCAAGAATTTTAAACTTGATTTTAGAATGGCATTTTTTTTTCTGTGTAGACTTTTACCTCGTAAAGAGGTTTTTTTTATGGGATATCAGAAATTTTTGAATAAGACATCAGAAATTTTGAAATTGCAATATTTTTTGACAGTATAGTTTTGTCAATTTTGTTTATTGTTTGTACAGCTAAAACAAGTGTCTGGCAACACTGGTCCCCTTTACAAACACACATGCCTAGCGCATAAGCTATCAGCACTCTTCAAATCTGGCTGCTATGACACTTTGCTGCTGCTGTCTTATTCCCATTATACCTTTTTAAATAAAAAATAAACGTTGAAGGTATGCCTAAGAGCCCTTTGAAATACCTTTTCAACGAAATATAGATCCAGCTCTCTTCTATCGTTTGGACGCTATGAGGGTTTCAATTTTAGCGGTTTTTAGCGATTTCCCGCTAAACTAGCGATTTTTCGAAAAGTCGTAGAACAAACGATTCTATATTTTTGATTATAAAATGATTTATCTGCCGCAAAAAAATTCACCACTTGCAAGCAGTTTATTTCCGCATTACGCTGCAAGCAGTGTACATACTGCATATAGTATGTACATGCAGTAGTGTAAAGGTAAAAGGTATATTCAGTTAATAGGTAATATCTTGTCCAAACGAATTTTGACAGATACGTGTTATATGTCAAAAAACGCGGAATCAAATTGCCTATAACATATAACATATTTTAAAGTGATCTCATGTGTAGATTTTTCTTAAATCGCCAAAATGTGTAAAAAAATACCTTGTTTCACCTGTAGCCGTTTACCTTTTTACTTAAAAAAAAACTTTGAAGGTATGTCTAAAAGCCCTTCGAAATACCTTTTCACCGATATATAGATCGCATCTGTAGCTTCTATAGTTTGGATGCTATGGGGGTTTCAAAGCGGTTTTTAGCGATTTCCCGCTAAACTAGCGATTTTTCGAAAAAGTCGTAGAACAAACGATTCTAGATTTTTGAGCGGGAACAAGTCCTCATTCAAACTTTTAAGCTAAAACAACGATTTGATCTATACAAACAAACAGACAAACAAACAAACAAACAGACTGACTTTTCATCTCGTTTTGAGAAGGGCACCAAAAATTTCAAAATAATTTATCTTTTGAACCAGTAGTCGGATTTTGATGATTGAGGTGTCATTCGACGCGTATTTTTATGAGAAATATTACAAAATTAAAAATGTTGACCAAAAGGCTCCAACGGCCCCACTAGCTCCAATCATTTAAATTTTGCCCCTTCCACTTACACCTGTTTATCTCACGAACCAGGTGAGTTTTCAAAAGTCTTAGTATGCACATTTGTAAGTTAAGTTGATACCTTTCGATCGGTATATAACTCGACCTGATCGGACAGTCATAGCAAATTTTCCATTCTTCCTGTGTATATATGCTAGTCGCCTTCGCACCCTTCGTGCTGCTTTCGTCACTAGCGCGGACTGCCGTCCGCGAGTGATAACATCTAAAATTGTAAAATTTAAATTAAATTTATTTAATTTAAAATAAAATTTAATATATATATTGAGATATAATAATCGATCGTTTTATTAGGAAGATGTGCAAACTATTGAATGTAAATCTAAATGCAATCAATAGATATTATTACCATTTCTTAATATTTCAAATGGGCGGTAGTTAAAAAAACAATCAGTTCAGATAATAATATCCCCTACGATAGTAACATAACCTCAAATCTGTTGCATAGTTAACCTCACTTTTTTCACATACAAATTATCGTTATGTGTTGAATCAATTAATATGCCCACACAATTGGATTGTAGCGCAATGTTTTTGAAAAATGTAAATCAGCAGTCAGATCCATTCCACTTGGACAACTGCCCAACCTCTTCCCTTCCCCCCCTTCCATCTCCAATCCCCACTTGTAACTTCCGAACACTCCCTCCAGTTTCCCTGGCCGTGTCATATTTATGAAGCGTGTGCTCATAATGCCGCTGAAGAGCCCACAAACTGGCTGCCACAGAGCTGCAAGTTGCGAGTCGCGAGGAGTTGGGGCGTCAGCTTCTACCACGCAACGCGTTGCAAGTCGCGCTTTATCATGAGATAAAACACAAAAAAATAAAATCGAAGCAAGGAAGAAGCTTCTCATTCAGCAAACCGAAGATTGAATACTCTTAGAGAGAAATATATTAAATTTTGAGTTTATAGTTCAAATTTTCACCAAACTCGGTCAAGATGTTTAGGAAAATACAAAATGCAAAATAAGTAAATTTATCTGAGAAGTCTTAAGAAACCAAACAGATTTTGATTTGAACAAATATTTTTCAGAATGTAAAAGATAATACCAAATGTAGAATCTGTGAGTTTGTTTATGATGTGAATTTTATTGAGAAGTTGTTAAATAAAAGAAAGAGATTGGTTCTCAACCGATCGTTCCTATGAAAGCTAAATAATGGCAAATCATATTTGTTTTTAACTTTTATAGTAAAATTTAAAATAAAATCACTTATATTTTATATTTTCTTAAAGTAGGACTTCTTAAATGATTTTTTTGTAAAAACAAATTAACACTTAACTATTAGAATTTTTTAAGCTAAATCGATTCAGATTTTTAAAATAAAAACAACAAAATTAATATTAATATAGACCCCGATCCGAGTATCTTAAACGATATAGATATATATACGTTATTCCTCCTTTAATAAGTTACAAATTTCATTACAAAATTATCATACCCTCCAGAAGTGTAATAAAACGAAAAAAATTAAAAGCCGGACAGGGTCGGGTAAGGTAAGGTAAGGTAGGGTAAGGTAGGGTAGGGCACTGGCCCTGAGTCTGACTCTGTGTTTGGGCTTGGGCTTTAAGTCTGGGCCTCACCTGCATAACGATAACCGCAGGCAGCCACCAGGCAACCAACTAGTCAGTCAGTCAGTCCGATGGACAGAGAGTCAGAGAGTCGGGCAACAAAAGCTGCAGGCAGCCACCGACTCTGGCTCTGCCTCTGCCTCTCAGTCTCAGTCTCTGCCACGGCTGTGGCATGCAACTCGTGCCTGACGCCAATCAACTGGTTGCCCGTCAGTGTCCAGTCATGGACTTCTAGGGCAGAGCAGAGGGGTAGATAGGGAGGGGAGGTAGGAGGGGTTTTGGTTTTTCGGTTGACGCCGCCAACCGTTGGAATCGCCCGTCGCATTTTGCGTTTCCGTTGCATTTTTTCAATGTGCCTTCAGCTTTTAGTCCGTCTCTCTCGGTTTCTGTTGTTGCAGATTTATATGCGGTTGAATGAACACGCCTGCCAGGCAACAACAACAACAACAACAATAACAACAATCTTCATTATCATCATCATCATCATGAACAACAACAACAACAATAACAAAATACGCAACACTCACTCACGTTTTTTACTCGTTTTTCTCTCTCGCTGCTTTTTTGTAATAAACAAAATTTTAACAAACTTTGCCATTGCCGAGGCACACACAACAGCAATAACAACAACAAAAAAGACGACAACAACAATTTACAAAGTGTGCAGAAAAATTTCGCATAATTATTTTTCATGTTCCGCTGTTCGTTTTCCGCCTCCCCCCCTTGTCGACCCCTCGACCCTCTCGCGCTGTAAGTGAAAAAATTTGTTAAAGTGTCAACATTGACAGCGATTTAAGTCATTTTACTGTCATCATTAAGTGTCGGGGCGGATTGTGTTGTTGTTGTCGTGGTTGTTGTTGTTGCCGTGGTTGTTGTTGTTGTTGTTGTGTGGGCCGCGTTGTGGTTTTTATTCAGTTTTAGTTTCATTGTGGTGCAGCCTCCTCTTGTTGTTGCTTTTGTATGTGATTCTTTTTTTTTTTTGACTAGACTGCGGTGTTAAAAGTCCTTGAAGAGGTTATTATATTACCCTATAGGTTATACAGTTTACCAAGTATTTTTTAACCGTAGCTAAGATTTTGGCACAGTGATTATATGATCAGCTGAAATTTAATTCGAAAAGCTTCTCTAGTCAAGTTTAGTTCCATGAGTTTTTGTATGTTATTTTAATATTTTTATTTTTTGAATAAAAATTATATAAAAGTAAAAATGAAGAGAAAAATACTGTTAAAAAATACGGCTTATAAGATTTAGGATATTTGCCTGATAAATTTCCTTTTTAAAAGAATATATTCAAGAACTGAAGGTAACTTAAAGCATGTTAAAAGTAGTTAATTAGGCCTATGCAAATGAACACATATCCCTCTGCTAAATAGAAATATTGCATTATTTTAAATTGCATTATTGTCACTTTTTACTTTAAGAACTAAAATTAGTTATTTTTTCTACTTCTTATAATTTACAGGAAATTATAAGCTCTTTACAATATCAATCCACACTTAACAAAACTTTAAGAAAGTCCTTCAATTCTTAGCCACCTTTTATGTGCCCTTTAAGTTTCTCAGCTTTGCATAAATCAAATTGCATTTTATAGAACCGCCCGCCATCAATTTTGAGTTAACTTGAAAGTCATGCCGTAGCTTTAACTTTTACCTGCCTGCCCCTCAAACCCTGCCACAAGAAGCGCGCCAAAGCGTGCTGCAAACATTTTCGCTTCAACCGGCAAAGAAAAATGACAAAAGAAGAAAAAATGAAAATAAACTGCAGGCAGCGAAATCAATTAAAAAACTTTTCTGCGCAACATATTCCCCTCAAACTGTGAGTTTGACAGGATTAAGGATTAAGCATCTAAATTACGAGCATCAAATTGTCCAAGTAAAAGGGCTCGACAAATTGGCAATATGCGGATGCGAAAATGGATGAGCATTAATTAAATTTCAATGCAGCTCTTAAAGTCAATTCCTTCTCTCATTTTCTCTCTTTTTAATTGTATGCCCAAGTATTCAAAGAAAAATTGTTCAAGTCAATTTCAAATGTCTTTCTGTACAAAAAAAAAAAAAAATAAAATGAATAAAGACAAAAAACAACAAAAACTTAGCAGTGCCAGGCCTAGACCACGCCCCCCGGTTCGAGAAAAGTTTTCAGCCCTATTTACGCCCCTTAGAAAAAGAAAAAACCCCAAGAAAAGAAAACCTAAATAGAAAACGAGGAAAACGAGTCGCAGTTTTCTGTATTTTTTGTGTATTTTCATTTTCAATTCGTGGCTGCAAAACTTTTTTTGGCACAGACATTAATCTTGAAAAAGAAAATTTGCATGAAATTAAAAAAGTGGAAATATTTTAGCAACAACAACGAGAAGAGGAAGCAGAACAACTTGAAAATATACACCAAATTCTGGGGGAACGTCTGCGTAAAACGGAAAAGTGAAATTTGCAAGCACTTAACAGAGGCATTGACTTTGTCGCTCCCCTTGCTCCTTTTACCGGGTATGGGTTAGTCGAAACAACCCTTACTACTACACTAAAACTGCGATGAAGGCGCTTTCAAGTGAGACTTAAGTTTAGAGGAATTTAAATGAAATTTAAGGGCATGATTTGAACTGATTTAAATTTCGACAATTTCATCCGAATACATATTTTTTTTAATTTTCTGTACTATTTTTATTTAATTTAATAATATTAGTACACTTTAAAAAACGATAGTCTCATCTCTGTTTTTTTTTAAATTTTTGTAATATTAGTAGATGATAGTGTCAATCAATTTTTGTTAATTATTTCAAGTAGTTCTATAGGTAGCATATTTTCAATCCAATTTTATCCCTTTAATTAAGACACTTTTCAGCTGCTTTGGGCTTCGTTTGCTTAACGGAAACCCCAACTAAATTGTGTTATAATATTATTAAAGCTTCCGTTAAAACAAAAACAAGAAAAAAGGAACAATTTAAAACAGTCGGTAGAATTTCCGGTCGGAATCTTTTCCGTTTGGCGGCATGCAGAAGCAACACTTTAAATATTTAATTACGTAATGCCCGTAATTCTCTCTGTCAGCCCTTTTGCCACTTTTTTTTTGTTTCGGGTGGCCCAGCAAATTGTTGTTAAGCCCCCTCCACTTTTACCAGCCCCCCCTCGGCATTTTCTACGCCTACAAAAATTCGCCTGTGAAAAGAGCTTTGATATTCTTTTGTTGCTAGCCAAAACGATATAAAAGAAGGCAGGAAAAACCGCCAGTTTGCCGCATCAGCTTCCAGTTATGCTTCCAGCATGCCTCAAGTGTTTGTGGCGGTGGCCAGTGTTCATGCCCCACAATGTGGCAGGCATGATGAAATTGGGGGAGTCACAGCTGGTGGCGCCTGCAGTTTGTAGCTCTCTCACTCACTCTCTTTTTCTCTTTCTCAACATACAATGGACGCATTTGCATTTGACGCAATTCGGCGTGGTATGCGTGGATCCCAAAGCCAAGTGCCTCCCCTTAAAACACCCAACACCTACCCCTCTTTCCACTCTTTATCCCCAACAGCCTTTGGACAAACTTATTACTGTAGTCTGCTTTCAGGCGCAAGAATTTCATTCATTCATTTGCACATTCACTCGCTTTGCCTGCCATTTGCGTTAAAATGTGATTTTTCACTTGACTTTTTAATTATGCGGCAACAACAACAAACAGAACAACAACAACAACAGGCACAGGCATAAACAAAAGACACCTACTTGAGCCTTTTGCCTTTTGTCGAATCGTCCCATGGAATGAGCCCGAAGCTAACCAAAAAAGTTAAGCAGTAAATCTAAAACCATAGTCAGAGACAGAAAGAGAAAAGGGATAAAGAGAGAGTGTGAAAAAAGGAGGAAAAGTCCAAGGTAAGGACTATAAAATGTATTGTTTTAGCAGTTGCTTTCGGGTTTTAGATTTTTGTTGATTTTCGCTGAGCTGGCAAATTGCAACGATTGAGCTGATAAATTTCTGTATACTCGAGTGGAACTGAAAAACAACTTGTTTAAGATTAAATCTGTAGAAAATTAAACCAGCTAAAGTACAATTTTAAAAGCGAAATAAGCAGAAAGAAAAGTTTTCTCAACAAACTATTTAAGCAAGTATATTTCTCTGCAAGTTAAATGCCATTCAATCAGAGCTCTATTGTCCCGCTTAGTTGACTGAAGAAAGGGCTTCAAATATACTTTACTCAGCCTTTTTCATAGCCCAATTCACTAAATACTTCAGATCTATCTGTCTTCTCAGAACGAAACAATGTTTTTTGAGAAAATGGGTTCTTTTTCTTAGAAGTCGACTGTTTGGCATTTGGATATACCCAAACATTTTTGGGATATTAATAAATTAAGTGAGCAAGAGCTAAAACTAAGATAAATATAAAAGTTAAATTATATATTATATATTTACTTTGTAGTTATTCAAATTTTAAAACCGAATTTAATGACTTCCTTGATGAGTAATTAAAATTAGTTAACGCTTCATAAGATTTGAAAATTGTTCTACAAATGCTGGAAACGGAGCTTTCACTGTTTTCAATCTAATAAAAAAAGAAAGGAAAAGAATTACACAGACTACTTAGATTTGTTCATTCGTGTTGAATTTGCATACAAATGAGTGCATTGCGTGCGCAGTCTCCCCCTCAACCCCCTTCAGCATCCACAACACTTACAGTTCCTTCTGTTATCCGGAAAGTCTTTTGGTTCTTTACTCATTTGTAGTAACAGTTTCAGGGCCACGCCTTAGTTGGTCCCGTTATGCAAATGACTTAATTTAAAACATCAAATTTTGCACTTTAAGTACTCTCTGCTTGGCCCCCAATCAGAAATTTCGCCAGTTTGCAGCCGAGGACAACGATGAAGATGACGACGACGACGACAACGACGAGTCATTGGAAACATTTGAAATCATTATTATAGCACTCACACACAGACAGTCGAGAGCATTCACATTATTATCGTAATCATGAGGGGAGGGTCTACTCGTCATCGTCATCATCATCATCATAATCATTATCGTTGTCTTCATTTTTATGAAGTGTCATTTTTGTATAACATTTGCGCCTATAAAGCAGACGTCCTAAGCCCAAAAGGCGCACAACCCCTTTCGACAGACAGACAAAGAGACAGACAGAGAGGCAAACCGACAGAGTGTCATTCAGTCAGTCATTCAGTTATTCACTTGAGTCAGAGAGCCTGTTTCTCAGTTTTTACTGCTCCCCTCTATACCCTGCATACACAAAAAGGGTATTTAAATGTTGTAAAGATATTTAAAATTATATTTAGTTTAACTAAGAATTTTAGAAGAAAAGAAAGGCATTTTAATTATGCTTGAAAATTCTATCATAAATTAAAGTTATTATTTCTAGGCTATGATTCTTGGTACAAGTTTAGTTTAATCGATAGTTTACATACATTTTATGAAAATTTGTCGTTAATATTATCAGTATTATGGTAGTCTTCTAGTTTTTTAATGGACCTATTTATAAAATATTTTCATCACAATATTATGCAACTTTTCATGTTCACTACAGAGGTATCTCCTTATCGACCATTCTTTCCACCCTTCTTTTGCCTTTTTTATCAGCTGTACGCAATCATTTTTCTCAGCTTCTTTTGCTGCTTTCGCTTTTCTCTTATTTTCTTTGCTTCGTTTTGTAATTTGTGCGCCCTTTTCCCATTTGTTTTCAAGCCTGTGTTGTTTTTGTCGCTGTTGTTCTTTGCATTTTTCATGTCGTGCATTTTGCGCCAACGCCGAGGAACTTGAGCGGAAAATTCATGGAGCCTGGAGCCTATTGTCGTCGCTGGGAGAATTTTCGTGAAGTATTTTTGGGCTGACTGTGCGACATGGCGTATACTTAATAAGAGTTTAATTAAATTTAATTATATTTTAATTACTTTCGCAATAAGGCAGCCAAGACGCATGTGTCTAGAGAGAGAATGAGAGGGAGAGAGAAAAATAGATAATCTCTTACCTCGACCCTTAAAATTGAACGTGTCAAACAACTTATTTGAGTCAGTCTGCCATTTGGCCACTTGTCACAACATTTGCCAGCAACAAAAGCAATCATAAAACATCAACATCATCATAATCAACAACAACAACGACAACGACAACTTTCACACACACACACACAAAATGTTCATTTGCTATATCAACATCAACAACAACAACAATTCCACCCACTGCCTCAGAAAGCAGTGCGCATACGCTCCGTTTGACCAGCAAGCGACCCACAAACCATTCAACGTTTTTCTCCTCACTTTTCTCGCTTTTCCCATTGTCCAGCGAACCAAACAGTTGCCGTTTATTGAGCCGTCCATCCGAGCTGTCCAAGTTGTCCGTTGTCCGTGTCCGTCGGTCAGTCAGCCTTAGACATTTTTATGGTTTCATTGACATTTTTTCCTGTGGTCACACACAGCCCACACTCGAAACAGCTGCGAAATTGATACTCTTGATAAAATATGCAATAATAAATTATAGATGAGAGCCGAACTGATATATATATCTATTAATTTGTACATTGTAAATCAGGAATTATCTATAGTAGTTTTGTTTATTTGCAAATGTGGCAAATTTGTTATCGTATTTGACAAGAATATGGTCATTTCCACAGAAAGGTCCACCGCGGCCAAAAACGTAAACTTGATCAAAAATTCACATCTTTTGAAACGTAAACTTGATCAAAAATTCACATCTATTGAAATTTTCTTCCAGAAATGTATTTAAGTTATTTATTTAAGCAATATACACTGGAAAAAATTCAATAGGTTGAACATATAGATTCTACATTGGAATAAATTAACTTTTTCATATTTATGTCAATTTTCTTAAAAATTGACTTCCAAAATGGACCGTTTGTATTTTAACGATTACACTTAGTAGGACAGTAAAATTGTAACATGAACCATTTTAATATACAAAGAAATATATTGAAAATTTAATTTAAATAAGTTTTTCGGGCTGTTTTGGACATATAATTTTTGAATAGAGAGACAGAAAGAACATTAAAAAGTGATGGTAAAAAATGTCCCGTGCGCGATGTCCCGTGCGAATTTACGTTAAATTAAATTTAAAAAAAAGTGCAAGTCATCTTTGAAAAAATCATAACCATTTTTAAGAGGCATCAATGCACAAGAGTTAAAAATAAGTTGCATTAAAATATTGCCTCTGGATTCGCTGAAATTGGCGTTTGAATTGGTTGACCTCACAAGTCACTTCCGTTTTGTGTCCCGTGCGAATCACTTGAATTTTTCTATTATTTTTAAAATGAAAAATTTCCCAAAATCACTCTTTGCACCAATGAAAGAGCTAATCAAATGCTATATGTTAAGCCCTTCATCAGAAAAAAAAACCGTTTCCTTTTTACCGTTTTTTTACTTTGAATGTGTACGAATGTCCCGTGCGCGAGTATGGAAATGCCCATATGGCCTTTATGACGATTTCATTGCATAACTTATTCGAAGCATCTGTTTTTGTATCGAAATTCTCTTATCTTAACAGTTGAAATTTAGTTAAATGTGTTTTATTTTTTTCAGAGCTATTAATCTTTTTTTTTGCATACTTATTTAAAGGGTCTTAATGGCATTTTGATCATGATGTGGCCTCTAAATTCAATCTGCAATTAAATTATATTAGTTAATTTACAACGCTTAATTTTGACTTGTAATACAATAACACCATTTGATCATTGATTTTTCCCTTAATGGATTCTACATTGTTATGTTATGTTATGTTAAATAAGGCCTTTCTGCACTGCGACCAATATTAGATCTTTTGTGCCGGCCTGTAAGATAATGGAGAGCCCTAAAAATTTAAAGGTTAAGGCTTTTTATGAAATGAAGCACTTTGTTGGGCTTGTTTCCCCATATCTTGTAGGGTGGAGTTGTCTCACCTCCCAGTATTTGTAGCCTACGCCTGCAGAGTGCTGGGCATTCACATAGAACATGTTCTGATGTTTCCTGCTCCAGTGCACAGAATCTGCAGGTGTCAGTTTCAGAAAGATTCAATTTCTTGAGGTGGTATCTCAGGCTACAGTGTCCTGTAAGATAACCTGTGAGGATACGAAGGTCGCTCTTTCATTCTTTTGGATTGGTTCCTGGCCGGGATAAGAAATCATTTTGCTTGACGCTGGCCATCGCTGTCTATCCAGTACATGCTAAGCTTTTTTTCCTCCCAATTCCTTATGACTTCCATGGTGTGTCCTCTTGCAAGGCCACAGAAGGGTTCAGGACCTATTAGGGGTTTTATTGCCCCCTTTTTTGCGAGACAGTCCGCAATTTCATTGCCTTCGTGACCTTCGTGCCGAGGGATCCAGCCCACTGTTAAAGTGTTCCTCTCCCCCAGGCAGTCTAGTTTACGTAGGCAATTATCCACAAGTTTGGATGTTATCTTAAAGGATTCTAGGGCTCTTAGAGCCGCTTGACTATCCGATAAGATGAAGATAGTTGCCCCTTGCATTCTGCGTCGAATGCATTCTATGGCGCAGACTTCTATTGCATGAATCTCTGCTTGGAATATGGATGGGGTTTTCCCCATGGCTATTGACATGCGGAACCGTGGTCCATACACGCCAGCCCCTGTGTCGCCATTTTCCAATTTTGAGCCATCCGTATACCACACTTGTGCTCCAGATGGTATGCAAAGATTCGGATTATTCCAGGAGCTTCTGTCATAAATTGAAACAGTAAAGTTCCTTTTGAATACCATAGTTGGTAGTTGTACGTCTGATAGATGTACAATAGGGCTTGTGAAGAAGGTTTCAAGAACCTTTAGATGCCCTATTAGATCGCCGCTTTTAAGGTTGGCGACACCCTGAAGCCTTAGGGCCCCTAGACAGGCTTCCTTTTCAATTAGAATCGGAAGGGGTGAGATTCCTGTAATGATGCCAAGGGCATCAGTTGGACATGTGCTCATTGCACCAGTCATGCCCACACACACAAGGCGTTGAAGCTTACTTAATTCAGCTGCCGCCTTTCGTTGTTTAGCCTTGGTCCACCAAGCAAGAGATGCATAGGTAAGGATGGGTTTCACAATAGTGGTAAATGACCAGAAGATCATTTTGGGGCTTAGGCCCCATGTGTTACCAAAAAGTCTGTTACAGGCAAAGAATGCCCTTGTAGCCTTATTTATGGTTTTTGTGAGGTGTGAGTTCCAAGTGAGTTTTGCATCTAGGGTTACCCCTTCTACATTCTACATTACAATAATTCGATATTTCTATATCCCTTTTCGATCACTTATTTAACATCTTAATTGATTTTGCATCTTAGATTTGCTCTCTAGGGAAATTAGTTTATTTTTAGTTTTAGGTGGTAATTAAAAAGATAGTTAATAATATGTGTTATCGATTTGTCACCTACTTAAGTTCAACCATTTTAATCAGTCATTTCACATCGTAAACTAGTTTAGACTCACAACACTGTAAACCTCAATGCACTTACTTAGCAATTTCTTTTACATTTTTGTTTTATATTTATATATGCATTAGGATGGCCTTTTTAAAAAAATTTTTTGATATCAATGAGCGCCGGGCTGAAAAATATTCGTTTTCACCCCAGAATACACCTGCAAAATTTGAGCCCGATCGGAGTTCATTTGATGGACCCGAAAACGGGTCAAAGGTCACCCCAAGCCATTTGTATGAAAAAAATCAGTTGTTGTATGGAAAACTTTTTTGTTTCTTAAGATATCTCTACGAAACTTATTATATGTCAATATTTTATCAGTTCACACAATTGGGTAAAGTTTTATCAAAATTGGACTACCATATCCTATAGCTTTCATAGGAACAATCGGATGAAAGTAACCTTTAGTATGAACAACTTTTTTGTTTCTAAAGATATCTAAACCAAACTCACAGATTGTATGCTTCGGACTGTCTCCTACATACTGACCAAATTTGGTCAAAGTCGGATGACCATATCCTATAGCTTCCATAGGAACAATCGGTTGCTTTCTGAACACTATTTGATTAAGAGACTAACAGGTACGTTTCTTGTTTGGATGTTAACAATCAAGTTCAGGGATAAACATCGCCCAAGCTGTACATAATACCCTAGTAGAGTGGGACATTGCAGAAAAAGTAGTAGCCTCGAGCTTTGATACAACTGCCTCCAACACTGGTCTCCAACGAGGTGCCTGCAGTATATTGGATGATCTTCTCGGTCGAAATCTGATCTATCTCGGATGCCGTCATCACATTTATGAGATCGTACTCAAGGCTGTCTTTGAAAAAAAGTTTGGAAAAAGCAGTGGACCAGAAACTTTAATTTTCAACAGATTTGCGGATATATGGCCAAAACTAAATCAAATTGAGTTTCAATACGGCTTAGAAGATGAAAGTGTTGCAGCAAAGATTTCTCAAAATGATTGCGAAGAAATCAAAGAGTTTTGTCGAGCAAAGCTTAGGCTTCCACAGATTCGTAGCGACTACAAAGAGCTTTTAGAGCTGACAATGGCATTTTTGGGCGAAAATGTTGGTGCTTTCGGACTTGTGGGGCGACGTCTAATGCAAGATTTATGGCAAAGGCAATTTACAGCTTAAAAATCTTCCTTTTTCGTAAGCATTTTAAAATGACTCCGAGAGAGCTGGGAAATATTCGAGACGTATCGATATTTGTAGTTAAGCTCTACATAAAGGCTTGGTTTGAATGTACCAATGCTATTGCATGTCCCAATCAGGACTTAAGTTTTTTGAAAGCATCTATAGAATTTTCTAACATCGATACAATCGTCTCGGAAACAATCGCTAATAAAATGAAAAATCACTTGTGGTACTTAACACCTGATGTAGTGAGCTTAGCATTTTTTGACCCGAAAGTATCGATAGAAGAGAAAAGAAATATGGTCAAAAGACTTAAAGCAAGGGAACCTGCTGTGCAATTTAATAATTACACACAAATTTCGGACGTCAAAAATATTATAAATTGCAGCTTATCTGATTTTGTGTCATACAAAACCAAGAATATTTTGTCCAGTTTCGAGCTGCAAGCTGATTTCTTTGAGGTTGATCCTTCCAAATGGCATGATAATGAGAATTATCAAGGTGCTTCTAGGTTCTTCAAGAACCTTTGCGTAGTAAACGATGTTGCTGAGCGTGGAGTCAAGTTTATGAAAGACTATAACAGAATTTTAACTCGGGATGAAGAAGAGGCACAATTTATTTTGCAAGTCGTTGATGTTTATAAAAAAAATATCCGAGCCATACAAAATCAGAATTGAATTAAATTCTAAAATAAAAACCTCTGTGCATTTAATATCCTTATCTAATAAGAAAAATAAAACTGTTCTTTGAAAATATATTTAATATAAAAAAATTTGTGTTTTTTTAAGTTTGGGTGAAAAATCTCTTAAGAAATCTCATACCAAGCTCATTTTCCAACCGATCGCTCCAATGGAAGCTATAGGATTTAGTAATTGGATTTTGAATAAATTTGGTCGAAAAATATTAAACATAATAATACATGTTACTAGCGAGTTTGGTTGAGATACAAAAATGTGTGTCACAGAACTCGATTTGCGACGGATTGTTCCTATGGAAGCTATAAAATATGGTCATCCGACTCACCAAATTTGGTCAGTATGTAGGAGACAGTCCGAAGCATACAATCTGTGAGTTTGGTTTAGATATCTTTAGAAACAAAAAAGTTGTTCATACTAAAGGTTACTTTCATCCGATTGTTCCTATGAAAGCTATAGGATATGGTAGTCCGATTTTGATAAAACTTTACCCAATTGTGTGAACTGATAAAATATTGACATATAATAAGTTTCGTAGAGATATCTTAAGAAACAAAAAAGTTTTCCATACAACAACTGATTTTTTTCATACAAATGGCTTGGGGTGACCTTTGACCCGTTTTCGGGTCCATCAAATGAACTCCGATCGGGCTCAAATTTTGCAGGTGTATTCTAGGGGTGAAAACGAATATTTTCAGCCCGGCGCTCATTGATATCGCCAACTTGAAAAAACTCCATACAAGCCGTGGCCAGGCTAATATGCATATATATAAATATTTTTTTCTTGAAGTGCAACGGGCAAAGCGTGCGCTCGGCTCATGCAAATTAATCATATTGATTAACCAATTAATTGCCGAAACATGTTTCGCTTTGCGCACAGATTTTCAATCAGAAATTAAAGCGAAATAAATGAAATCCGAATCGGGCTGCTCCAAGCCTCAAACTGGAAATGATTTATGTGCTTGAGTGTTTGTGTGTTGGCTGTGGGGCAGCAACTCCAACTGTGTGGCATGACTAGGGAACGAATAGGGAAAGATGGGGGAAGGAGGAGGAGGTAGGTAGGTAGGTAGGTGGGGTAAATGTTGTGGCTGTCAATATCACACGCTTCGGAGAGACCGAAATCGACTCTCTGATTATCGACCAACGATAATGAACTTGGAAGTTGTTCGATTGCTGCTTTTGGCGCGTTTTTGTGCAATGAAATGTAAAATGTGGCTCAAATTGACATTTAATTGGCTTAGAAGAGCTAACTGAAGAATAAGTCAAGGGGAGAGGTAAAAGGGTTTTAGAAACTCCAGTAAGCTGATACAATTTGCTTAATGATGATATATTTTATGGCTAGTCATTAGCCCAGTCGGTTAGGGCTTAAACCTTTGTGAGTAGGGTCAAGGTGACTGGACAACTTTTTGTTGGCCCAAAAGGTTTTCATAACAGTCAGAATAAAATAAGTGAGAGAGAGAGAGAGAAGAGCATTACAAATAACAACAATCAATCAGTTGCGACTGAAATAACTTTGTTATTCTTGCAGAGTTTGATATGTTTCTTTCATTTATTTTCGTAGACTCCCAGTATATAATATTCATGAACAAGTATCCTTCGAGCAACCCTCTTTGCAGGCGGCAAACTTCAACAGCTTTTGGTGCATAATCCTGTTTGGCTTTTTGCACAAAAAAATTTCAATTATAATTAAGGTCCGCTTAGATGATGGCAATGACAACTGCGGTCAGTAGGATCAAGAAAAGAGAGTATGTGAATCGAATCGTGTCTCTCTAACTTATTAAAGCACAATAATTATAATGATGTAGAAACATAATGCCAATTAACTTGGGAAATTAAAGTTCAACCCACAAAAAAAAAAAAAACAAAAAACTGACAGACAATCAACGGACAGATTATATAATTATATTATATATAACACAGCTGATTTGCTTGCTCCGCACATCATCAATTTATGTATAGCTCTCATTTCTACGAACCTCTGTCGCTGTCTCTGTCTCTCCCAATCCCTATCTCTTATGCTCATTGTGTTTTTGGCCTGTCTGCCCTCATCATTCGCATTGTTATGCGCCAATGCCCAAATCTCTGGTCGGCTGACTGGACGCCGCTTCGCTCTCAGACCCTAATCGCATTTCAATCATCAATGAGCGTGGCAGGCAAAAGACACACAAACAGATAGAGAAAGACAGAGAGAGAGCGAGTGAGAAAGAGCGAGAGAAAAGGGCCTCGGGGAAATCCTGAAGCGAACGTCACTTGCAGAGCTCAGTCACAATATGGCAGCACTCGGATTACCTATTCACCAAAAGATTCGTATCGCATTTGTTATTCACATTCAGTTCATTTTGTATGCAACAAGAAATATTCTTTGCCTTAAAAAAATACAAGATGAGCAGGAAAATTTATCCCGACATTTTCTTTAATGATTACATGCAGTTTTCCGTCGTTTTCCTTTTTTTCTTTCCAAGTTCTATTAGACAAGTCAAAGGCGGGCAATGACAATACTGTGTCCATCTCTCAGACTCTCGCTCTCTCTCTCTATATCTCTATCTCTGTTTGCCAAGGACATAATGAACAGCACTTCCGGTACTTCCGCGCAACAACAACAAGAACAAGAAAATATATCGAAATGTACGAAATCGAGTATGAGAACGAGTACTCGTATTGTGCAAATGACTCCTTTGAAGTCAAATTGTTGATGAGACAGCATTTGTTGTGCAAGCAGCCAGCAAAAAGGATGTACACATCAGAGGGTGAATAGACTCATCCACTCGCACACTCGCTGTGAATAAAATGCCCAAATGAATAGTATGTCCACTGGAATCTTTGTGACTTGTCATTGGACAGGCCCAAAATGCGAAGGGTTCCTTTCTGGCCTTTTCTTCTGTCTTGCAGCCAACTCAAATCTTGCAATAGAAATCTAAGCTGGATTTAAATACAAAGATTAAATTCTTAAACACCTAAAATTTGTGACAAAAGTATTTATAATATTTTACAGATTTAATGTGTAATTGTTACACAAAAATGACTTAAGTTTCTAAAAATAAATCAGTTTTGTACAAAAAAAAATTTTAAAATACTACAAATATAACAAATTTTAGATATATAAGAAATTAATCCTTGTTTTTAAATCCATATAGTGATTTGACATTGTTAAATGTATTTCCATAAAATGTATTATTTATTAAACTGATAGAAATTCAATATATGCAACTAAATTGAAGAATCAGTAATAATAATAAAATGTTGCCTCTTACTTATTATAAATCCCATTTTTTACACCGTCTGACAGTGAATGCAATATGAAACAAAGAAGAAGGAGAAGAAAAAATGAAATATCCCATCAACAGCAGCTAAGCGAAAACTAATTATCACACCGTTCAACTCTTGGCTATCAATTTCAATAATTAGAAAATTTTCCAGCTTGAAATTTTAGCCTTGGCAGCAGCAAAGGCAAAAGCAACAACTGTTATAATGATGGAAATGCTTAATAGTTGCCATTAAGAAAAACGCGTACAAAAAGACACAAGAAAGTAAAATATAAAATACAATAACAACAACAACAAAAATTACTAATCCTCAAGCTATTAAATTCTTATTTCGTAGAATGAAATTTCAAACTAAAAGCATTTGCGCCTTGAAGCTATAAAAAAAAGTAAGATTTCTCGAGGAGTCTTTTGACAGGGGCTCTGAGGCGGGGAGAGGAAAGGGGTTAATGTATATAGAAAAGCCGTTAGTTGGGAGAAGACGACAACGACAACAACGTTGTCTGCGTTGGCAACCAATTAGCAGCTTATTAGAATGCACACCATAAAGTAATCCTTTGCAACAACAATTTGTAGACTTAAAATATTAAATTGCTAAAACTTAAAAACAGATTTCTCAGCACAAAAAAAATAACAAAAAAAAAGAAGTGAAGCAGAGCATAAAAAGCGTCGAAACTTGCTCGACAGGCAAACACAGCCAGTTAGCCAGTTCAGCCGGGTGGCCGCAAAGGAACTTGGCCAACGAGAAGTGGGAGAGGGAGAGAGGATGACGGTGAAAGGAGTCGCAATTGCAGACGAGACGAGAGCTTGGTGAGTAAGTGGCCAAGGCACGAACCTGTGGCCATGTTTGGCATTAGGTTTGGGGCCTTTGCTCTTGGACTGGAACTGAAACTGAACTTAAAACTGGCATTGGCATTGGTAGTGAGACTGCGATTGCGACTTGAACAGAGACTGAGAACTGAACACTGAGAACACTGAGAACATTGAGAAGCCTGCAACCAATCTCATCGCTTCAAGCGTAAAAAGTTAAACTCAAAAATTCTCTTGAGTTGCTTTCTTGGAAATTGGCCCTGGACATAAAGCCCAAAGAGGATGCAGCACAGCCAATTGGAGCTTGGGTAAGAAGTACTCCTTCGTCTGTCTGACTTCCACGTCTAATATCCACGCCCGACTTGCTAAAACAAATTATAAGCCAAAAGACATTGCTATGATGATTATAATGCCGTCTACCCGATGCGACCAAAAGCTCTTGGGAGAACGAGAGACAACAAACAATCTTGTGTGAGATGTGAGCCAGATGTTGTCTTCAGGCTGAACTGCCTAAACAGACAGAATCAACTTGGTAGTAAAATAAGGTAAAACAAAGTCACATACCAGGAAAACTCGTCGAGAATGTTAAATGATAACATTAACATAAGCATTAACAGGCAGCGCATTTACATTTCTTGCATTGACCTTACTGTTAACATTTACATAAAGTTAAGGAAGTTGGTATAGAAATTCAAAGTAAAGCTGTCAGCTAAGAAATAGACTTTGGGACCAACAGACCAGCTCAGAAAAATAATGTAAATTAAAAAATATTTATATAAAATAAAACTTATTTCAAATAATACTTTTTTCACAGCAAAATTAAATAAAAAGTCTGTAAATCTAGATAATTAAATACTAATAATAATCCGTTGGCTTTTCAACTCTTACATACGACTGGATTTGGCCACATTTCAATTTGTTGCCTTGAAAGATCACAAACAAATGGGAATTAAGGTCCTATTGATGACACTATCTATGCCTAATTTGTATGTTTCTAATGCATTGAAGCATTTTCGACAATGCGACTTAATTACACTGCATTCACATACGCAACACACACACATACACACAGTTGGACATAATAATGAAAGGGATCAAAACACACACATAACTCTGCCAACTCTGACTCTGACTATATGAATGACAGTTGTTGTTGTTGTTGCTGTTGATATTTGAAAGGGGAAATATTGCCGAAAAACGGAAGGATAAACCAATTAAACTGAGTCCGAAGCCAGCTCAGTTCAAAAATGCCAAGCGACCAGGGGCTGACAGTCTGTCTGGCAATTCAAACAACAGAATTCAACTAACCAACAATGAAAACCTCAAAAATCTAATGCCAGAAGTAGAGAATGTAGTGCCATGACTACTAATGCCTCAACTAATGCCAATGCACAGATAGATGGAGATAGAGAATGAAAGAAAGAAAGAAAGACAGATAAAGAGGGATAGAGAGTTTGACAGTCACTCAGTTTGGGTCCTGGGTCCTGTGCTCTGTGCCCTGAATCGTGTCCTGGGAGCTGGCATGACTGCATATTTCGACATTTATGTGGTCGTCGATGGGTGTCGTTTGTGTCGTTGATTTCTTGCTTAAGCGTTGCGCGATTCAATTTCAAATCCTGAACACATTTCCACAGTCCACAGGGCTCGCACAGGACTTGCACAGGACTCGCACAGGACTCGACAGGCAGCTAACAATGTTATCTCGTAATTTTACACGTCGATGATTTCAGGCGAATGAGTTTGATTCGATTGTCTCAAGTTTTTTGCAATTGTAGCACCATCTAAAAAGGATGCGCCGCACACAACAACAACGATAACAACTACAACAACGACAACAATTACAACAACTGGTGACACAACTGTGGTGCACGCTGGTGACGACGCCTTTGACATGCTTTTGACAGCCAAACACCGCCCGCTGTGCGCTCTGGAAAAAAAAGAAGGGAAGTCGTCGATTCAGTCAGACAGAGAGTCAGAGCCGGGACAGCTGCCATGACAGGCAACAAGAAGCAACCCCATTTCATGTTGTCCCGTTACCCGATGGTACCAGCACTGCCCCCTCACTCTCTCTCTCTCTCTATCCATCTCTCTATCTTTCTCTATTCAGCACTCTCTCTACGACTCGACTCGTGTGCTGCTGCAATAAATTGTTCAAATGCAACAGCCCAAAAATGCTATGAGAACATTAGAAAAGGGTTTGTCAGCACCCAAAATCCCCAAACATGCTTCCTTACCTCATTCCCCTCCTCCCGCTGTTTTTTCCCACCAAAAAAAGGAAGAAAGATACGGTAGACACAAGCACGGCATTTGAATGACATGCAAAGTTGTCGCCCCGTTGGAAACTTTCGTTGAAAATAATTTCAAATTTTGCTCCTTTTTTTCTGGCTATGCCAAGAGTTTAATACGACGGTTTTGTCAGAGATGCCACAATTAACAGCTAAAAAAAAAGCTAAATAATAGGTAGTGTTATTTATAAAATTATTACATATTAACATTTTTTACTTCTTCTTTTTAATTAAACCAAAACACTTAAATATATTTTTTAGTTAATTGTGTTAAATAAGGCACCTTTTAGCATACCAATTTATTTATTTTGAGTACCAAAACTCGGTCTGAAAATAATCAGGATCCTTTTTTTTATTAGATTTAAATCTGTCATTTATCTCTTTCATGCAGCGATGGGCACGAAATCTGAATTCGGGAGCAGTCGCTAGCTCCCGGAGCCCATGCGTGCCCACCGCTGCTTTCATGTATGACTTCCTCTTTTTTTTTGTGCACTTCAACTGAAGTTCTAAATGTGGCAGGTTGGCGAGTCATGTCCAGCATTATTTCAGTTAATATTAAGCTTCATATTTATTGTTTCATTTGCTTTTCAAGCGAATCAAAAATATGTCATCTCTAATTTTTGCTTCCAATGCAATGCGCGTCCTTTCATTGTCGTGGTAATCAAATAAAAATCAATGGCTTGTGAAATTCAAATTGTGACTACGAGTGCCACTCGCAACAGTTAACGGTGGGTTGAGAGAAAGAGAGACAGATACTTTGTCCAAGGTCCAACCCAACCCCTTTCTAGGTACAAATCCCCTTTCACCTCTCTCCATCTCCCATTCACTTCATTTGGTGGAAAACTCATTTCTTCAAGTGCCTCGCGCGTCTGTATCACGTGCCCAATTCTCATTTGCCGTTAGCATTCGAAATCGTTGAAGTTAATGATCTGATGCAGTCTAGAGCACACGAACTCCGTACTATCCTATCCTATCTTTAAGCCCTTAGACCAGGCAACTAAATCAACTGTCATTAGGGCCAAGTTGACTGCGCCCAGCTGCCAAAGAGACGTCTCCAGACCAGACCAGACCGAAAATGGAATGAGTGTCTCTGAATAACTTGAAGTTTTACTCAAGTCTCTGCATAAATTAATTTTTAAATAGCAAAAGGAAGTTCAAGTTTCATACTACACTTATTTGGTGTGATGCTAGTTAATTATGGCGTTTACTTTTCGGGCTGGTGTTGTTTATCTTAAAATGATCTGAAATGTTGTAAGAATTTAAAATGGGACTGGAGAAAAGTGGAGGATAGATGAAAGGGTAAAATGAGCTTAAAGATAAAAAGAAAAGATTGTAAAGCAAAACTTTCATTTATATTTATCTTTATTTTAACATATTTGCGCTTAAACCGGTTGCGAATTATAAGTGAAAACTATGAGAAAAATGCTTTGATAGAAGCTTTTGTTCAATTTGTTTTTGTTATCATCACATCTTTCTTAACTCAAATAGATTTTGTTAGACTTCCTCCTTCCCACCGATCACAATGAACTCTAGATATTGTTATATCCTCCCAACTCCCGTTTCTTTCTGCTTCCATTTGTGAGAGTTTTCATCAATCTGTGTTTTCCTGCGGGCTTAGCCCATTTCCTTAGAAACAAACAAGAAATTAACTTCATATGTTTGAGGCAGCGATGCGCAAAGCTAAGCCACAAACAACGCTAAGGAATCGGCAACTCATTCCTTTTCTTTCTCTCCTCCTCCCCTCATGAGGCACATTTCCCCCAGGGAAAACAGTTACCACCTCCATTTGAAGCTGTTCAAATTTCTTAAACAATTTTTTATTAAATGACAAATACTTTTTGGCCAGGGTGACACGCTGCAGGCAAATGTTGACATTTGCTGGGGGGTGTCGAATATTAGCTGACACCCCATCCAAAAAACACCCCTCATCCCCTCGCGATAAAAGCCAACTAAGCCGTGTGTAATAATTATGCTAACGACTGTCAATTGGGAGGGCTGCAAATTGAATAGAGATCGACTCAATGGCAATGATACCGTGTACACACCGCAAGATAAATCCGAGACATTGCGAAGACAACTTCTTGGAAGGGTTGTTCCTTCCATTTCCATTTACGGCATTGTCTCAAGATAGTTGGGCACATTTTGGACCCTTGGCACTCAAATCACAGCCCTTTTATTTGGAAATTAAACTCGCTTTGGCTTTTCACAGTCAATTGAGTTGACGCGAAACCCTTACCCTTAACCCCTTACCATCAAATTATTTCTTTTTTTGGCTAGAGAGACAACTGTTATTTGCTTGTTGTCGGCTTTTCACACACACGGCTTGTGGCGAGTACCCGTTCCACTGGAACGAATCGCATTCAACCATTATTCGCAGGCACTTTGACTCCTTTCCTTCCAACTCTTCCTTCTGACATCTTTAACTTCTGCTTTGACAGAGTCCGATTCAGATTCCGATTTTGCTTTCCGTGCGCACTTCAAGTGTTTTGTTGTTGCTCTTGACGCATCGCTGTCTGCTCCTTTTGAAGCATCTAGCTCTTCTGCTTCTGTTGCTGCCTCTCTCTGTGGCACCGCCCTCAACTTGCCTCATTTTGCCGTCTTGTCAGCGACTTTGCATTAAGATTATGTAAATTTTTGGCACTCAACATACAGCATGAAAACAGAAACTGGGAGCGAAAAAAAAATCCACTTGAAAATGCGCGTGTTTCTGGCAGTTTTCAAGCCAAAAAAAAAGAACCCATCGAAAAGGAAGAGGTGAAATTCTTTTTCATTCGTTTTTTAACTTAAAGTTGCTCAGCAAGGAAATTGCTTTAAATTGTGTGCGATGTAAATCATAAAATCATTTTCCTATTTTAATTAAAACTGCCAGCCAAAGGTAAAAGTCAAACCCTTGCGTTACCAACAAAGAAAAAATTGGGGAATTGGGAAATGGAGAAAAGGAAAACCCTGAAACGCTCTCAGCTGTCGCCTTTTAAGTTTTGTGCGTTTTATTTGCTGCCATTTTCATTTTCACTTTCCCTCTGTCGACTCGCTTACATTTATCAGTGCGGCACAGTTACGCCCCCTCCCCCACCGCCGCCCTAAAAAACGGCCTTTGTCAACACTGTGGCAGACGCATGTGGTACACACACACACGAGCACTCAAACTCTTATAGACTGAAAGCTAAGACTGTAAAAACTTTTATACCTAGGCTGTAACTGTAAGTAAAATGTTTGGTCATAGTTTTCTTGTTGCCTTTTCTATCGTATCCCTATCCCTATCCCCATCCTTTCTTGCCTCATATGGTGGCAGGAACAAGGTCCTGTCCTATCCTGTCCTGTCCTGGACCCTGTCCGAGCATAAGGAAATTTATTAGCTGCCCGCACGGCCCATGACATGAGTGTAAGTAACTTTGACTGGATAGCCCAGACTATAGACATATGGCAACAAGGAAAGAGAAAGAGTGAGTGAGAGAGAGAGATAGAGAAAGGGGAAGGAACAAAGAAACTACTTCGTTTCGTGTGTGTTTAGTCCGAAATAGTTGCAACATTTGCAGCAATTATATTTATAAAGTGTGTGGCAAACTCTGAGGGCAATCAAAAATTAGCCACTGCCCGGGCAAAAAGTTTAGGTGGGCACAAAACTAAAAGCAAGCACTGTTGTGAGGCGTAGACAACTTTACTGAGACGACTGTCCCATTGGAACTAAATTGAGGGTGCATATAAGATCATTCTTAAAGTATTCAGACCTTTAAGGAATTTTATAAAATAAAGTATTTATTTCTACAAACAAGAGATGAAAGACTGAAGTAAAACTTTAAAATTGGGGAATTAATAAATAAATAAAAATAAAATAAATATAAATATAAGAAAAGTGAAACAGAGGCATATAATAGTTGCTTTTGGGTAAATAAGTCATAAATAAATAAATAAAATATTCAATAAAACATAAATAAATATAAAGAAAGTCTAAGAAATCAGCGCATATGTCAGATTCTTATCGGTGACATAAAAATATATTTGTATTTCTTTTTATAAAAAGTAACAAATATATAAAACAAGTTAATCTAATCTTTTGATGAGTTCAGTATTTATAGACGGCAGATAAATGGGTTTCAAATAATATTCCCAGTGTTTTTTTACCAACTTCTTTGGCAGATTATTACAAATGGTTGTAAAGTAAATCCCAAGGCTTACTTGTTCTTATAGATGTCACTATATATTGTCAAGCCAATCTGTTCCATGGTTCCAACAGCTAATACAACTGGCTACAAAGTTAAGCTCATGGTCTAAAGGAGTTTCGGTCTTTCCAGTTGGATCTGTCTGCTGCACGTGCTGTTGATGTTGTTGTTGCTGTTGTTGTTGCTGTTGTTGTTGTTGTTGCTGGTGCTGACAAAGTTGTTGCAACTGACAGAATGACAGGCCAGTCAAAACTACCCACAAAACTGAGAACGGTAGCAGCTCTCCATTTACAGCTCCAGTCTCTCCCAGAGTCCCAGACCAATGCTACTTAACACTTTTAAGGAGCAAAAAAAATGCAGGCAGAAATATAAAAAAAAAAATAAAGGAACAAAAGCGAGAAAGAAACCGCAGACATGTTATGCCATGGGAAAGGCAAGCTGAAAGAAAATGAAATTTGGTATAAAGGCCGAGCCGAACCAAGGGCAACAAAACAGGAGAATAGAAGGAGCCGAACAAGAGTTAAGAGGGAGCTGGAGGGGGAGAGCTGATAGCTCAGCTGTTTGTGCCACAACTGTTTGTTGTTGTACCCAAATGGCATTTAGCATTTGACTTAAACGCGGCTGCGGCTGTGGCAAGTTTGTCTGCATGGGGCAGCAACGACAACCTGCTGAGGCAAACAACAGCAACAATAACAACAACAAAGTTCCAGTCAACATATGCTTACAGTGTGTATATGTGTGTGTGTGTGTGTGTGTGTTGTGATTTCATGTTAAGAACGTCTGATACCCTTTACAGCGTACTCTATTTGCTGCAACTTGCCTCTGTCTCACTTCTTATTTCTCTTCCACTTTTTTTGATACCCATTACTAAATTTAGAGCTTAAGGGTATATTGTAATCGTCGGAAAGTATGTGACGGGGAAAAGAAGGCGACTAATTTCATCTCGTTAAATATACATATATCATATTTGTCAAAATAATACACACATTTTATAGCTGAACATTCCGTTAACAATCATCACATCAATATCGAATAAATATAGCGAATAAATATACGAATAAATTTTCCGTTTCTAAGCAAGCGAAATTTTAATACCGTTGGAGTTGGAAATACAAAAATAAGACTTAAGTTATATTACTACTTTTATATATTTCAAATTGATCAAGGAGTATCCCATAGTCGAGCAACGGGATTGTTGCATTCTTACTTGTTTTTTTTTTCTTTCTAGTCTTTGTTTGCCTTGCCAGCCTTGCCACAACCTGCCAGGCAACTATTAAGTCACATGTTTGTCTCTTCAGTCTCGACTTTTGAGTTATGACTTTGGTTGGGGCCGAAGCATCCTTAGAGCGAAGGCTCCAGTGGAAACCCAGTTTAACCTGAATTTCCACATTAGAGTTGAAGTCGCAGACGGAGTTGGAGTCGGAGTTGGAGTCGAAGTCGGAGTTGTCTCGTTTCTCACTTGACTTCGTTTCTTCGTTTCTTTTCGTTTCTTGGTTTTGTTCTTTTGGCCTTTATTTGCCTTTGTTTTTATAGCCTTTTTCTGGCAGGTAAGCATGCGGCATAACAGCAGTTGCTACACTGAAAAAATAGTTCGGGATTCGGGGATAAAATCAAAACACCAATCCCAAAAGTGTCAAAAGCTTAAATCGAGTGCGAAATACTTGATGCAAGTACGATTTTTTCATTTACTAAATATTTATTTAAATATATCTCAATTTATTTATATTATCTTTTATATCTACAACAACTGTTTCACTGAAATTTAATATTTTAGGCTCCTTTTTACTGCTGGGGCTTGCCACTTTTTCTGCAAATTGAGTTAATTTAATGTACACATTTCAGTATTTTAATTTTGAAATATTTTGAATGCATGCATAAAAATCAAATGCTTTAATCAAGAATTAAATTATTATTTTTTTGTAATAATTTGTTCTATTTGTTATTTATTTTCAATTAAATATTTTTATAATGTATTTATTATGCCGCATTAAAAATTCTTCATTTTTATGACTATTATTTTCTGTGCACAATTCGGACGTGCCACATCATCTGCAAATGTGTGTGTGTGTGTGTGTGTGTGGGCAGATTCAGAGTCACTGAGTCACCTACCGCCTGCTGTTTGGCTTCATTATGCGCCTGTTGCCACTTTGCCACATGCCCCCGTTGCCCCTGTTGCCCCTTTTGCCTCTTACCTGTAAAGTTCTTTGTTCGTTTTCCTTTTCATCCGTCTAGGGCGCTTCTTTGCTTTATTACTTTTGGCCTGCGGGCAGTTGCAACAAAAGCATTTCTTATTTAACTCCGTTTTCATTGGGCTGGGCTTTTGGCCTACGTGCCACACGGCTGTGTGGCAGCAACACGCACTGTGACACAATATGACAGCGGAGAAAAGTTTTAAGTTTTATTTGATGCAGCATGCAGCATGCGGCAGCAACATCATCATCATCATCTTTACCAGCAACATGATCAGCATCATCATCATTGTCGTTAGCTTTCATTAGTCAAGGTTCCAAGAGTCTAGACTCGGCAACTTTTGTAGCCAGTTTTATCTATTAGACATAATTTACACGATTTAACTAACTTTATCTGTCCTAGCACGCACACACACACACACACCCATATAACTTAACTTTGCTTTCTCTCACTTTTTCTCTCTTTCTCTTTCTTTCAGGTAAGTCGACAACAGCTCCAAGGCGGCAGGTCTTAACTTCAATTAGTCGTAAGTGCTGGGGCCAAAACGTAAAGCAGCAGTTGCCACTCCCCCCTTTCTACACCCCTCTATCCTCTCTCCGTTCTCCATTCCCTCATCTCTCTTCTTTTTACTTATCTGTTGTCTCCTTAGGCCACAACTTCGCACGCTTTTCGCGTATATTTTATATGCTTTATCCTTGTGGATTGCCAGCGACGCTGCTTACATCCTGCAAACTTAAGACTGTGTGTGTGCGTAAGTGTGTGTGTGTGCATAAATATATGTAAGTGTGTGCTCAACATTCAACGCGGCAAACTTCGCAGTCTCTGGCGACCAAAATTGTTTTCAAAGCTGTTTTCGCTGCATCTCGTTCCTCGTGTTGCCATCCGAAAAGTAGGCAATAATTATGTGCTGGCATTTGGGGGGCGTGTGCAGACACTTGATTCGCGTTGGGCGTGGCAGTGCACACACAAACACCCAACTTGCTGCGAATATTTGCATGTGTGTGTTTTGTAGTGCGAATTAACTGCACTTTCACTTTACAGGAAAATGTGAAAGTTTTAAAAGAATATTGAATTGGATTATAATTTAAATTTGAATTTTAAATTGAAATATAATTTAAAATAAAAATATTGAAGCTTTGTTAAACTAACAGCTTATTAAATTTAATCTTAAAGTGTATACCCTTCATATAAAACCAGCGAGGAATAACTGCTTACATAATATTGAAATTTTAACATTAGATTAGCAAAAAAAATAATTATAAGGACCGGAAATTTAATTGAATTCGATTATACATATTTTGGTTTTTAAATTTTCTCTCAATAAAAATGTGTGTAATTTTGAAGTATTGCTTTAGTATAACACTTGCAAAATTTTGTCGCAATATTTGTCGCAAGAGTTTTGAATTTGCTTAAAATTACACACTTTAGTTACAGCTATTTAATTAAAGTAAAATGACTTTTAGCACATTCGGAGCTAAAATCTAAACTGTGTGTTGTTCCTAATCCTTGGCTTTTATGCCATATTTAACTATGGCTCAAATGTACAATTTGTGTAACATAAATCATCCACAGACCACAGACAACAACAATATCATTGCCCGAATGTCTTTTGCCTTACCGCATATCATAAATGCTGTCACCTTTCACATTTTTTGTATGCCAACTTTACCTTTTTTCAGACTTTTTTGCTGTATAAATAAAATATCAAGAGAACTGACAGAAAATAGTAGAAAACTTTTGCGTATGTCGAGATTTCTGTAAAGCTTTTGCTTTTGTCTGCTCTAAAATTCATTATAAAATATCCATTACTCAGGCTAAGCACACACACACACACATGTGCAGTAAAAAAGCGGAACGCAATAAAAAAGTGCAGGACAAAAAATAAACAGTAGCAAAAAACTTTTGAAATAAACTGTAGCTGAAAAAAGTGAAGCTGCAAACGTTTCCTCGAGTTCCGAATTCTGAGCTCAGAGTCTGCAGCCCAAACACTTGAGAAACTTTGGCCATATTCATACAGAACAGGCTAAAAGGAGGGACTAGAGTCCAAAAACAGATTCATTAGATAAAATAATAAGCACTTGCCGAGACGAAAAGAGACGAGATGAGTCCAGGCGAGTCTAATGGAGTCGTGGCTTGATTTAACGTTGCGTATGAGCGATATTTCTATTTTCTTGTTGCTTTCTCTCTCTTTTCGCTGTTGCAAATGCAGTCAAAGTTTTAGCAATTTTTTTTTTTTGCAACTTTTGTTGTTTTTTTGTGTTTTTTTGCAACACTCGAACAGCAAACTTCAACACTTTGGCTGAAAAGCGAGCGGCAAAATTACAACAAACATAGAAAACAGCTCGGGAAAAACTTTGCTACTTAAAAGCGCAAAACGCAACGCAATGCCCGAGTGGGCCAGAAGGAGGCGGGAGTAGGGGTAAGGCTAGGGGAGGGGGCGTGGCAGTAAAGTAACTGCGAACAAACCAATTAAGTTTATTACTTTTGCGTTTTTCAAGTGCCTCGCTCTGAATACGTGGCACACAACACGATGCTACATTCAATGTGAGTGTGTGTGTGTGTGTGTGTATATGTGTGTGTGTAATGGCCAGGCATTTAGCAAGTTGCGTTTCGCGTTCCCCTGTCCCGCCCGCCTTGTGTGCCGCAAAGTTGTTGCAAAAGTTTGACAAAGTGCTTCAAAAACAACAGCAGTGGGAGTTTGAGTGGGAGAAACAGAGAGAGAGAGCGAGGTTGCCACTCAGCGTTGCATGCAACAGATTTGTCAAAGAAATTAATAAATACCACGTCATGCTGTGCACAGTTCCCGCAACCCGCAGCCCTCAAACCAACACCTAAAACAACCCCTCTTAACAAACAGGTAAAAGTAAAAGTGAGGAGCGAAAAAATAGCGTAGCATACATTTTGGGGCAATTAATTGCAGTCGTCGTTGTGCTTGAATTATGAGTTATGTGTGGGCTATTTAAGCTCAAGTTTTCGCAGAATTAAAGTACTTTATAATTAAGATGCCACTTTCAACTATTTCACTCTTCCTCTCTCTCTCTCTCTCACTCTCTGTCGTTTTGTGGCACATTTGCTGTGGCAATTAAAGCAAATTACAAAAGGCGACATTTATTATTATTATTATTATGATGCCAGTTGCGTTTCATTTGTGTCCAGGCAACAGTTGCGCCACTGACCCTCACTCACTTACCCTCTTTTTCACTCTCCCCCTCTTACTATATTTTCTCTCTCTCTAACCCGCTGCCTTCTGTTCTCTTTCTTTGCTTGTTCGCTGTGCCTTTGTCAAGGTGATTTATCACTTCTAAGCGCCTGGCACTCATTAATTTTTGATTGGGCCAAAAAAGGCAAACGGCAAAAGATGTTCGGACCCCAAATGGCTTCAACTTGATGTTGTTGTTGCTGATGTTGTTGCTGCTTTCATTAAAACTTGCTGCAATGCCAGCGCCTAATGATGTGCAGAGTCAGAGCCTCGGTTTTCATCATAAGCATACCCTTTAATATGCACAAAAGGGGAATATTTATGATTTTAAAAGTTCGAAAAACTCAGAATATCAAACATGGATATATAATTTTTATAAATTGTTAAAGAAACTCTTAATTTAGTACTAGTAAAATTTATATTTAAATAAATATTTCAATGTTAAAAAATATAAAATAAAAATTTTTACAATTTTTCAAACTATGTTTGAATAATGAGATATTTTATTGTTAAATAGTTTTTGTAGTAACCTTACATTTTTTACCATTCTTGCGGTAATTTCTACTATTTTTTTAATCAAATATAACTCTCGCATTTGTCCTGCAAATGATTCATTTAACTTAACGATTGCCTTGACAATTCAGTTGTTATTCAGCTGATAATTTCATTTATTGAACAATAAAGTTATTGATCCGTTGAGTATATTAGCTTAGGTTTAGGGTTGCCACCAGACCATAACTCAAAATTTGTCCATGCTTTGGACTCTAAAACAAGTTTTCATAGTTGACCACAAAATGGTGAACAACAATTAATTATGACCAAAAAGCCGACAAAGCAAATGGCAAAAAAAATTTGTTGTCAGCCGGCGGCGGCGGTGGCGTCGTCTACGGGAGGTGGCAACCCTGGCCAGTTGCCACATGCCACAATGCATTATGCGACGCACCGCAACTTGAACTCTGGGAACACTCTCTGGGAATTGGGGATATATATTCATGGGAATGGGCATATATTCATGGGGATCTACTGAGTGTTATGGCTAGTTTTGGATAGGTTTTTCTTTTTTGGTTTTCCCGTTTGCCGTTGCCATTTCCCGGTTGGCAGTTCCCGGTTCCTGGTTCCCGGTACCGTTAAAACTATGGACGTCGCTTCCGCTGACAGTTATTTTGATTTATGTGAATTTGTTGTGTGTGTGAGTGTATATGTGTGTGTGTGGTAAATGCGTGCTCTGGGTCCATAGGAAAATGGCAATAAATAGCCGGGCGTACGTGGCGCTGCTTTTTGGCCCTGACAATCCGTTAACAAAAGAACTTCTAGTTGGCGGAACCCCCAAAAAGCACTCAAAACCTTACAACAAATTGTCTGCTCTCTGCTCTTTTCTTTCTTCTCTTCTCCCTCTTCCCTCTTTGCTTTTTGCGTTGTGGTGTCAACTTTTAAAAATGTGTTGCCATTGATAAATTTGAGAAATCGCAGGTCGTGGATAGATAAATGGATAAACCCTTAGCACTGATAACTGATAGCAGAAAAGGCAGCAAATGAGTTATGCGAATTTTATCGAATTAAATTTTAAGAATGGAACAAAATAATGATGCCTGCTAATGATATATTGATTGAGGGTTAAAGGGAAAAGTTGACAAAAAGAAAGGGGTTACAAGATACTCCAGGAAATAAGACACAAAATACATTAAATAATTGCAAAATATAAATATAGAACGATATGTATTTTAAACGACAGTCTTAAGCCAATTTCAAATTAAATTTATTTAAATCAAATCAGCTATAAATAAATTTTAAATTAATCTCAATATTTCATTTTAAAAGTACATAAATTCCTTTTCATATCTTCAGATAATCTTTAGTTAATTTTTTATTAAAATACAAGTAGTATTAAGAGCAATTTCAAGCTAGTTTCATAAATCAGTTTTTGAAATTTAAGTCTTGAGCAATAAATTTGTTTTATGCTGAACTCAAACTCAGTTTAATTTCAGCTACAAGTCTAAAGTTTTCACAACTCACTCCCTCTCCCACTCTCGCTCTTACTCCCTCTCTTCTCTCTCTCTTCTTTTTCACATCAGTGTGTCTTCATTCCTTTTGGTGCCTGTTAACTTTACTTTTGGCCACTTAGCAAATTCAACATCGTCCTCTTGTCTAATAACTCTAATGGCAGCAATAAAATATCCATATACATTTAAAATTAGCACTCGATTCGAGAGCTGTCAGTTTGTCGAAGAAGGGAAGGGAAGGATCAAGGGGCAGTCGAAAGTGAGAGTATGAGGTATGAATATCTACTGGGATGTCATTTGCAGTCCACTTCTAACCTAACCCATATTGCTGTGCCAAATGTGACCGCAAACTACATAAACTATAATGGCACACACACACACTCATACACTTACAGACACATACACACATGTGTGTGTGAATGAAATGCAGGAAAAAGGTTTCATTCGCTAGGCAAAAACAAAAAAAGAACAAAAAATGGAAAACGACAAGTTGGCCAAACAACCGCACAAGCGGCGACTGTGGGTGCCACTGTACGGTCAACTACAACAACAACAACAGCAACAACAACAACAACACGACAGTCAAACCCATAAAGACCACTAAGTTTCTAAATGTGTGTGTGCGTGTGTATGTGTGTAAATGTGATTGTATTTGAAATAAACCAAATAGTCGCACATAAATGCGGGTGTCACAAATGCCAGACCGCCAACCCCTCCACACCCCATCCCACCCCTTCCCCTTTCCCCTCTTCGTCTGTTCTCCTAGTCAACGCATGCTGCAGCTTAGAGATGAGCGCGTGATTCGTGCTTAAATTGGATACATTGTAAGCGCTTTTAAAAGATTTTATTAAGTAAAAAAAACCATGAAAAGTTCGAAAAATTAGGAAGATTGAGATTAAAATTGATTTAAATGTATGAAATGAATGAATGTTAAACTAGCACATTAAATAATAAGTTTATACTTGTAGTGCTAGAAATCCAAATAAAGAAATAATAAAAAAAAAAAAAAAACTAAATTAAACTAAAGTATATTGTGTATTTAAAAATTAATTCGTTGAAATAACTCCGCAAAGGTCTTATCATATTTCTATTTATGCATTTGGCATTCATAAAACTTGAACTATGTCAAATGTTCTTCGGTTTGGTGTTTAGAGTCTAGAGTTGTCATCTCTATTGTATTGTCGTGCATCATAAATTGTGCACAGGCTGCTGTTGCTGGTTGGTGTTGCCCTCTAAAAATGTACTCGTAGTTTCCGTTACTCCACCCTTAACCCCATCGCCATCTCTTAACCCTTATGCCCGCCCTCCCTCTTGCCACAATCCGCTGCAAAAGCGGCTAGCAAAACCGGCATAGCTAAACTTCCGGCCGATGCTGACCGGACTCTGGTCTGCGGCTGCGACTGTGACTCCAACTCCGACTCCGAGTCTGACTCCGGTTCCAACTCCGCTTGATGTTGCTGTTGTTGCTGATAAAAAAGTTTGCCTTTGAAAATGTCTATTTGAAAAGTTTTGTCGGGCTGAGCGTTGAAATCAGGGCGCGACCATAGTTTGTTCCCTTCACCTCCTGGTTCCATTCTCCCCGCTTCGTTTCTAAATGAAAGTCATTTATTTTCGGAGGAAATTTCTCATATTTTTTTTTGGTTGGCCACTCTACGGTTCATTGCCGGGCAATGTTTTTAATCAACTTGCCACAAAATAGTTCGCGCTGATGGCAAATGTTCCGCTGAAGTGCCGTCTAAGGACAAGGTCCATTGAAAGGATTCCCTGCTTACCCCCAGGGAGAAGTTTCAAGTGCATTCAGTTGGCTTTGATTAGTCTTCTGTATGGCATATATGGAAGTGCTCCCAGTATGTGATGAAAGCCACTGCGAAGGCGCATAAAAGCCAAAGCAATTGAAATTAACTGCAGCGGATTGAAATTTTAGGCCATCACAAGAGGGAAAATACCAAGGGGATCAAATACCACTAACAGCACTTAAATAGTTTCTAAGCATTCAAGTTTTTTTTAACATATAAATAGTAAAATGCTTAAAACGCATCCAATCTTGTTTAGTTGCTTTACATTTTTGAATAGAAAATATTTTCTTTTTGGAAAAGTTTCTTTCTTTAAGTGATGTAAATCCAAACAGTTAATCAAAATATATAGTCGAGTTTCCGACCATAGGATACCTGTTACTTATTTAAAAGTGTATAAAATATTTTTATTACATACTTTTGGGCGCTTACTTTGCTTATAAACTTAAATTAGCCTTTGCCACCTTTCTAAGTGTCCGATTTTTTTGTGATTTAGTAGGATGAAACATAATACATTTTGATTTGTAAAGTTAAACTTTAAACTTTCATAACATTTCCAAAACTGACTAGATTTTTAAGCAGAATATTATGCGAAAGCATATACCTCTTAATTTACTCTGCATTTAAATTTAATTTATTTCTTTCAAATATTTTTTTGCATAAAAATATCGATTTTTTAATGAAGTACCTTTTAAAATGAATCCAACACAATATATTTATAACCGGAAATGTATTCAATAAACTTCCTAGACACATTCGAACAGCTCAGATTTTTTTCCCTTATGTAATTCAGTAATTTTGAAGGGATTTTAACACGCGTTGAATATGTCTATAATACACGCGATTAGCCTGTAAAAAAACAACAGGAAAGTGTGTAAATCTATTGAATTGCATTGCATTCATTGCAGTGGAGTGCATTTTGATGCAGTTGCAGTTGCTTTTTCCGCCAACATATTTAAAACTTATTCAGGCATTAAATAAATATTTACACGATGTCGAGCGCGATTTGTATGGCAAAGCCGTGCTTAGCCTGGCCAAAACGTGCATAGAACATGGTCGAAATGTAAAAATAAAATGCTGAATGAATGGAAAATGTAAAAATGTAGAGTGGAGCTCAGAATGCTTTATCATTTGTCGCTAGCTGCGCCCAAAAACTATGCAAATAATTCATTTGACAGACAGTCAGGCAAACAAACAAATCAAGGGATGGGATAAGGGGTTAAAAGTGGGGGTGTGGTGAGAGAGCAGAGAGAGGAGAGTAGAAAGAAGGAAAGCAAATGGCAACAGAGACGATAAAGTGTGAAAATATGCAGCAGGCAAATGGCAAAGAAATTAAAACGAGCACGGACAAAAAAATGTTGACTCCCAAGGCATGTGTGTGTGTGTGCGTTTTAAGGGGTGTGTGTTGGGGGTGTTGCATTGGTCTGGATGTTGGCCACATGCACAGACATTGCCTTGGTCCAGGCTAAATATCTGTCTATCTTTTTCTCTTGTTCTCCTTCTCTCAGTCTCTATAAAGGCCAAAAGTCAGTCTCTTTAGTTCCCTCTTCTTCTTATTCTCTTGCTTTTTCTCATGCCTTAGGCAAACTCAAAGTCAATGTGCAGATTTGTTAGACGCCTGCTAAACTGTTTGGTATTTTTGCAATGAATCTGTGCATTTCACACCTTCCTTCAATTTGCCTGCCCCTCAGCATCATCAACTTTCTTCTCTCTCCCTGCTCCACTATCCCTCTCGCTCTCGCATTTTCAGCTTCATTGTTTGGCCATAAATATTGCATGACTTCAAGCGCTCGAAAGTATGCTTTAAAATATTTTTGCGCAAAAGGCATAAAATAAATAACAAATCGACGTGAAATTCGCATTAAAAATGCAACATGTTGTGTCGCATGCGAGCTGGCAGCTCTCCACAGCATGCCACACTCTCTTCTCACTCCTTCTCTCTTTTTCTCTCTCTCTCTCCTTAGTCTCTCTTCAAAAGTTTAAAAAAATACTCAAAAAAGCAACCTCAGTCGAGGCATTTTAAATATTTGATAGCTCAACATTATTTGGCAATTGATGGTAGACACTGTGCGGGGGCAGCAAAAGGGGGCGTGGCAGACAGTCCAATCCACAAAGAGAGAGAGAGAGAGAGAAAGAGATAGATTACTGTCTATTAGTTGTGGCTAAGAGCGGAAGCGTTTATATTGTTGCCAACAGCTGTCAAGCATTGAGGAATTCATCTATAAAAGCATTTTCCATGCATTTCCCTGACATTTCCGCAGCATATGGCATTACGGCATTTACCAAAAAAAATAAATAAAACAACGACAACAAAAAAGAGCTGAAAATATATATATTGAATTGACAGCGGCCAAGAAAACCCCAAGGAACTAAAACTCTTGACTACACTGGAAAAATATATAGACACGGTTATTTATTAGTCAATCTATAAATTTAGACTTAATATGATTAAGGAAAATGGGTTTGTAAAATTTAGATACTTCCTGAATATTTTATATTTTTAGAATTAGACTATTTTAAGTGTAAAATGTATAAAAATTGTTTTCAAATCAAGACATTTTCTTAAAAATTAATCATTTTTCTGTTCCCAAAACATATTTTAGACAAAAATATTTAGTTTTAAAACAAATTGAAATTGATAGTTAAGCTTATAAAACTAGAACTTACAAGGGGTATACGACTATATATAGCGCTAGCTGCAAAGGCTTTCGGCCACATTAGTGTAGGTTTTAATTATTTTAGCTTGTTCTCTTTTCCGTCTGGAAAATTTATTTTATTGAATTTTCTTGTTTAAGTATCGATATTCAAATTCTGTATGTCTTTTTTTCAGTGTAGCGCGCGTCTCAAACATAAAAGTAAATGAGTAGGAGTTACAGAGAGAAAGAGAAAGCGAAATAGATAGAGAGGAAGGCGACTTAGACAAGAGACACGCGTGTCACATGACATCAACGACACGGAAATGCGATGTCAATTCAAATTTGTTCAAGTGTACGTGTGTGTGTGTGTGTGTGTGTGTGTCTGTGTGTGGTACTTTCTAAGCCAGCGAAACTTTTTCGAGTGCGTGAGTATCCTTTATCATCATCATCATCATCATCTTCATCATTATCATCATCATCATCTTCATTATTATCAGCTCACGTTCTTCTTCTTCTTGTTCTTCTTCCTGACTTCCCTTGACTGCACGTCGCTGTTCCTGTCACGCTTTGATATCCTGCTTTGTGTGACATATCCGTTGCTGGCAATACGTCGCCTTCAACTTCCAACCTCCAAACCTCTGGCATCTGCCCCTGCCCCTTGTACCGCCCACTTTTCGCATTTTCCCAACTGCAGATGCTGCTTGCGCTTTTGTTTGTCAGCAAACGGCGCAGAAATTTTCCTTCTTCGCAATTCGTTTTTCTTTTGCAATTGTTGCGATTTTTCTTCTTTTTTTTGTGCAATTGAATTAAACGCGACACCAGACGGGAGTTTCTTCTGTGTGTGGGTGACATTGCCACCTGAGACTCTTGAGCTGCTCCTCAAGAGCTGACAATCATTCTGAGACATGTGTGTGTTTGAGTTGAGAGTGTCGCTTGTTAACCGGCAAGATGACAACTGCTGATAACCGTTGCCAGATTCCAGATTCGAGCTCTATAATCACGTGGGCTCTATAAACGTATAAATCACAGTGACGTGAGCTAAACATTTTAGCAGCTGACATATTGAGCCTTAACATCTGTCTGTGGCTAGAACCATTTGGGAATTTTAGCGAGAAATATTTTATATCCAACTTTTAGCTATGTTTGGTAAAGGAAAATCAATTTATAGACTAATTTAGTCATAGAAGATAAGTTCTTCATATATCTTACATACTTTAGACAACACTTAATAACTGTCTAATTACATCAATGATTTTCTAGAAATTTTCTAGAAATTAAAAAATTAGTAGTCAAATGATCAATGAGTTGAAAGAAGAATGTTTTACTCAATTTGCTAGATGATATGGAAAGTTTCAGTAACAAATTGTTACTAACAATTCAACTTCTTCAACTGTCTATACTCGCAACTTTCTATAAACCAACCAAACTTTATTACTCATATTTAGCTGCAGATAATAAAGTATCAACTTAAGGGATTTTAAACTAAGGTATTTTCTCTTAACTTAACCATTTACAGCGTATTATGTCACAACAATTAATCACGCTAAACGATGGCTTCTAAAATTACAGCTCAAGCTCAAATTGCTACAAAAATCAGATAACAATAAATTCCAATTTATATTGCGTTTAACCGGTAACCAGTTTCCCAGAAAACTCTTTAGCTATTTGGTATCAATTTTCATTTCATAGAGAGAGAAAGAGAGAAACTGAAGTTCTTAATTTGTATTCCGCTTAGAGATCTTAATATATTTGTAAACTTAGGTCGATTATTTACGATCGATGGCATAAAGCTGTGCACATACCTCGTTAAACTAACACGCAAGGCATATATACCCTTTCTCTTACCCACTCCAAAGGGTTTCTAAGACCATTGACATTAAATTTGATGCCAACTGGGGGCTAATTTAACGACACCAGCGACATTTCAAGGCACATTTCATGGCAACTGTCGACTGTCGACTGTCTGCACAAACACATACACTCACACACACACACGCACACACAAATATATAGCTATACCTAACGGTAGCTGGTAGTTAGACCCTCCTAAAACACGAGCCAGACATACACACAACAAGACGTCGAGAGACATTTACAGGTGGTCGGAGAGTTGCAACGTTGGTCTAATGAATTTTATAGCCAGGAAATTATTATGGCAGGCATCGATGGGCCAAGTTAAAGTCGAGACGGAGACAGAGAAGGAGACAAAAGACGACGGCGACGGTGGTCGCGGTGCACACACACAGTAACTGCGAAAAGTTGTGCGACGGTAGAACGAGTTGAAATTGGCAATTAACAAACCATTGAATCCAATAAACAGGATTTTAACATTTTGAGCAAACACACACAGCTCAACAGAGAAGAGGATAGAAGGAGGAAAAGGGAGAATAGAAGAGGAAGGAAAAAGGTAGCAAATATTGGCGCCAGGGGGCGAAGGGAGGAAAGTGGGAAAGGGAGGGAAAAGAGACAGAGGCAAGTCAAAAAACCGATTCAGAATTTGCCGAATGTTGCCGACGGTTGCCGATTTTCAATGTTGTGTTTGTTTATTTGCCATTTTTGATTATTTTCATGTCGGTGTGTGTGAGTGTGTGCGTGTGCGTGTTTGGAAGGCGTGTTTTGGCTTTGAGGTTGGCTCAAAAAGTTCATGTTGCTGTTGTTGTAATTGAAACCTTTGAAGTGTTTGCCAAAATGTTAGTTTGAAATTTAAATTTAAATGAATACGAAAACGAATACGAAAATGAAAATTCATTTAAATCATTTGACAGTAGCTGAGATTGCAATTAAGTGTTCGTTTTTGGCCTAAACTGTGTGTGTTCTAAAAGGTTCTAATGCTCAAAGGAATTCCGCCAGCCATTGGGACATTTCGACCAAGTTTAGACGATGCAAAGCGTCGATTTTAATTGGAAAACGATTTAATGACTGAGCACTCGAATAACCAAGGAAACTACCTGAAGTTTAACAAAATTTGAGTAAAAATGTCCTGCCAAAAGCATATTTGCAAAAGAGGAAAGTAAATTGGTTTAGTTGGAAAGGAAAGAAGATTAGGGAAATAAAACTAAAAAAAGAAAAAATTCAAAATATAACTAAGAAATAAATAAATTTACAAAATAAATAAATAAATAAAAGATTTAAAACTAGCAAAAGTTCAAAAATACATATTAACATAATATACTATTGTTATTGTTAATGGAAAAAATTTATGAATAAAATGCCGGAAAAATTTATCGTTAGAAAAGTCTATAAAGTCTATAAAAATGAAATAAAGCCTTTCAAAATTAATGCATTTCGAGCCCAGTATAATGAGTTTGATAATTTCCCTGAAACTGTGAATTACAAAAGCATTTCAGTTGCCTGGACACTCGAGAGGTTTTTCCCCCTTTGTTTTTTAATGGTAAATATCTTAATGAAGGAGATTGAATTGGCAGCACATTTTAATGAGCGAATGCAATAAAGAGCCTACAATAAAGGCCGAAAAAACACTCGACCAGCTCGACAATAGATCACACGGACTGCTCGGACTACAATGGCAACCACTTAGACGTACTTAGTACAGTGTGTACTCCCGACGTAGTCCTGGGTATTATTAAATCAAATTAAATTAATTTAATGCCGCTGATTAAAACGTAACGCGACGTTGTAAACAAAAGCAACACGGGGCAAAAGAGAGAGAAAGGGAAGGAACCGGAGCTGGAACTGAAGGGAGCCTGTCCTACAATAAACATCATAATCAAGGGACTTACGCATGTGGGTTTAATTTAATGCCCTGACAAAGAAGTGAAACAACGTCCGGAAATGTGGAAATTTGCAATCAGCATAAAAATTACATTAACATACAGCGAGAGCTCGGTAACTCAAGAATTACCCGCCTATAGCCTCAAGGAATATGACAAAGTTTATGTGTGCAAAAAAAAAAAAAAAGAAAAAAAGAATTAAATTATTTTGAGACTTAAAGAAATACAAACGACTTGAGTTATCGCGCTTTCTATAAGGAGGTTTAATTTTCCAGCTCTGCAGTTCACAGTTCCTCATGGTTCACAGTTTTATCCAGTTGCCAGTTCACAGTTCCACGCCAGTGACAAAACGGAAAGTGATTAAAATCGCATTTAATGCGCAAGCGAAGAGGAAAAAAATAAAAGGGGAATGGGCGCAACAGGGAATTGTTGTTGTTGTTGTTGTCGTTGTTATTGTGGCTGGTGGTGGCATTTTGAGAAGGGGTGTGAGAGTGTGCTCTAAGTGTTTGCGAATATTGTGTGTGTTTAGGGCTTGCCAAGGCGAAGCTTTCAGACTTCCAGCTTCAGCTTTGAGTTGGGTCTCAAATCGCAAAGCATTGCGCTAATCAACGGGAAATTGACACGAGCAACGGGACCCAATCTCAATCTCTGAATATATCGATGGGGTCTTAGCCTATCTAAATGGTAAATGGCAAGTGAATGAATGCCTTTTCGATTTTGAGCGTGAAGCATATTGGCTCTGAATACCGAAGGGCGGAAAATGAGCTAAAGACATTTTTTAAAACTCAAAGAATTTGCAGTTCAACATTCCTTGAAAACATTTCCGAAATGTGGAAGGAGAAAATATTAATATAATGGAGCGTTAAAGGTGTTAAATAAATGTATTTGTGTACAATTTAAATAAATTAATTTAATTTTATTTTTAAATAAAATTATTTGAATAAAATTTATAGATTTAAAGATATTTAAAGCGGTTTCCATGATTCTTACAAACTTTCACTGCATTGAATTAAACCTTATTATTATCTTCTTTATGTACTTTTTTTAACTAATCTAATTATTTAATACTTTGTTTGTCTGTAAAGAGTTAAATAAAATTTTACATAGCTTACTTTTCCACAAATTTAATGTTAAATTTTTTTGAAAATTATTTCTCAATTTTGGTCGCAGAAAACATAATCAGAATGAAGTTTTCAAGTTGTTAAAATAAACACAAATTTAACTATTTTGTTTAATCAAAGGAACTCTAGGCAATAAACATTATCATTACTATACTCTCAAATAAATGAAAATAATACATCTTCTTGGAAGATTTCCCTCAGATCTTATGCAACATTTGTGCTGAGCAAATATACAAGTCAAAGAATAGAAAAAAATAAACATCTAGCAGATGTACTCATATGTTATTAGTGCAACACAAACAAGAGTTCAACACTGTAAGAAAAACATGAAAATCCTTTTATCACCAACGCACATCGTTCATCATTCAGGAGCAAGGTTCAGGGATCAGGGATCGAACCCCGAGTGCTCGAGTTCCACAGAAACTTGCGTGTTTCAGCTGTTAAGGATCAGGGACGAGATAGAGCACCTTCTACCTTCCGTTACCATCTACCTGCACGTCCACACAGAGACACAACCTGAGGCCCTTGTGAAAAATGGAAACGAAATTGTTTGTTTGACAAATAGAATTTTCATAGCATTAACCGTCAAGCCGTCAATAAAGATTAGATGCGTGCTGTAAGCGGAGATTGCATTTGCTCTCTAAATGCTCAGACAAATAAAATACAAGAAAATAAAATCTATAAAAAAGAAAAACAGAAATGCTGGCAACCCTCTTTGGTAGGGTCTCTGCGGTACGGCTCATTAACGACAGCTGCTCAAAAGGCAGACAGACAGACAAAGAGGACAGGAGGACGGACAATCAGACCAAAAGAAGCTGGCAGCTCATGCAGGTTTCCAACAGCTACCTGTGTCCCAGCACACTCAGAAAAATGCAGAACGAAACGTTCTTAAAAAAATAATTTTTAATTTAATTCCGTTTCGTTCTAAATTTTTTTTTGAGAACTATTCGGTCTTCAATTTTGTAATTCAAGAGTAAATCGTTCCTGAAAGCATATGGGCATTTCCAGAAAAAGGTCCATTACGACGAAAAACGTAAAATAAGTAGATTAAAAACTCACATCTTGTGAAATTTTCTTCCAAAAATGTATTCAAGTTATTTGTTTTATCAATATACGCTAGAAAAAGTTCAATAGGATGAACATATAGATTCTACATTGGAATAAATTCACTTTTTCCATATTTTTGCCTATTTTCTTAAAAATTGATTTTCAAAATGGACCGTTTGTATTTTAACGATTACACTAAGTCAGGGAGTAAGATTGTAACATAAACCATTTTAATATATACAAAAATATTGAAAGTTTAATTTAAAACAAGTTCTAAGAGCTATATATCGGAATATAGAATAAAATTTGATGAAGTTTGATGATGAGCTTGGAAAACCTAGGTGGAAATCTTGTCACGTTCGCGATGTCACGTTACAAATTACTAAGAAAACTTGTAAAATATATAAAACGGTAGTTACATATCAAAATTATTTCTAAAATGGAAAGCTGCATTATTTTATTATGGTTTAAGAGTATTTTCTTTCAAATTACTCGCCACATTTCGCAGACTTTCGCATTTGTCAAGATGAAGTCAAAAGTGACTTCCATTTTTGGTCGCGTTCGCGATGCATTGTTTTCTATAAATAATTAAAAAACGACAGGTCTTCAAAGATTTGTCTTTTATCATAAAAATAGAGTTGATAAAATGCATTAAACACGTGAGAAAACATTTTTGAAAATGTGCATTTTTGCCATTTTTTTTTCATTTAAAGTCGTGCGAATGTCGAGTTCGCGATCCTGGAAATGCCCATATATGATAGTTTAGCATTGAAAAAGAGCTAAGTTGCTAAGTTGCTAATTTGCTAAAAGAAAAAAATATTATATTTATTAAATTCAGAATGTTTTGTTCTAAAATACATATAAACATATATTAAGGGATCTCGATTTTTCTCTCAGTGTATATATTGCCTATCCTCCCTATAGAGAGCCTAACAGAGCTCAATGCTCAATGCGGGTATGAATACTGAATACTCCAGCTCCTTAACATAATAATCATCAGAGGCAGAAGAGCGCTTATTATGCCTGCTTCTGTTTAGTATTGAACCTGGGCGTCCCCCTTTCTGTTTCTCTTTTTTTTCTGTTTTTTTTTTTGTCTTGTTTTTGCACCTTGCACTTTCCTGTTGCATGCCACCGCAATACCTGATGGATCGAGGCAACGATCGTTCGTTCGATTGTCCTCATTCTCGACAGCTGTTTCACAGTGTTGTCTTGTCCTTTCTTTTGTTTTGTTTTGTTTTGCTTTTGATGCCCAATCATCTGTTTTTTTCGGCTATTCCTGTTCCTGTTTCTGTGCGGCCAACTCTTTCCTTTTCTTGGTCTGTGCTGGAGGCCTTTTGTGTTCACAGTTATTTAAATTTGTCTTGCGGTTTCCTTATTGTCAATCATCTGTTGTCTGCTGTCTGAAATACTATTAAGATCTCTTTCCGAGATCGAGATGCACCTAAGGAAGTGGTCGAGAGTTCCCTTCAATTAATAGAATTCTTCGCAAGTTACATGAACTGGAATATATTATTGGCTAATCCTCAAGTGTATTTATATAATGTTCTTTGACAAAATTTTTGGAAATGCAGCAAGTAGAAACCGAAAGAAATACTTGAGAGATCATTCAAGCAAGAGATTCTCAAGTTGAAATACGAGAACGGAGTAATTGAAGTGGAACAATGGCTAGTAAATTGTCAAAATTAAAAATATATAGAACTTCTCTAGGCTGAACGACCCTAATCTGTTAATTGGGCTGTGGGAATAATTGCTCAGATGGAACCAAAAAATATAATGTCTAAAATGTGAAACAAACTCGTGTTATAGAAATTACAGGTCTGAGAGAGTCTCTCTCTCTAAGAGAGCTCTATCATCCATCTGAATTTTTAGAACTGAGTATAATTTCAATAAAAAAAATTCTATATTAAATCTTTTGAAAGACTTTAAAAGTAAAAGTAAATTTTACCAAGAATAAATAATATTTTTTTCCACTTATCACAACTTATTAAAAATAATATTTATGCATTAAAGCTTTTTAAATAACTATTTAAAGGTAACTGAAGGCTTTAGTAAATCTGGCTATAAATCATATTGTAACTAAGGTTTCATTCTAAATAAATAAAATTTTAAAAGTACTTTTCTTAACTTACTTATTCCTCATAACAGTTTTAGATCCTGGCTTAAAGTCGTAGCGGTTTTTAAATATTTCTCAGCAAATGGAATTCTTTCCGACAAACCTTTCAAGTGCATAACTTTTGTTTACAATAGATTGGACCCCACGTTGGGCGCCCGATTAACTGTAGTCGGTTTAGGCCGGCAACAACGAACGCTTTTTGTTTTGAGTCTTCGGTCTTTGGCTTTGGCTTTTTATCTACACCGCAGTTCAGTTCGTCACACCGAAAATCAATTTCCATCTAAAATGCTCCTCTGTCTTTTCAGTCCAAACTTTTTTGCCTCACGTTTGTAAACAAAACGAAGACTCTCCATTCTCCCTACTCCCTCTGGACTATCTGCTCGGCAAACCGAAAGGGGGAGACCAAGGCACAGGTGCCCCTCCCTCTACGCCTCTCTCCCTTTCTCACGAAATTGACTAAACACTTGTAAAAAATACATAACACCCCCGACCACGCGGCCAAGCAGCATGAAAGGAGCGCTCAACCCAAACAAAAAAACCAAAAAGAAAAAGAGAGAGAGACACATACACACACTAACATATTTATAAATACATATATGTAGATATAAAGAGCGCCAAGTGAAGTGCACTTCAGCAGCAACAACAATAACAACAACAACTGCAAAGTTATAGCCCAGTATTTAGTGCTCTCAGAGCGCATGTGCAATGCGGACTGAGAGAGAGAGAGAGAGCGTGAGAGTAAAACACGGAAGTGTTGAGAATACTGGGAAATTTCATAAACCAACAGAAATCAACAGAGAGAAAGAGAGGAAGAGTGTGAGAGAGCGTACGATAGAGTGGAAGAGCGGCAGGCAGAAGAAGAGTGAGAGTGCGAAACACGGGTGTGAGAGAGCTTGACTGTGTGTGCGTGTGTGTGAGTGATTGTGTGTGTGTCTGATAGGGTAGCAAACTTCCCACCAGGGTGTGTTCAACTCTTGATGAGCAGCCGCTAAAATATCCTGCATGAAAATGTTCTCACGCTGCCTCGCTAAAGTTGCCTGCCCGCTCTTCACGCTCCTGCTCCTGTCCCTGTTCCTCCTGCTCCCTCTCCGTCTCTCCCTCCCGCTTCAGCGCCTATATATGTCCCTCGTGCTCTGTAGTCCTGTCCCGCTTGACAGCTCCCTGTTCCCAGTTCTTCCTTTTTGCCATTTGCCGTGGCTTTTTAAAGTTCGTCGGCGCTTTCAATTTTAAGCCAAAAAAAATAAAATAAAGTAAAAAAAGAAAATCAAGCAAAATACTTAATTTCTTGTCTAACTTCCCCTTTCTCAGGCGCACTTGAGTTGAGTTCCGAGACTCTGGCTGAGACTGAGACTGAGACTGCGACTCTGACTGAGGTTCTTTTCTGGCTTAAAGCCATTTGCCAAAAGGTCCTTCAGTTCTTTCTGCGCGCGCAGTCAGCAAATATTAAAGAGGAGCCGCAACGGCATATGTGTGTGTGTGTGTGAGTATATGAGTGTGTGTGTTGCCTGTCAGTCTGTCTGTCTGTTCGTCTTTCTGGGTGTCTCTCTGTCCGCCGTGTGTATCACAGTTTGTACTTAGCGCCAGATGTTGCACGTTTGCTGGCGCTACATTCTTCTTCAGCCTCTTCCTCTTCGTGCTTCTGCCTTCTTCCGCAAAATCAAGTTTCCAAGTTCAAACAGTCAGACAGACAGTCCTTTTAGATGTACATGCCCATACGGGACAATTAACACTCACACACACACATAACGTTTATCCTTTTTTTAAAATTTTTTACAGAAATTATTTTAATGTCTTGTGCTTCTTTTTTTTCTTCATAATTTACGCATTGTTGACTTGGTCTTTAATCCTTTATAGTGTGTGTCCCTTTCAGCTTGAGGTAGGACCTCTTTGTATCCTTGTGTGTCCAGGGAAGCGACTGCGACTGCTAATGAGCAAGCGACAAGTTGCTGGCGGTAACTCCTAACAAATAGTTGAAAAAGGACAAAGAAATAGAGAGTTAAGGATGCTGTCCAGAAGAGGTTTACATAGTAATTATGTAGGCGTGGAAAAGCAGCAGCAGCTGCACTTTAATTGGAACAGCTAAGCTCTAAAAGAGCTGCTCGGAAAAAAAAGTACGAGCATTGTCTTTGGGTTAACAATTTCAAGCTAATTAAGAAAAAAACCGAAAGAACTAATTAACTAGCTTAAGAAAATGGTTGCATTTTGAGTAAAAGGAAAGTATAGGTTTCAAAATAAAAAAGATAGCAGTTGCAGATTGTAACAAAGATCTTTTGGATTTCAGGATCTGCACAATATGCGATGGAAAAAAGAAAGATCTGCAAAGTCAACTACTTATAAACAAAAAACTGGGAGTTCAGTCATTATTGTAAAGTATTTAAGAATTTAATAAAATAAATTAGAACATAATAGAATAGAATACAAAGGACTAGAATAGAATATAACGAAATAGAACAGAATATAATGTAGATGTATTTTAAATATACCAAATATTTCGAAAAATAAGAGTTTATTTAGTGCCGTTTTTTCAATGTACATATAGGTTTTAATCAACCAAAAATATCAATTCGTCAATTAAGTCAAATTCTCTTTTCAATAGTTATCAAACACCTTATGTAGACATTGAAAAAATGGGCCTTTATATTATATTATTTTCTGAAAAATTGTTGTATATTCTGAAGCTTATACATTTTTTTCTGAAACTTTTTAAGATTTTCTTTGAATTTGATCCGTTTATTAAATTTCTTTGACGGAATCGCTACCTATTTTTTAAAAGTTAGCTCAGTTCAACCTATAGATTTACTGTCCCATCAAGCATCTCAGTTTTAGTTACAGCAGATGCTTTATTTTAGTTACTATTTTTTAGCAGATTCTTTTTTAACGTTACCCACTTTAAATCCACTTTTTGGGTTTTGAAATCAACAACTGTCAACCGTCAACTGTCTGCAGATCTCATCTGATTTCCTTATGTCAATATTGTGCCTGCTGTTCTTCATTTGGCACTTTTAGAAAAATAGCAGCAAATTAAATACACAATCTGGCCCATGACCACACACACAGACACACACACACAAAGAGAGAGAGTCAGCACCACCCTTAGCCAGTTTAGATCCCTCCCTTAGCAACTTGAGGTCCCTTATGCCAACTACCAACTACACAATGAGGGGAGGCAACTCGTCCCTCACCCCGCGGGGTCTGAAGCTCAAGCGACATGACATCAAACTCATTAAGCTGGCATTACATCTAATTAAAATCTGTGCCTAAAATTTAATTTGGCTTTAAGTCGCTTTCGTCGGTTTCAGACCAGAGGCCAAAAGGCCCAAAGCAATTGGGAGTCGGAGTCGTAGTCCTTGGGCAGTATAAACCAGCCCAAACATCCCACTTTGGACCAGGTGGCAGGCATAAAAATGTGTTAATAACATTGAACAGCATCCGAATTTATTAACAGCTTTATGATTTCCACAAATCGAATGAAGGAGAAGTGAGAGTAAAAGAGAAAGATAGAGAGGAAGAGAGAAAGATTGAAATTGGGCAACTTTAATGTCAACCAGGGGCAAATCATTGGCAATTCAATAAGCTAAAGCCAAATGAGCTTTGAAAACTGTCCCCAGGACTAGGCCTAAGGATCCCCTGCCCTTCTTCTTCTTCGTCCACCTTTTTTTTGCATCCTGCATAGCTGGATATTCACAGTTTTTTATGGCCTGCCTATAAAAGCTTTCAATATTTCATTCGCTTCGTTTTTTTTTTTTGCCTCTGCCTTTGAGCCAACAAATAATTTCATAAACGCACCGCTGTGTCCTTTTCATCCTGTTTGCATGAATCGGGTTCAGGTTCGGATTCGAGTTCGGGACTCGTGGTGCCTACAACAACAACAACTACAACAACCCCACCGCGAATTCACTTTTATTATTCGTATTGCCGACGACGACTCGTCTGCCAGGACGAAGGACGAACAGGAGCAGGACGAAGAGTAAGAGGAAGAGCAGCAGCTGCCTGTTCTGTTCTGTTTGGCGGCTGTGTAACTTAAATTGGGGTCGGGTCAGCTCATCGCACTCGCATTATCCTTTTTATTACGTGTATACACTCACTCTCTCTCTACCTCTCCTCTTCCATCCCTCTCTTCCCTCCCCTCTCTCTCGCTCACATCCCAGTTCCCATTGCAGGCTTTTGGCCAGTGCAAAATGTCAAGTTCAGTTCAATAACAACGCAAACAACACAAGGATAACTGGCCAGGCCTACACTGTCGGCATTTTCGTTTATTTTGTTTTGAGAGTCGACCGGTTAATGCCCTCGAAATTACCAAAATTATGACAGTGTGGCCAGATCAATCTGCACTGAGTTTAATGATCTATAAAGTGGTTAGTTCAATGACTTCACAAAGGCAATCAAAACTCATTGGGAGTTGATTAGAGGATTAAAGAATTGAGTTGGCATTTAATATTTCAGAAACTCTACACAAAAAACAAGTATTTAATCGATATATTTAAGCTTTAAAGAAGCCTAGTGCCTTATTTATCTTGTAAATATTAATAATTTATAAATACTTTTGATTTTGATTATAAATACTTAAATTATTCCCAACTACGAATATTTTTTTCAAATCGAAATATATTGTGAAATATATATTTTTTAATATAAATAAATAAGCACAATTCTTAAATCGAATTCTGCTTCACATAATTTAAAAATACATATTGTTATAAATATCTATAGTTTTGATTCTTATCTTTAATACTTAAATTATCTATAGGTTTGTTTTCCATTTTAAATATCTAAATTATTCCAACTTAGTAAAGTAATTAAGTGAAATTCTTCACAGATATCGCTCTAGACTTTTATTAAGAAATGTTCGATTTCATCCATAAAATGTCTTCAAAGTTCAACGCACCAATATTTTGTGAGGAGCGTTTAATCTTCACACGTCCCGGGGAATAGCTATAAATAAACTTAATTGACAGCAAGTGGATTATTGCATTGGATTCACGTTCTTTGTCAAGATACTTAGACTTCAGTTGATATTACGCTATAAAGCCACGCCCCCTTTTGAGGCACTGTTATCTGCCCTAGCTAATTTGACAAATGTAACGCATTCGTCACACTCCCAAACAGAGAAATGAGAATGGTGAACAGGGAGGGGGGGAACGGAGAGAAAACCAGAAATCGAAACATTGCTGCATTACAATTTCGAAAATCAAATACAAAAGAGTGAAAATCGTTTGCCATTACATGCGATGAGCTAACCGACAAACAGACAGACAGACGGACAGACAGACAGAGAACCCGCAGTTGGGGGTAATGTGTGTGGGAGCTTCCCCTTCTCACTCGCTCTCCCTCCCTCTCTCTCACACTCTCTGTCTCTCTCTGAATGGGGTCGTGAACAGAGTTCGAGTGTCGTCGTCGTTGAGAACTTTGCTGCCAACAAATGAGTTATGAAGTGAGGATTTTGTGGTATTTGCTGGCATTGCTCATGTTTTATGGCCAACATCTTATGTTAGTGCTCACCTGACTCACCTGAAAACGGAACGGAGCATTAGCACATCAGGAACTCCCATCCCCGTAAGTACCTGATTTTAAGGGTAATCCCCTTTTGCGCGATAAACAGCTGTGAATTATTGGCAAAAGCATCCAAACAAATGAGCTCAACTTGTGGGTCATTAGGTCATCTGAATCGCAATGAGAAAACCATCCAAAAGAAGGAGTTGTCCCAAGTCGAAGAAATGAACTTTTATATTATTGGAAACAGCAGGTAGAACCAGGAACATTCTTTACCCCAGACATTTTTTCGATAACTTCGATTTCGCATAACTCTATAAAAAATTGACCAATTTTCATGCAGAAAATCAAATTGATCAATATTTGGTCTCCAATTCGAGGCTGCATCTTAATTTGTTTTATGTAAAAGTTTTAATTTATTTCTAAAATTTTCGATATGTTCCATACTTATCAATTAACAGTTTTTTGATTATTTTGAACACTCATAACTTTGTCGAATCTTCACTGATTTTAACCATTTCATTGATCAATTGATCATTTATCTAAATTTTGTTTGATTTTACCTTTAAATTTTGCAAAATTTTTTATATTTACCATACAATCCACACAATCTTGACAAAACATTCTTTACAATTTGTAAAACCATACCCATTAATCCCTGATTTTTGGGGTTATCGCTTGTGCGATAAACAGCTGTGAATTATTTGTCTGGCATTCAAATAAATGTGCTCAACTTGTGGGTTATTGGGTCATCTTCAATTCGAATGACAAATCCCCCCCTCTTCCTCCAACCAGTGTTGGAAAGTACCCCAAAAAGTAGAAGTTGAACCCCTGGTCGAGGAACACAAATTAGATTATATCGGCAGCGGTGGCATTACGAACTTCATTGGACAATGGCATAATTATGCAATGAGCAACCCTCGTTTGGAAATCGCAATACACATACCTCAAACCTCATTCCTCTTACCTCATTCCTCTTACCTCATTCCTCGTTTCAGCCCCGCCAGATGTTATCGTGAAAACGTTTACCGTTCGACTGCCTTCTTCTCAGACCCTGGTCAAAAATTTTGATGAAACACGCGACACAGCGCACGGTCTACCTCTCTCGGTCTCTCTCGTTCTCTCTTTCCTTCTCTGTCTTTCTCTCTTTTTGATAATTATATGCACTTTGAGATTTTCTGCCCCTATCTCTGGTCAGCAGTCTTTTTTGTTGGCACATGGCAGTGGCCAGTGGTCAAACCCTTGAGAACAAGTTTCGATCAAACAGGTTTCAGCAGTTGCATGCCACACACACACACACACACACATGCACCCTTCATCAACGGTAGCAAGTCAAAGGCTTACACATTTCATTGATGTTGCTGATGCATGCGTCCTGAAAATGGCACTGAAAATGGCAGGCAAAGGGGCAGGACACTGTCCAGGACACTGGAACGGGGAAGGGGGACAGGGCAGTGGAATTGCACATAGGGTATTAAGTCCGCGTGACACTTTTCTAAAATTAAAACAAGATCCAACAACAAATAACAACAACTTATTATAAACAGCAGTTGCTGCACTGAAGGATAATCCTAGTTAGGGTTGCTGCATGCGTTGCATTTGATTAAAGGCTTAAGGGTTGGCACGAGCACAAAACAAAAAAAAAAAGAAAAAGGGTTGCCCCTGACCAAATGCCCTGACCAGCCAAGCCAAAACTGCTTTAACTGACCAGAAATTCCTAATAACCAAAAACATAAATTGTGACAAATTACTAATCTAAACAATCCTATTTCATTCTACATTTTAGTAATGAATGTCTTTCTAGAATCTAAAAAGTTCTCCGCTTGAAGTGACAACAAAGTTGGGACGCCTGATTTTCTAATTAAAACTCTTTTCGGACTATCATATTAAATTTGATCTGTAGACAAGAGAAGATATCTAAACGTATTAGATTTTTTTAATGCAAAAGCGAATATTTAAAAGTATTTTTTTGTAATTTTCGAAGATTTTCATTAATGATCCTTTCAATTTTATATTTAATTATTGGATGCATTGCTAATGCATTTTCTCATTAATATAATGCTTGTTATTGCATTTTTCCATTAATATAAAAGTGAGTTTCTTAGAAAGAACTTTCCTTAGACTAAATCATAGGGTTTTCCTTAACTTATCCGTCTAGCCTCGAGTGTTTCAAACAACTCTTGAAATAAGTTTCTTTTCAGCAAGATGTATTTTCATTTAGGTTTAACTTACATTAAACTTTTCCAAGCTCTAGTTGCTTTATTTAGATCTTTGCCCTGAATTGCACAAGTCCATTATAGATTTAACTCTGGTTCAAGAGGAATTCACTCAAGTTGAAGCTGAAAAATCCCCCCTTCAACAAACCGCACCTGTTCCCGCTGCTGTCGAAGTCTACTTTCCGACTTGGGTTTCGGTTTTGGGGTTCGACTTGTAAGGGCAACCCCTCTTTAATGGCTCGTCGATGGTTATGAATGCATAATTTCATTCAAAAAATTGCTGCTTCCTTCGTTTCTGACTCTCGTTTTGTCCTATTCTCTTCAATTCTTTTCTCTTTTCTCGTTGCCTGCTGTTGGGTCTGATCCTTCTACGACCCACTCTGCTGCTTCGAATCAAGTCAACCCATCTCCCCTCAGATTGGTATTGAATATGTTAGGGTAAAGAGCTCGGCCAAATCTGGTTTATACTCGCGCTTATAAAAAATAAAAACAACAACATTCAAACTCCCCACGAGCTCAGGTTCGCTAGAGAGTTAAGGGTAAGGGTAAGGGTAAGAGTAAGGATAAGGGTGAGAGTAAGGGTGAGGGTGAGGGTTAGAGTGAGAGGAATGGGGTTTGATTCGTCTAGGTTAGGTTAGGCCAGCCCAGGGGCCAGTTCATATGGTCTAGAGGGCTGCGCTAATATCTACATAAATACATGCAACACGCTGCTTCCGGTGTTGAAAGTTCCATTTCACAAAAACGTCCATGACTTGATGTTGATATGAGGTTGATGTTGATGTTGATGATGATGATGATGGCGACGGCCACGCAATTCAAATGGGGACTACTAGGCGGTGCTTGTGTTTGTCCTCACGGTGGTGCACTGTGGTGCTGTGTGGTGGAAGTGGAGATGGTAGTGGTATTGATGGTGGTAGTAGTGGCAAGCGTGTGAAGGACGCTGCCAAAAAGGGACGCATCGTTGGGTAACATTTACACTGATACCAGTATATGCAATATTCCAATGAAATCAAAACTAAATTTGTTCTAACTAAATTTGTTTATGAAAGAAGCAGATAAATTAAATCCTTTTTATCATTATTATTTAACGATTATTATTTTTATTTTTTTATTTTTGTTAAAACATGAAAAAAATATTTAGAAAAGCGTATAAGCCAATAATTATAATTATAATTATGTTAAATCGCATTTTTTATTAAGCATTTTTGCAGTATTTACAGACAACTTATTGTAAATTAATAAATGTACAATGAATAAAATAAAAAATAAATATTTCAAAAATCAAAAGAGTGTTAATGACAGCTGAATAGAATGCGTGAACAGATCGTGGCGAAATTCACATCTTAATCACGTTTCAATTGCAAATAAATGTCAACATCGGATGCCATAACTGGACACTTTGCCGAAAATTTGATTGACTCGACTGTCCTGTCGCATTTAATAACACGATGATTGCGCAATAAGTGAACCAGGCCAAGTTTAGACTGCAATAGGCCAAGTCGCATGCCAATGCAATTGCGTGGACCAATGCCAAAGGGCATATAGGCATCCATATTGATGTTGTGGCGATTTTCCGGTGCAAAACGTTCTGGGTCATATTTCTCTGGATCAGGCCAGTACTGCAAATTAATGAAAAGTTAAAAATTGTATATTTAAAATCAATAAATGAGTCTCTTATACCTGCTCATCGCGATGTATGGCCAGAGTGGAGATATAGAAGGGCATTCCATTTGGTACCTCCAGATCGTGATAAGGTTTCAGTGTAAACTTTTCCCCAGACTGAGGTTGTAAACATTCCCGTTCAGTATATCCCACAATGGGATACTTTCGAAGCGTCTCATTCACAACCTGGGTTAAATAAGGCATTTCCTGGATGCGTTCGTAACTAATGTGATCTTCGTCACCGAAGTAATCCTTAATCTCCGAGCGTAAGCGATCTTGCAGCTCAGTATTGAGTGCCAGTTCGTACAAAGTCAAACTCATGGTAGATGAACTAGTCTCAAAACCCGCGGTCTGGAAGACAGCAGCTTGGGCCACCAGGAAGTCCAATTCCTTGGTCATATTTTCACCCTTTTCGGCTGCGTCCTTTTTCAAAGCCAGCAGGACATCAATGAGATCATTACGATGCACACCCGATTTCTCACGCTCGGAAAGAACATAAGTCACGGTCTCATAGATGAATTCACTGGTCTTCTTCGAGAAGAACTTGACTCGGGCCAGAGAAGATAATGCGGGCAGTAGAAAGATAATGGCGATGTCCAGAGCACGCTGCCAACAGATTTCGAAGATTGCCACATTGTGTTTAAAGAACTCGCTCTTCATGTTCTTCAACGAATTGGCCTTGACTCCAAAGGCGGTAGTCGCTATAAGATCGGTTGTGAATCGAGCACAATAATCCTTAATGCGCATTTCAGAATCATTGGGCATTTTCTCCAAGATCGACTCCAGATCTTTGCCAATCTACAATTGAGAGTCGGTTTATTTTTTCCCTTTTTTAAGAAATAACTAAAAGTACTTACTTCCACCATTAAGGGATACATTTGCTTGATTTTGCCACTGGTAAACACTGGCGACAGTTTATTCCTGATGATCTTCCATTCCGGATTGCGAACGATAAACATATTATTGTAGCCAATTGGATCGCTATGAGGATCAGTGCTTAAAGCGCGATTCACGAAATAGTTGAACTTCTTGATCATTACGGTTTTGATCAGCTCGAGATCACGGACAATTACACCTGGACCCCTCAGCAGATACACTCCAATCAAAGGTTCCTTCTCGAAGCCCGGGGTATTATGCAGTAAACTGATCTGCTCGAAGAACGGAACTTTTCCACTGAGAAAAGTGCGTAAATTTCCCAATATTGGCACTGGTTTAATAGACTTGACTCCATTTCGCTGCCAATAACTGTAGGCACGCTTCTGCCAGAAGTAGAAGACAAGTGACAAACTGGCGATCAGTAAAACAACTTCCGTAATCATGTTGTTAGCTTCCACGGTAAAACACGACTAGTCTTTTGTCGAACTCGCGCAAACGCTTTTATCGGGAGTCTAAGTATAAAAATAAAACAAGTTTTCGACTTGTATAAGCGGAGTGCGTATTATTTGATGATCATGGATGACAAAGCATAAAATGACTATGCAAAATGTGCGCATACCCTGTTCGAAAGATGTTGTTTAATTGAGTATTTCAGTTTGTTATTATTTTTGATTTGAGTAATACTTATTACTGATATTGTAATTTTTTATTTATAATTTTTAAAAGAATTAATTTAAATTTATTTATAAATTTTACAACTTACTTTAGTCAGAGGCTAAAAATAGAGAATATTTTATAATTATGAAATTTTTTGGAATATTCGCCCTGATAATAAAAAATTTTCAAATAAGCAGTGTTTTTTTTATAATAATTTTCTAGCCGAATATAAAGAAAATTTCAATCACAATCGCATACTCGTATATACCTAATTTTGATAATAATATACTTCAACCTTTTCGTAACGAATAGTTACAGAGTATTTGCTAGTCACGCAATCAAAGTGCTAATACTATGATATTTTACTTTAGTAAGTTGCTTGCTATCTCAATTTGCCTAGGCAGCATTACTTAATAAATAGATATAGTATAGAGTGTATTTAATATACAAAGTATTTGTAATGACTTGATAATTTTAAGCGTTTTTTAGCTGATGGTGCTTTTCTTATCAATATATTTGCTAGTTAGTATGACTCGAAAGATTAAAAGGGTATTCTACTATAAGAACATTCTAAATTTGTTGAACTAACTTGCTAGTTATAATAAAAATAATTAAACAGGGTATATTAAAGTCGAGCTTTTGACAGTCCATCTATTTATTTGCCTAGTCAGTATTACAACTACTTTTCGGTCTACTGTTGCGAGCTGCACAATTATTTTGGCTCAATTATAAACAGGTTTTGTATCAGTGTTTTTAACATACATATTTCCCCCCCTTGTTTTCCACCGTCTTTTCGACATCGTCTGTCCCCCTCCCCCCGCCGGCACCTTGACGGAAATCGGTTTCGGTCTCTGGCTCGTGTTTAGTCTCACATTAGCGTATTGCCTGCTCTTCCCCGCCCCTCTCTCTCTCTCTTTCTCTTGGAGTCGTCGTCTGCCACTCGCCACCCACCGCCGAGTGGTAAACGACGCCGTTTCGGATTTGACTTCGGGTTTGAGTCGCTTTTTTGGGCGGTGTGGGTTGGTGTGGGTTGCCCCGTGGCGGCGTCTGCTTTGGCCATCGCTTTGGGGTGTGGCTGTTGTTGCTAGTTGGTTCCCCATCCCCCATTTCCCCTCTTCCATCCTTTTCCCTTCTCTTCTCCTGCTGTGGCTGCGTCTGCGGCTGTTTGTTTGTTTGCCTTGCCTTTCGCCGGCTTCGTTCGTTCTCAACTCCCACTTCCTCTACAATTTTTCCGCCCCCTCTTTCTCCCACCTCCTCTTTCTCCCTCTTCCTCCCCCTTTTTACTACTTCAGTGACTGACGCTTGAACGCATATTGACGCTTATTAATATTTACATTTTTATTTGTATTTTCTGTTTGCCTGCTTTTTTTTCGTCCGTTTATTTTGGTGCCGGAAGAATTTTGGATGCCGTTGATTAAGCGCTCAACAATTTTGCGACAACAGCGGACACAAAAAAAAAGCGTATAAAGAATAATAAATGTTTTTGATTGCTCCCTTTTTTAATTGTCATACAATTTAAGCCTGTTGCCTGCCGGGGCGGTGCCACACACATAGCTATACCCTGTAATTGTGAGAATGTATGAGTTGTTAAAAAATGGCAAACTTATCGTTCATATTATTGTTGAAATTTAAAATTATAATTCAGAAATTGCGCCTAAATTTGTAATCATTATAGTTAGCATCTTAATTTATTTCTATTTTTTTATAAATATAAACCATAAACCGTTTATATCTAAAGACAGTCTTTCTTAACTCTATTTTTACTCAAAAAATGCCAAAAAAAAATATTTCTATAGCATTCGCCAATTTACAGCGTATCTGCCAGTCATTCAACCTCAGTTAGAAATTTTTTTTGCTGATGTTATGCTATGTTTCCTGCAATTTGTGGCCATAAAACTCGTTGGCCATAGATTTACAATTTACGATTTACGATTTGCTTTTTGTAATTGGTCCCAGTCGCCATATGCGAGCTCCATTAAAGTTGGGATATAGTCGTAGTCTCTCTTTCTATGGACATATTTTTATTATAATTTTACTTTATTCTTTTTATGCACAATTTAATTAAAAATGTGAAATTTCTTTGCTCTCGTTGCAGGTAAGCGCAGTGTCCAGCTGTCAACTGATTTTTTTTGGGTTCTAATTTCGAAGGGATTTTCGTGCACGTGTCCTTGTTCCTGTCCTGGTTTCGTAGTTCCTGTTCCCGCTGTTCCGGTTCATGGTGAGAGGAGGAACGAACCCCTAAACCACTTGAATTGTTTGCTCAAATTATTTTGAATTACTGAACTGCATGCGCCGTCGGTTCATTTCCACGCGACTTTTGTTACACCCTGGACAATCCCCCCGGGGAATGAAAGAGAGAGAGAGAGAACTCCTCACCACCATCAGCGTTATATTCATACATCTCCTTCCCCATCTCCAGCACCAGCACCACCATTAAGAGCATCAACAACTGTTTGGTTCATTTCTAAATACTGCAGCCTGTTGGGTTTTATTTCTTTTTTCATTTTCAATACTTATTTCTAGTTATTTCTGACTGTGGCGTGTCCTTGAACACAAATGTTGCATTTGGTATTTGGTGCACAGCATGTGGCAGCTCTAACGCACTTAGAAAGGATTAGTTCCATTTCCGTTCCTCTACTTTACTCTGTATATCTATAGATACATAGATAGATAGATACTTCCTCTGACAGACTTATGTATGCCTCAAATGGTGGCAGTTTTCAATTTCCATCTATAAATGAAATACGGATCAGACAACTGTTATTTTTGTGTAGCAAATGCAATTTTTTGATCTTTGAAGTTATTGAAGATTAAAGTCTATTTAAAGTACGTTCTTATTGCTTGATAAAATCATTAAAGTTTACAAATCAAAATGATTAGAATTGGAATATTGCTAATTTTAAAAATTGTAAATTCATATAGTTAAATTTAGGATGATTTACATATACGAATGAAAGTAATTTTCATGAGAAATTTATAAATAAAAGAGAATTTCGATTATTAAATTCGATCATATTAAAATCATTTCTAATCTCTCAATAAATCATTGATTAAATTCCATAACTGAGAGAAGTGTTTTGCGGGAATTGCTTTGGAATTTTAACTGAAATCGCGACACGGAGAATATTGCATAAACTCAAGACATTTGTATTCATTAACCCACAAATACAGGCGGCAATTGGCATGACACTTAACACGCCAATGCCCCCAGGAGTCGAAGATACGAAATGCCATTAACATAATTTATATACTAACAAAGGCGCCGCATAACGATTTACATAACAACCTGGCTTGAAGTATAGCGATTTTGGCCAATAGATTTTGATTAAGACCAAGACATGGATATGGATGTGGATGTGGATATGGATATGGTTATGGAAGCGGATAAGCCCAAAGAAACGCTAATTGTTAGTCAGCCAAGGCAACGAGAGCATAAACCATCAATGGAGAAAAGCTGAACGAGGGATACGTGAAAAACTCGCACACATCTCGGAAAATTACATTGAAAACGTTGTCAGTGAAGCAAAGGGAGGAAGGGAAAATAATTTGGTCACGTGCAGAGAGCAAACAGAAGGGAGGGGAACTCCTTCTTCGCTTAGCTGGTTTACTATAATATTATTTTCATTTGATCTCCATGGCCATTTCCTCGTATCCTCGTATCCTCGTGTCTGGTCTTAAAGCTTATCAGCCGCAAAATGTCTAAACGGGAAAAATGAAGGAAAAAGCAGGAAGCGTAATGAAAATAGATTTTTGCTTTCTTTAGACGAACTAGTACTCTATATCTATCTCTCTCTCTCCCTCTATCTGTCTGTCCTTGAGGGTGTTGTCCTGGGCAACAAGCCCTTGGCTGCGGTTCCGATAAGCATCTGAAATTGAATTGGAATACAATTTTTTTTCCTTTTCTTCTTTTCCTTTTGCCTGTGCTGGCGAACAATTAGAGAAATGAAGTTATAAGAGAGAAGTTCTTTTCAAGACGAGCGACAAAATGAAGCCGATTAACTGTCACAAATTTGTGGCATTGCATTGGGGATGGCAGTAAGAAAGGAGAAGGGAATGGGAGTTGTGGGTAGAATGATGAAAGTGTAGGTTGCAAGGTGTTAAGGTGCAACTTCCTGCCTTTTGACACTTGACTTGACCAATTCTTGTCCCTTTCTCTCTCTCTCTGGAGTGCTCTAAAAATAAATTCTGCTAATGAGCCAGGTCACTGCGGACAGGTGAAAAGTCGCTTTTTTTCGGGCTTATGCACATATGAAACATATACATATAATTGTGGTCAGGTCTCGATTACAGAATGCGTGCCCAGACACAGACCGCAGTTGAAAATTCGCATGCGATTCCAGAGACTCGTTTAATAACAAATAACACGAACACACACACACACACAGACACACACACATTCAACTTAAGGGTAGTTTTTAGCCAATAGCCCGTCTATTTTTTTTCATACATTTTTTACAGTGTTGTTATAAAACTGCTATGCACATAATGAGCAAAAAACGATGCGCCAGTTTTGGTAAGAAGGGACCAGAGATTCGGGAACAGGGAAAAGGGAATCGAGAACAGGGATCGGGGAAGGCAGAAGAGAGAAGAGGGACCAGAGACCAGACGGTCTGACAACAAAACGAAACGAAACGCATGCAATGCTTCTTTCCATCCTTACTTTATTTGCGGATTCGTGTGAGGTCCTTGTTTTAGAGCTCAACTCCGCATGCAGCTCACGTATGCGCTTAATTTTTTGTTTATAACGCCCCCAAGGCAACACGCCCACCTCGAAAAACCCAGTGCGTATGTCACTTGGGGACTTGTTGGGGTAGACCGTTAGACCATTGGACCATTGGACCATTAGACCCTTGGACTTTAGCCCTGGGCCTGGACTTTGACTTTGAATTTGTTGTTGTCTCTGCTTTTTCGTTTTCATTTATAATATCCTATTTGATAAACGAAATAGCTTTTTTATAAAGTTGGTAACTCGAAAAATAACTTCAAAAATCTTTATTAAAGTTGGTAACCCCAAACATAACCTCAAAATTGTTGCTCAAAAGTTGGTCACCCTAATATGCTTATGTACAAATTATAAACAATATTGTAGCTCAAAATTTAGTTAAGATTATTGCAGAGCATCTGCACTTCGTTAACTGAAAATTATTTAGATCCTTTTTTTTGCTGGTAATCAAATGCGAAATTCTATGCATGGTTTAGTTGCTAGGGTTATATGAATGTATGTGGACCCTGTTGTGGGTCTGAAAGGGTCTTTGCTTTTTAGCGTGGTCTTTCGATAGCTAAAAATGGGTATATATATATTTATTTTGAGCCGGCAACTGTTGGAAAACTCTCTGGAGAGTACGACTTATATCCGATTACAACACCACAACTTTTGTAAACGTGTTTCGGGTGGTTGAAAGTTCCAAGTCGTGCATTTCTTTTTTTTTTTTTTACTATCTGCGTAATGGTGCTAATATAAGTCGAAGTAAAGCGAGTTTAAAATTTCATAAATTTCAATTTTATTAATAGCCAAATGACAGTTATATTATGGGAAAGAAAATTGTAGATTTATGGCAGGACTTCGATTTGAGATTAGTTGCGAAGTTTGAAGAGAATCTTGAATAATATCTATTTTATTTTAATTATTAAACTACATATATTAGTATCGACTATTTTAATTAAAGATCGTCGTCTAATCTTGTATTTTAAATTAATTTGGAAGCTAGATTAAATTCAACAATAAAATTCTGCTTCTCACTTAAATTACGCAAATTAACGCTTAAAATTCCCAACTTATTACTTATTTACTGTGCTTCCACTACAAGAGCTTTTAAGCTTGCCGCAAATGCCTGTTTACTTTGAGACGGTCTCTCTACGCGCTTCTCAAGTCATGTTTCGTGACACAGCGAAGCGAAAACTATAATTACAGAAGAGGCAAACCACAAGGCAGAGCAGAGCAAGCAGAGCAGACAGTTGACGCCAGGGCTGGAAGCGAAGAAATTAATATTTTAATTACAACACATTTAACATGCGATTATGCGCTTCAATGAACATCTTGTGGCCCAAAAAACGCAAAGAGAGGGTGGCTCAAACACACGCACACACTCACACACACACATGACACACTGAGTTCCTTTTTTCAAGTGCGGTTGCGTTTCTCTGTTGCTCTGAGTTTGAGACCGAGAACTCGTCTAATTCACCTGGAAACTAAAAGGAGATTCGTTCAGTTCATTGCCTTATCGCGCCGGTACATACTTTGTGTGGATGCATTCTCGCAGGTATCGCGCCTGGCTTTAATTTGGCTGTTTTCGTCGATTCCATCGCAGGTGGGAGGGGGTGATTCCATTGTTTTTGGCGCCTTTCACTTTTAATGGTGTGAGTGTTGTCTTTTGACAAACAAAAACAAAACTTTCACTCAACTTCGTCTTCGTCTTGGATTTTGCTTATTGACTGACCAGCTGATCGCGCAGAGTTGCCCAATACGTGCAGAGTTGCCGGACACCAGCTGCTCAACCTGGGGTTGCCAGACCGGCAGAGATCGGCGAACCGGTTATAAGCTGCGCGCCAATTTCAAATCTGCGTGGCCAACTGATAATTTGAGTTAAATAGTGTCAATTTTAAATAAGAAGACTATATTTTATTTTTCTTCTTTATTTAAAATTGTGCGTCGGCCTCTTTGTTGCGCGGGAGCTTTGAAAACTTAAATTCAAAGTTGGAGCTTTTTCCCTGCAAGAGCTATAATTTGGACTTAGCTTCTGCCAAGGCCCTCTTTCATTTCCTCTGCTAGTGGAAAAGTGCAAAGGTCAAGAATTTGATCATCGTCAACCACCGCCGCCCTGCGGTGCACAATAAAGTGTGGCTCTGGCGACCGAGAAGGGGCGGTATAACCCTCAACGGTTAAAAGCCAGAGGGAAACCATTTGGCCAACGATGGACCCTAGTGGAATGAAAGAGTCGGCCCTTGGTATGGACATAGAGGAAAATATGGCCTTCGCACGACGATCGAGGGTTCAGAGATCTCCCCCGCAGCAGTTTCATACGCCCAAAGCAATTTGGAATAAAAATGCGACCAATGCTGCCGAGAAAGCTCCCGAAATCGGAACTGTGGCCAGTGCCTCTGGGATGGTGGCTGTGAACTTAGAGAAGACAGCATTGCCCAGCTCAGCCCCAGCAGTACTTCCAGTCAATCCCTTTGACTGCAGTGGATCTATTGCTGATAAGAGCCCTTTGGGCGTTGATGTAACGGGCGATCTCAGTGTCATTCTGATGACACTTGTGGATAAATCGACTGAATTGTCGAAAATGCTGAGGGACGCGCGGTATCTGAATAAAGATATGAAGGAGCTGGCACAGAAGGTGGTGAGGCTCCAAAAGTCGGCATTGCACAGCTTTAATGCTAACTATAGGAGGCAAGACAGCGCTGTGCAACAAACGCAGGAGACACAATGGTCCCCCCAGCAAAATGGGACCAAACGGCAGAGCGAGAGGCCAGCGAAGAACACGCCAAAGCGGAAGAGAGGACCTGTAGCACCTCCTGCGGAAATGGCAGAACCGTCTCAGCAGGCAGCAGCTCGGAAAACTCAGAGTGGTGCTCCCTCAACTTCGGCGTGGACGAAAGTCAAGGGAAGGCAAGCGGTACGAAAGCCGAGACCACGTTCTGATGCGATTATCATCGAGCCAAAGGAGAAGATGACATATGCCGAAATACTGAACCTTGTCACTCGCAACCAGGATGACAAATTGAAGAGCGTCGGCGAGAGTGTGCGTAGGGTAAAGTGCACAGCTAAAGGTGCACTGCTGCTGGAACTTAACGACACAAATCCGGAGAGCACACAGCAAATACGCGACAACATTGGCTCAGTTCTGGAGGGGAAGGTGCAGGCACGTGCACTTACACAGCAGACGAGACTAGAGGTACTAGATCTGGATGAGATGGTCACCGTAGAGGATCTCCAAAAGGTCTTCAAGGAGCAAATTGGCATTTCGCTCGACGAGAATGCCATTAAAAGTATACGTCCAGCTTTTGGTGGCACGCAGAGGGCCATTATCAGTCTTCCATCTACTTTGGCAACGAAAGTCCTCAACGTTGGCAAGGTGAGAATTGCGTGGTCCGTTTGTCGCATCCGGGAGCGAAACACACCCACAAGGTGCTACAAATGCTTGGAGTTCGGCCATATATCATCGAATTGTGGCAGCTCCGTGGACAGAAGCGGCTGGTGTTTCCGTTGCGGCTTAGGAGGCCACAAAGTACGTGATTGCCAGAATGAGGCGAAATGTTTTCATTGTGCTGGAAATGGTCAACCACATAACCACATCTCTGGAAGCCTCAGATGCTCAATGACATCTAAGGCACCCACGAAGGTTTCAATCAACAGAAATGTTTAGTTTTTATCAGATAAATCTAAACCACTGTGAGGTTGCCAGCGACCTGCTCACCCAATCAGTGCGTGATCTCCGTTCAGACGTTGCAATAATCAGCGAGCCCTATATATCCCCAGATGATGGCTGCTGGGTTCAAAGTACATCGGGGAAAGCAGCCATTTGGTCCTGTGGCATGCCTCTCCTACGTCCAACATCTTGCGCGGCATCTAATTATTTTGTGAGAGCTAAGTTGTCGAATCTTTGGATATACAGCTGCTACTATCCACCAACCCTGAACCGCTACACTTTTGCTGCAGCTATTGATGAGCTTGTTGTAGACGCTATGGATCACAAACCAACAGTAATAGCAGGCGACTTCAATGCCTGGGCACAGGAGTGGGGAAGCGACACGTCCAAACGCAGCAGCTCAGATGCAATTGGAAAGGGTGACGCACTTCTTGAAGCTTTTGCGGCGCTAGACGTGGTGCTGCTGAACCATGGCACAGCTAATACCTTCAGCCGGGGAGGCGCTGGCTCAGTTATCGACCTAACGTTCGTCACGAGCTCCCTCTCACATACGGCCACCTGGCGCATGTGTAACCATTACACAGCCAGTGACCATGAGGCGTTGGTTTTCTCGATAGGCAACAGAAGCGATCGTCCCCTAAATCAGACTGCAAGGAGACTGGTTTATCGTGCAGATACACTCCAGGTACCACTTTTTCTGGAAGTTATGAACAACATGGCATTAACAGGATCAGCGCAACAGATGGCAACGCAGCTCTCAAGTCACATCACGCTTGCGTGTGACGCTTGTATGAGCCGAACTAAGCCATTCAGGGGCACTCGGCCGTCAGCATACTGGTGGAGCAACGAGATTGCTGCTGCCAGAAGTACCTGCCTTTCCGCCAGGAGAGCATACCAGCGGGCCCGTAAGAGAAATCGCATCAACTGGCAGGAGCTGCACATCTGCTACAGATCAGCTAGGAGAACTCTGAAGAAAGCTGTAAAATTGAGCAAACGTGAATACTTCCTGCAACTCTGCGACTCAGCCGACCATGACCCATGGGGAAGGGCATATAAAACGGTCGTAAAGCGTCTACATGTCAACAAATCTGGAGCGCCGTCTGACCCAGATCAGCTCAAGGCAATTGTGGAGGCCTTGTTCCCACCTGGTGTCAGCACTTTGTCCCTTGACACCGAGGAGCCTGTACCTACATTTGAGGTAGAGTCGGTAACGACGGATGAGCTGCTCTCTGTGGCCCGGAAGATGAGCTCTAATAAAGCTCCTGGTCCTGATGGGGTCCCCAACCGTGTCGTCAAGTTGGCGATTTCATGCAGGCCGCAAGCGTTTGCAACGACATACACGCAGTGCCTCCGCGAAGGAATTTTTCCTGCTCAGTGGAAATCACAACACCTTGCACTGATTCCGAAACCGGGTAAGCCACCTGACGAGCCTTCCTCCTATCGTCCAATATGCCTTATTGATTCGATGGGTAAGGTGTTGGAGCAAATCATTTGCACAAGGCTGGAGAAGGCAATCAATGAGGCTGGAGGATTATCCCCGAACCAGTTCGGCTTCAGGAAAGGAATGTCAACGGTTGACGCAATAGGCAAGGTGGTCAGGATCGCGTCTGATGCAGCAGAGGGAGCCCGATGGAAGGGTGGCAAAAAGGAATATTGCCTAATTGTCACTCTCGACATTAAAAATGCCTTTAACTCGGTGAGATGGGACTGCATTATCAGTTCCCTGCGTCGGCTGCATATCCCCCCATATCTTGAGGCGATCGTCAGAAGCTACTTCACGAGTAGACTCTTAAAATACGACACGGCGTGTGGCACGCAATCGTATCATGTTTCGGCAGGCGTTCCACAAGGGTCCGTGATGGGCCCTTTGCTCTGGAATGTCGTCTACGATGGAGTTATGAGGCTGACGCTACCACCCGGCTGTCAGCTTACTTGCTACGCTGATGACGTGGCACTCACAGTGGTTGGCAAGCACCTGAATGCGGTGGAAACCACCTGCAATGCGGCCATTCAGCAGATCTCGACTTGGCTTCTTTCCGTGGGACTTGAGCTAGCGGCCCATAAAACGGAGGCGGTACTCGTTAGTACGAGGACAGCTGTGGAGACGGCGCACATTCAAGTTGGTACGCAAGTCATATCGTCAAAACGAGCCATTCGTTACCTCGGCGTGATGATCGACACCAGGCTATGCTTCCGGGAACACCTCACCTACGTGCAAGAGAAAGCTGCCAACACTAGCCGAGCATTGTTTCGCATAATGCTAAACACCCGTGGACCCAAGCAGGAGAGCAGATTGTTGCTTACAAGCGTCGTCCGCTCAGCTATTACATACGCTGCAGCTATCTGGGCAGACGGAATTAAGAAACCAAGCTATGCCAAGGGAGTCAAGTCAACTCATCGCCTCTGCGCGCTGCGAATATGCTGTGGATTTCGCACAATCTCGGATGAGGCAGCACTAGTTATCGCAGGATTAATTCCAATAGATGTTCTAGTTGCTGAGGAGAAATCTGTGGCAGAGGCCATCCGAGCTGGCACTGATAGGAAGGCTGCTCGAAAGGTGGCAAGAGAGGAAAGCCTCAGAGAATGGCAAAGACGATGGGACACAGCAGAGAAGGGTCGGTGGACACACCGTCTCATTCCAGATCTTGGCCGCTGGATTAACAGAGAGCACGGCGCAGTAAACTTTTACACAACGCAGCTTCTCAGTGGACACGGCTGCTTCAGCCAGTATTTGCACAGATTTGGCCACGAAAGCTCACCAAACTGCAGGTGGTGCGGAAATGCAGCGGAGGACGCCGAGCACGTAATTTTTGTATGTGGGCGATTTGACCGTTTAAGAGCTGACCTATGGCGATCTGCTGGTTGTGTCCTTACACCCATGAACCTGGTTGATAAGATGCTGGAAAACGCTGGATTTTGGACGGCATTCAACAACTTTGCAGCCGACATGATGAAAGAGCTCCGCAGATGTGAGCGCCAGAGAAGGGAGATAGCATAGGAAGATCTTTGTCCTTGCGAAGCTTTGCTCTTCGGCTGTGCCGCAGGGATGTGGACCTTTTTATGTTTATACCATACAGTATTATTTAGTTCTAAATTTAAATGTTGAAAATAAAGAATCAAAAAAAAAAACACACACACATGCTTTCAGCCCCACGGCACAGTGGGCGTTAAAAGTGTCATAACTTATTACAGGACTACGACCAAAAGCGACACATCCGCCTGTTAAGCGTAAGCAACCCTAGACACAGCAATAACAACAACAACAACATGAGTAGCAGCGACAGCGACAGCAACAGAGTTTACTGTAACAGAGCTTAATGAAGAGCTAGTCATAAAACGGCACGAACTAAGCCCAACACGTACTGCACTTTAATTACAGCCAAAACGAACTGAGCCGAGGCACGCCGAAATGTTGACGAAGCGCGACGCGCTGGTCACTTCGGCTACACACACAAACACACACACACACTCACACACTTTCACTCGTCCTTACACACTCTTCGCATGCAAAGCGAAATGCTTTCATTAGCTTAACAGCGCAGCACGACAGCGACAGCGACAGCTTCTGTAATTGACAACTGTTAAGTTAACAGGCAGCGTCTAAGCTGCTGTTGATCTGCTTGCTGCTCTGCGACTGTTGTTGTAGTTTGGGGACTGCGGTCGGGACTGCGTTGCCAGCTGTCGTCGTCATTGTCAACGACGCACGACGTACGATGGCGTCGAGTGTTAATCAAAGCGTAGTTAATTGCTTTGCCGAAAGAGCCGAAAGAAAGACAGTGATTGGGCTGGATGTTAGAAAGTGGGGGAGGGGGTCGGGGTAGTAACAGTTGACGTTGATGTTCAGCTCAGCATCTGTTAACATGTGTGTGTGTGTGTGTTTGCGTTTGACTTTTGATTGGCTTAACCCCTTGGCACACTGCTGTTGTTGTTCTTGTTGCTGTTGCTGTTGTTGTTGCATGTCTAATTTGGCAAGTGTTAAGTGCCCGTCTGGGCTAACGGTAGAGTGTAAGGAGGTTTTGCCCAAATGGCAACGCCAGCCGTCTACAAAAACAATAAATACTAATTAAAATGTATTTAAATACAACTTCAGACACGAACATGCCCAATACTCACACACAACACACAACACACACACACGTCCATGAATTTTTATGCGCTGCGAAGCGTATCCCAATGGTAAATTTGTCGCAGAAAACTGTACAGAATTCGTACAGCGCGCTCACAGTTCTGCGCGCCGAGTTCGTGTAAAACCCTCATTCGCTTTTATACATGCGTGGCCAAAATTCTCTGTAGGAAATTTATAAAACCGCGCGGCAGACTCCGCTACGAAGTCGAACGTTTTAGTGAGTTCTTCGCAGGGCTCTGCTGCATACTTTTCT